>JABFDZ020000118.1:16734337-16745597 GCA_019775955.2 Pollimyrus isidori | reverse complement strand
ATATATAAAGCAGGTGCTACTGCAGAGCCAGAGAGCAGAAAGGGTGGAAAAAACAATGTCATCATGAAATAACCACCAGTTATCAACCACCCCTCTGACTTACAAATTGTAGGACTACTGTGTTATCCCAAAATGCATCTGTTCTAGGACAGGCCAAAATAGAGATGCAAAGGAGTGGAAAATTCCTGGAGATTTTCCATGGAAATTTTAGCACAGAAATTTAGGGAAATTATTATGCACCACTAACTGGTTATCATTTTGGAGATCATGGTTTCATAGATACTTTTGGTTTCTACTTCTTACTGCTTACATGCACACGGTAGAGTTTACAGAAGATGAGGTGAAAGACCAAGCTGTAGAAAGGTTATATTTCCGTTATTGGTATAATTGTTATAAAATTACACTGTAAAAGTGAACACATAATGTTCAGAAAAGTAATCAACCACTCCTCAAATAATCCATCCAACAGGCTAATGTCACAGCTAGGCTAATTTAGCTATCTTACCAGTTAGCTACCAATCCTGTAAGCTAATTGATGTTGTTGATGTTTTAGTGAAGTTTATCCTGTCATGACATAACTCAGCATCCTTCTGCTGTAGGGCTCTTTGTTCCTCCGAGGCCCTATTACCGACTACAGCGATAATCTGACAAATCATCCAAACAGCCGCTGTCTCTGAGTAGAACTGAGAATTCATCAAATTTCAGAAAATTCCCATAAATTCCCATGGAAAATATCCTCCTCTGAAAATTCACGGACCTTAAATCCCCAGCCCAAAATACAGTACAACTGCATAGAAAAACATGGAAAATGTAACTATGACTGTAAACTACAGGAAATGAAAATATGTACCACTCAACCTTACACATACTGATCATGTGACAGCCATAAAACACCATTACCACAGCATATCATGTCATTAAAGTGTCACTCCAGTATTTCAAACAGTAATTTAAATAATTTGTTCCACTTTTAACAACAAAGTTTGCCAAATCTATTTCAAAGTTTCATCTTTGTTTTAAGCCTGCATTTCTAGGAATCATAATAATTTCAGGGACGTCTCACTGTCTCACCTCTGACTGCACTGTCAGGTTAAACTGGCCCAACTAAATCCACAAACTCAGACCTTTTTCTAAATAAAAAGCATTTCTATATTGGTGTTTAGCTACAGAATACAGATTAATGGTCTGCAACAGGAATCATAAAAGAATATATACAGAATGACTGGTGCATAGTGGCTCTTGGTTTCAGCACATTAAATTTGGAAAAATTCCAATAAGTTCTACATGTGACTTTCGGTGCAACACATGTGACAGACAAACATGTTATTTAGAGATCTGACTCCGTTAAAAAATAAAAAGTTTTGGATGAGACGGTGGATGATTGTTGCCTTGCAACCAACAAATGCACATCAAGAGAGACATGGATAGTCATCAATTGTGTTATCACAATAACAATTATTTAATGACAGGCCCAGCTTTCTATGCAGATTGCATAGTGAGGGATACAGTGAATTAAAATTCACTGTACAGGTCGTCGTCGACTTACGACCATGATTGGTTACAACTGATTGGTCGTAACACGATTCGGTCGTAAGTCGCATATGTATAGCCTACTGTACAGTAATGTATTGTTATAAAAATCTTGAAGTCATACCTTATCATAATTTTCTTTGTTCATATTTTTCTATATCATACTTTTCTCTGTTCATTATTGTTATACATCATGATTTTCTTGGTTCGTTATAGTTATACTGTTACTGTACTACATCTTAACTTTATTTGTTCGTTATTGTGATACTGCACCATATCCATTGTATCACCAACGTCTAAGTACTGTGATAATAGTTAGCGGCTTAGCGCGCGTGGGAATGGTAGTGCTGCCGGGAACTGGTGCGCAAACTGTCGTATGCCCAGCTGGGCAACATTTACGCTGCCAGACATACAAGCTGCGATCATGGCCTAAAGTCGATTGGTCGTAAGTCGACAAGGTCCTGTATTTACACAAAAACCCAGCAAGCCTTGAACAGACAGCCAATGTGCTCATTGAATGGCTCCACGACATAATATCACATTTCTCAAACATAGTAGTATTTCCTGTATATACAGATACTGTAGGAATACCATATAATGGCAGAAACTGGAGTGACACTTTAATCATTTACACCTGCCTCTAGTCATGTGAATCTCCAACCAGGCTCTGTAATCCATCTTATTAATTGTCTTAAATAGTTCCTTACCTCAGTCCCCCAAAAAGCAGACGTGTGGTGAGCATTCTGGGAAATGGCTGGCATGCCTCACCCGTGTGGGTGCCGCACGGCAGTGGGGGAGGGACACGGTCACTCCCCACAAACAAGGCAAAGTGCTTTGAGTGCAAGAAAAGCTCTGTGTAAACGCAATCCATCAGTTATCATTATTATGCTGGCGATTGCGGTAGATGACAAGTCTTTATTGCAAACAGAGCTTATCTCTCTAAGAAATACCATTATGCTGATCTCCCCACTGAAAAGCTATGGAAGAAAGCTTCCTGAAACCAAGGGATCTTCAAGCCGTTAATTAGAGGCCAGAGTAGCTGGCTTGTTGGATTAGAAGACGATGTGGCACTCAATTGCTGCAGCCTTCATGGCAAGGGTGATGTTTGGGTCACTCTAGCTTATGCTCTCATTGAAAGAGAAGCATGTTTTCCACCAATCTTGCGGATTAATGTTCCTGTGGAGGCAATATCATGTATTGAAGTAGATGTTATAGGATGTGTCTTGGGATACCACCAGGCTGCATGGAAGCTGTCTGTCGAATCCAACTGTATTTCTGAGATACAGCGGTGACCTTGAAAGGCTCCTGTATGTGTCATCATGCAGTCTTTGTCCTACGGCCATCATGCTTTACAGGAAACAATCGCTTTAATCAGAGCTTGCAAAATTGCATGAAAGCAAATGTCCTTTCAGAGCTCGTTCTGATGTGCAGAATGAATACATTTAGAGAATAAATGACAACAAAAAACACGCACAAATGTCAATAATTTCAGTAGGATCAGCTTTGGATGACAAAGGCTGAATCGTCCTTGTAAATCCATGTTTCACAATCCAGTCCTCGGGGACCCACAGATAGTTCATGTTTTTGCTCCCTCTCATCACCCAGTCAGCCCAGCAAGGGGCCAGAAAGGAGCAAAAACATGGACCGTCTGTGGTTCCTCAAGGAGCGGCTTAGGAAACACTGCTGAAAATCCACATGCACTGATCTGAATATTTATGCCAGAGTTTTGTTTCTGAGATAGAGGCTTTTGTCATGTGGCAGCACTGTAGCTGTAATGAAGGAATAAGCAAAATGTTCATTTTCTCATTCCTGTTTCATGCACAAACTTACCATAAGAAGTGGACTGATCCACTTTAACAAATCAAAGAAATAAAACAATAAAGACAATGTCAGGAAAAAAAAAACAACTTTAGCATAGAAACTAAACTTTCACATGCCGTCGTGTAACATAAGCACACAGACAAATGCCGCGGGGGCAAGAATATTTGAAATTCTTATTGCTAAGTGACTCCTAATAATGGCTGCATTACAACAAAATCTAGCAATGCATTGTTCTGCCTTCCCATTTACTTAATAAAAATAATTAAAAATAAAACTGCAGCTTGGCCTCTTTTGTCTCAGATCAGTGCTTATGCACCCCAGACATGGAGGAACGCTGTCACTCCGCTTTATATGCTGGCCAGGATAAGCAGATTCCAGAAGATAAGATGCACCAGTTGTGCTAAATACTGCTGAGAAAAAAGATAACACGATGGAAACAGTGTCTTTATTCTCAAATGAGTATGATTCTGGCAGTCATATATGCTCATGTGAGTTATCTCACGCCACTGACTTTGGTATTCTGTAGAAACAGACATAAACACAATAAAGAGATGGACAGAAATCTCGCCAAAAATAGGATGAAACAGAAAAGCACTTTGACACAGACTTTGAAGTACAGGTTGCCCCTATAATCTGGTTATGGAGGGGGCCAGCTTCTAAAACAGGGGAGGCCTGTTTTATTTGTGCGATAATCATAAGATGACATTTTATATCAGGATGTAGTTCTGCCAAATGGCTGCCTTACAGCTTTTGAAATCAAAAGCTTTTTCAGTAATTTATCACCGGCCAAGTCTAAATAATCCTGCGCATATGATTTACTATCTTCCTGTCCAGCAGAAGTGAAAACAAGTCTCGTAATTTTGGTGCCTCACATATATTTTCAACGGAGCTCTGAATAATCACATACAAGGATTACATATATCATATACAAGTCTCACTGACATAAATGTTAAAACTGTGGAATGTTATTTTATAATGCAATTAAAAGTATAAGGAATTCACACTACTAGTATATTGTTTGATTATATAATAGAATATTGTATCTTATTTTAAATTTATATTTTTTCATTTTTTTCCATATTTATGAGCAATAACAACAATGTACTTTATAACTGTTTAGTCAAAGTGTATGTAGAAATGCCACAGTAAGAGTATTATCGTTTGAGGAATTTTAAAACTGTTTTTTTTTTGTATGATTCTGGTGTGACTCCAGGCACCTACTGCTCGGATCAATGCATCCTTATAAGAGACAGCAGCTTCCGTGGCTGAGGCTGGAGTGGCAGCCACCAGTCTGCTTAGCAAGACCCCCGATTCTCATGTGTAGCACATGACTGGCAAACAGGTTATAGCAATTACTGCTGTTTATTTGCCATTATTGTATAACCTGTTTTTACCTCATATCCACTCATTATCTTATAACCAGCCGATAACCCAGTGTGTCAGATAATCATAAATATTTCTCCTGGCCCTTCAGGGTTTAAGAGCGCCTGTACAGGTTTATTATCAATGGAAACCTGCCAGATTATTTCAGTTCGGTGCTTAAGTTCAAAGGCATTTTTTTAAATATGGATACACTGCAGTTCCAAGCTTCGGAGTAAAAAAAAAAAAACTACCATTTTGTGCCTGAGGAAAAACAAACTCCTTTGGTCACGGCCCCCTAGTGGCCACCTTCTGAACTCACCCATACTGGCGATGATGCTGTGGACTGGGAGACTGGAAGGGGCGTCATAGAGACCGCCTGGAGGTAAACCTTTCCTCTTGTGCTTCTCCTCTTGCTTGAAAATGAAAGCAGAGTTCTCCTCCTTGGTAATGTTGATGTAGTAGCAGGTGTCTGAGACGGCCATTATGTGCCGGGGGCCAGGGTTCAGCAGGATGCTCTTGTTATCTTCTCTTTTGACCCCAATCAGACAGACTCCATACCTGCCAGTGATGGAGAAGAGTTTTAAAATCAGTCACGGACAGATTCAAAACTGCACATTCAGGTATAGTGGAATGCTCCTCTTCAGCCAACCCATCACACTATCCATAGCTATTGCAGCACCCCTGGACCTGGGTATTGAGGGTCTCAACACAGAGTCCCAGAGACACATGATGGTTCTGCCAAGGCCAGGGCTTGAACCAACAACCTTATGATCACAGACACAGAGACTTGCCCGGCTGAGCTACAATAAACACACAGGTCTATGACTTCATAAATATATCATATATCAGGACCAACTCACTTTTTGTGGGCATGGAAGGAAGCATAAGTGAAACTCTTTCCATCGTATTCGCCGAAGAACTTGCTGTCTCCGAGGCGGATGTGGTAAACCTCGTTACCCGAGCAACGGCCGTACATCCTTTGCCACTGCTCTGGGGATTGCTGGCCTTCCCTGCAACAACAGCCCTGCTTTACAGACAGACACCTTGCTGCCATTCACACTCCCTCAGTCACAGCACCTTTTAAGGATCCCCCTTCATGTGTGATTACTGAGGGCTTCGCATATTAGCGCTTATCAAGGAAACCGCCATCAGCATCGTGCAGTTCAAAGATCTCAGAAGATTTTCTATTTGCCCTTTAATGAGAGAAATCCTCTGAAGGCTAGAACAATCACAGACTTTTACACAAATACAGTGTTGCGTACCCGGGGGTCATAAATGATGTTCGTACTTGATTGATTTTAATAAGCGTGTAGGCAGTTAAGGAAAAACTGTTACAAAAGCCGGCTGCAATTTTACAAAGGACACTGAAAAAAGCCTAATTTGGACTATAATGAGGAGTCCTTCTGCATTTTCACTATTATATAAGAGCAGAAAGAGCAAAAAAGACATTATTTAAATAATATACTCCTTTTATATTATATAAGAACCTCTAACGTAAGTGCTTCCATCACTCAGGTAAGTGAGCTACAGCAACAACAGAAGCACTGCACAAATATGCACGTCAGTGCAGTTTCACATCTACGGGGGCGGCACAATGCAGACGCCATAAATACAGGCTGGTATTCTATCAAAGGTGGTTTTTTTCATCAGCACAGATGCCGTGGGGAGCCATTTAACTCTACAGACTTTACTTCTGCTCTGCTGCACCTTGATTAAAACGTCTTGCAGTTAATCCATAGCAGCCGATTTACAATAGAAGGCCACAACTTTTTTTCAATCTATGGTGCTTTTAATTCTTTGAGATTACACCACAATGAACTGATTATGGGCTACAGCACCTGATTAAAAATACATTGCACACATTTATTGGCGTCTACATGTCATTTTGTAAGTTCGGATGCAACTATGCATTTGAGCCTTCAGATAAATTAACTTCATGACAACAAGTCTAACCCCAATAGAAGGAAAATGCATCTCAATATCCAGCACCATATGAATATTATATTATATAATTTTTGCCTCTTATGGTATTTCAAATCATCTGACATAACTTACATCTGATATATGACTTTAAGTAACACTGAACTCAAGAACACGTCAGTCAGTGGAGAATATGCAGAAGTGGGTAATTCCAGAACCAATCTTCGTTTGGACTTTTACTCTCTAGACCTGAATTACCCAACTGAATTACCAAGAATATGATTGATACCAGTTTGTACGAACTGTTTTCAAACACATTATAATGGTAGGTGGACTCTGGTTTGATTCACATCCTACATGGCATTTCAAACTTGCAGTGATACACATTTGCAATGGCTGATATTCAACATTTGCATTGGTCCTGTTTAAACTTTGTTTCAACAGCATTTTAATCCGCAACGACATAACGTATCATCATCTCTCAGCCTATCAGCATGATTCAGTCGTGCTTGTTATGAGATTAAACTGAGATTCTCAGCCTCAGACAGTCAGATTCATGCCCAAACATTATTCCATACAGACAAGAGAAACAGATTTCTGAAAATTCCCCGATGGATTTGTTCAAATATGTAACTTAAACATCACTTACAAATATAAAACAGGATGTCAATCTACAGCAGCAGTAGTGTTAGTAGCACATAGAAATTTAGTGGTTTTGATTAGTTTTATAAATTTCATGTTTTTGTATAGTCTGACAACTGCAACAATGTACCATAATAACTGTGTTACTGTAGGAACAAACTATTACAGCAAACTGATGTAGATATGCAGTGAGGATGTGAACTACACAGAATTGCTAGCAGTCACTCAACACTAGAGAGCCTGGTTACTTACTGTCCACGGGATGTGTGGACGAGGAGCGTGACCAGTGTGGATGTGGCAGGACACACACAGTTCAGAGCCAACATAGCGTATTTGAACTCCTCCTCACAGACCACATGATCTGAAAGCAGAAAGATAATTACAGTTAGCAGCTTACAGTACGTAGTATCTTTAAAGCTTTTCATTCAGACTAAAACAATATCTGGAATACGTAATCTACATTTTACAGTTGACCCTCCCACATCATGGGAGTTATGGACATATGCCCCCCACCATCTGGGGAAAAACTGTGTACTTCTTTGGTCCCTTTGGCGAGAAACTCGAGGTACAAAGTTAATGAGTCTAAACTTTAGGTCTGTCATCTGCTGGCTTTTGCAGAACTCCTGAAAAATTCCCATTGAACTTCTTACGCCAACCCTGAGATATATGAAAACTGCGATGGGGAAAGTCGCGATGCCAAAGGGTTAGCTGTGTAATCATCTCTCTGAGAAATGTGACCTTAATGTGGCAAAGGGCTGCGCGGGATTTAACGATCCACAAATCTATGTCATCCACAGCTCGAACTTCTGATACAGCCTTCATAGGCTGGACTAGTCTCCTCAGTGAAAGACGCCAAGAGGAACCAGAACTACCCAAAAACAGGGTATGGGGAACCCGCTCCTGGAGCCAGAGTGCTGAGGCCAACACCATAAAGTTCCTGGTGGCCAGTTCTGTGGACAACAAATGAAACAAACACCTTCAGAGATACTTTGCCCGTGTGCAGAGGAAAGTTGTTGGGTTATCGTGCCTCACATGCCTCTTCAGTGCTGCATGGAAGTCAGTTACCTCTATACTCTCAAAAAGGAGAAGTGGTCACTATTGTTAGTAAGGGGCGTTCACAATTGCAGGCTTGTTCTTCTCAGTCTCCAGCTCACAGCAACAGCACCCGCTGGAACAATCACGGACTGACTGTGAGACAGTGGACCAGCTCTTCGACACTGAACTTGGAGAAGGCACATGACCATGTGTCTGGGCAGATTCTGTGGAAGAGGTTGCACGAATATGGAGCATCATGGGTGCTACTGCGTGCCTATCAGTCCCTGTATGATGCAGTAAGAACTGGCACAAAGCCAAAGCTGTTTGAGGTGTGCTGTGTCTCTGATCCTATTTCAGATGTTCATGGACAGGATATTTAGATGCATGCATGGCTGGAAGGGCATCCAGTAACGGGGGCTAAAGTGACCCCATCTTTTTGTAGATGTTGTTCTGCTTTTAGCCTCATATGGCCAGGAGCTCCAGTACACACTTGGGTGATTTGATGTTGAGTGTGAATAAGCGGGGATGAGAATCAGCATCTCCAAATCCAAGGCGAGAACCTCTCCTGTAAAAGAGTGGAGAGTCTGCCCTTACTATAAGTACCTTGGGATCTTGTTCATGAGTATGAGAATATGTGGGATTGACAGGCAGATATCCTTACGTATGTGAGTAATGACCAAAACAATAAGGTTACTAGCAAAAGTGGCTGGAATGAGGCCTTTTGCATGTGTGCTAGATTCAGTCTCTGTGACAGTGTGAGCCTGCAGATCTGGGGGAATCTGAAAATAGAGGCAGCGTTCCTTCGAACAAGGGCAGTCAGCTGAAGTGCTTCAGGCAACTTATAAGGGTGTCACCTGGATGGCTCTCAAGCAAGCTGTCACAGGCACGTGGCATTTGGCAGAGGACCTGGGCAGACCCAAGGCATGCTGAGTGATCTCCTAGCTGGCTGGGGAACATCGGGAGATCACCTAGCATGAGCTAAAAGAGCAGTCCAAACTGCATGGGACTGCTATGCAAGTGGTGGGAAGATGATGATACTTTACAATCAACAGAAACCTTGAACATTATCCCAGAGACTACATGATGCAAGTATTAAAACAAAAAAATTATTTTAAACCAGCTTGTGTTTGAACTCTCACTCTTTCAGTTACGTCCTGAAAGGGAAATGTAAATTCAGAGTGAACATGGTGTCATTCTATTTCAAAAATCATATACAATTATATCTCCCTCAATGTGTTCCATTGTCCTTCATTCTGATGCTTCACAGGAGAGATTAATTACTGCTGTTTTCAGGTTCTCCGGATTTCACCAGATTCATGACTCATGCTATAAACTTGGTCGATAAGGTTGGCTGTTTTCTGCCACGATGAGGCAGCTGTCCGTGGTCCTGAGGAGTAGTCTTATATGGATGTGTGACTCACCAGCAAACTTCACATGAAATTTGTTCTCTGGTTTGAGGATCTGGACATAGAGAGGGCAGTTTGGGGCAAAGTCTTTTACAGCCCAAGCCCTCAGGATGGTCTGGTGATCCTGCCAGAGAGGTAGGCAAAGAGTTAAATAATAGTAGTTTATATATTTAACAAGTGTGACTTTGATTGGTCAGAAATTATAGTAATTAGAGTTGTTTTATATCTGTGAATGATATTATTTCCATGGCATAATGAAAATGTAGAGAGACAAGTGCCTACCCCATGCAGGCACACGCTCACAGACAGGCACACGCTCACAGATAGGCACACGCTCATAGACATGCACACGCTCATAGACATGCACACGCTCACAGACAGGCACATGCTCACAGACAGGCACACGCTCACAGACAGGCACATGCTCACAGACATGCACACGCTCACAGACAGGCACGCGCTCACAGACAGGCACATGCTCACAGACAGGCACATGCTCATAGACATGCACACGCTTTGGCTAAATAACCTAAACATATGTCTGTCGAGGTGTCCTGTGGGGAACTGGGGTGAGTTTCATTTAATGTGGTTTTTAATTAGCAGACTATATCAAAAACAAGCGAAATGTGGTAAGAGTCGTGACAACCGAGACTTCCACAGAAGCATCCCCAAAGCACAATCAAGTGTATTATTATTTAAACCATGGGTAAAGTGTGATTAGGAGTGAGTGTGTTTAGCACCAGTGTGTTGCTTACTGCAGCCGTACGGTCCACTTCATTTCTGCTACTCAGTATGAAACAGGCTTCAGCATCATCCATCCTGCAAGAGAGAAATCACGATTCAATTAGACTAAGAGATGGAGAGGCTCAGTAAAAGACCGGAGAAAGGACACGCATCCGCAGCCAAAAAGCAGAATGAAGCATGTAATGATGACACATCCGGGCAAATCAGTGGATTGCTTATTCAAAGCCAGTGTCTGTACAATGATTCCCACAATGTAGGAAATTAGTGCTTCTGAGGAAAACACACAATGAAATAAAGAGTATCACATGCATAGTTATACAGGTAGAAAACAAAAATAAATGACAGTCAATATAAGAGCGTTAAGAGTCCAGCGCAGTTCACAAAGAAATACATATACTACTCAGATTTAAATACTTTAATAAAATGCCATTTCTACCAAGGAAAAAATAAAAAGAAATGAGAAAAGTTAAAGTAATGTAAAAGTTTTATGTTAAAAGCATATTCTGTCCTCCGGGTGGCTCTGTTAAACACTCCTTTGTTTCCATTATTATCTCGCTCATATTTTCCTTTCCATTCTATCCCCCATTTCAAAAAATGCTTTCTTTATGAATTGAACCATGATGTGACACTTTAATGTGATGGTATCTGCTGTCATTTGCTTTTTGATTTTATCGTTTTGTGTCATGATCCGCGTCCTCCCTCCCGACTCCAGCCCTATGTGTTACCACGCCCACCTCGTTTCCTCCTGTGATTACCCTGATTGTTATCATCCGTAAGGCGATTGCCGCAAGCCCGTCTCG
>JABFDZ020000118.1:16684333-16710826 GCA_019775955.2 Pollimyrus isidori | reverse complement strand
CACTGTCCCTGTGACCCCCGGAGCTGTTTGGTAGAATAAACACAAACCACCAAACTCGCCCCCCACTCACCTGTTTTGTAAAAATTGCAATACAAAAAAACCCCCCCCCCCCCCCCCCGAGGTGAGGAGTGCTTTGGAAACAAAAGACACAGGAGGGTTTAGCTCCTCATGCTACAATGTAGTCCGAAGAAAGAAAGAATTCCACCCATGAAGAGGCTCACAGGCACATTCACCAATCGCTCCATTGTATGCCCAGTGGCTCAGTAAGGAGTGCCATCATCTCACATCTCATCTCATGAATTCTCCTCCCGCAGTCCGAACACTGACATGCTTAATAAGACTAATAAATAAAACATTAATAATGGCACCATCATTACTGCTTTTCTTCAATTAAGACTGATTCAAACGAGTGACATGAAAATGTTATGTAATATTCTAGTTTCCCAGAAGTTTGCACACCCTGCATTCTGCAGCCCTGTGCTGTCTGACACAGGGTCCAGGTTCCCTGCACTCCTGCACTAGACAGGCAGACAGAGGTGATGGATAGCAAATATATGTTGTCCTTAATTTCGGATTATCATTCAATCTCTATAAACTTCGTGCATGATCCACAGATACAATTGTCAATTATAATATCAGAGGTGTATCAACAGACATCCGAAACTCAATTAAACTAATCAGAGGTAATTCATGCTGAGGAAAAAAAAATGTTTACACAACACAACATCTGCAAAAACATTGCTGTATAGCGGCAAACACAAATCAGTGGGGGGAAGGGAGAAACCGCGTGTTACCTCCCCAGGTCTCTCCATATGGTTGGAAATTTGTTATTAAATTGCAACTGTTCCGAAAATCAGCAATGACTGTTTCGAAAAGATCGCACGAGCCGGTGCAATCTGAAAACAGGGAATCCTCTCCTAATTCTTAATCGCAAAAAGACAAAATAAGGGCCGAGAACTACAGGTTTAAAAAAGGAAAGAAATGTTTTACCTCGCAACTTGCATTCCAAAATAATCTACAAAATACATATTTAGGCTAAAAGAAGGAGCATGCTCAATTTAAGCATAAGGTTAACACTGCTATATGGGGACTCAGTAAACAATATATACAGAAAAGGAGCGCGACGGACATTCGCGACAGCGCGCGTTAACTTTATCATTATAAAAATATTCAAGTCAATAAATGGAAGCTAATTTTGGAATTGCCAGTAGGCCTATGCATTAAATATGCAACATTTTGCAGATTTGAAAACGAGATCGACGTAAACCGGATCGCCTCCTGGTCTGAATCACACAGAAACGCTTGACATAAAACCGGGTTAAAATGTAAAACGCCTCTGCATTTTCGGCTCGCCAGGCTGCAACAATCATCCAACCCACGTGTGTCCTTGTTTGCAGTAAGAGCTCCTGGCGCTCAATAAACACAGTCGGAATTGCAAATTACTTGTACTTTAGGAGAAAGCCTGATTTTTTAATGCGGCATTTACATGCATAAAATGATCTCATGATAAATAATGAGTCTAGAGAAGAAGGCAGCAAAAATGTACCCGATTATATAACAAAATATGAAGTGGTACACCTGTTAATACTGCCAAAGGGGAAACGCGGTATTTTAATGCCTCGGATCGCTTGCTGAGGTGGCTGATAAAAACAACCGCAAACAGCACTGAGACACTTGTGGAGGATGCTGCAGAGACACACCGGTCATGCAACAATATGTAGGTATGTGGTACCTTTGCCCTGCATCGCTGCTGAAAGAATCCACCCTCCAGGTAGGCATTACGGGATTAGACCATGTCGGCACTAAATTCCCTTGAACCTCGTCTCTCATCATTCCCGCGTCTCTTTCGCAGAGTGAGGGTATGTATAATTTCTACGGCTATATCTCCATGTCTCTAGTGTATAACCTGTTACTTCCCGTTTTCCCGGCGGTATTCTCCTCTGTTAAAGAAATATGTATCGCAGCACTATCCAAATGTATGAGACAATTTCCTTCCACCACCACCCCCCCTCTCTCCCTCTCTCTCTCTCTCTCTCTCTCTCTCTCTCTCTCTCTCTCTCTCTCTCTCTCTTTCTCTCGCTCCATCTAACTCACTCACTCTATCCCTCTCGCACACACATGCTCTCATACGTACATCGCTGCATGATACTGGCACGGGCGACCGTCCCTAAAAGCAAACGAGAAAATACGTTCACCGATTAGCCTCCACGCAACACCTAATCCAATTTAAAATTCCGGGTACCAACATATTACGTAACAATTTAATGTAATTTATTTGAATCAGTCTTAAATTAAGAGCATCAGTAACGATGACAATATTAATGTTTTATTCATTAATCTTAGTAAGGATAAAATATGCATGCATTAATAATGGTATGACACATAGATGCTCCTCAGTTATTAAAATAGATCGGTGAATGCAAAAAAAATGACTGACTTGTGATGCAATCTCCTGCGTGACTAAAAGGCATCACCCAAAGACTGTATCTTTCGTTGATGAGATTTAGTATTAAATCCAGTCATAAATCTTAGATCTTTACCAAATAGGCTAACGGCAGCTTTCCTTAAAGTAGAAAGTCACTTCGTTTATGGAACTTTAGATGATCAGAGACATCCAGGCTCATCCCAATCGATCAACCAATTTACCTTCCAAAGACAGGATTACAGGTTTCTTAGTAATAACTTCACATGGGCCCTCTGTTGTTGGCAATGTCAGAAAGAGATCACTGTATTTAAGGTAACATGCATGGGCCAATCTTCCATGTTTCTCTCAATATGTTTAATGGTTTACCTAAAAATGTTACTCAGATGTGTTTTATTATGATAAATGCAATCATCACTGAAACTAATTTTATCACCGAAACGTAAATGCAATTCTGTACACTGCTACTCCTTTAAGAGAGTGACTGATAATATGTAAGGACATGTAGTGTTTCAGGAGTGCTTAAACTTTTCAAAGATGTCAAACTGATTTGTTATTATATAAAAAGTATTAAGAACGATGGGATTTTAGTACTGAATACTGATTATGCAGCTTAATGAATGGATGAAAACGCAATGTTTTCATGTAGCCTACCTTTGTTGTTTACTTGCACGTACTATTACCGTAAGTACGTGTAACAAAACAGATCAACACAGAAAATCGGCCAGAGGACTAACATGTAGTGCAGGGCTGTTTTCATACTACAGGTAAATTAGTTAAAAATAAATTTACAGAAATTTTAAAGTCAGAAATACGCAACAAATTGTAATACAAAGTAGCTAAATGAGATGTGACATAACAATTTTGATTATGTGTATAATATTGACTACTCACGGAGTATTTAAAAAATAAATTCCATCGCAAATTGATATTAATTGAATTTCTGTTCATCACTCGTGTGACCTTATCCAAAGTGGCCTGTATTACCCGCACTGAGACCTGGATGATTTAGCCTCTCTCAGAACTAGGAGACATTTCTGTTATAAGCGTACGCATTTGCAAATAACAGTATTTGCTTAATCTTAAACACTCTATTCCTGCATATGCTGTCTTTTAGGTATGCTCTATCCTTTTACGGCTTTTATCCATAAAACATGGTATGAAAAATGTGGAAATATCACATTAAAATGAAATTGAATTTCCCTCCTATCTCCTAAAGTGAAATCCATTTTAAAGTTTTTTTTCCCAGCCTTATAATATGCCAGTCTTTTGTACAAAGACCGGTTTGTTAATCCATGACCAAGTGATTCAGAGGGCAGATGCTCTTTCAGCTCTAACAAACCTTAATAAACATCCTGAACATGTTCCAATATCTGCTTATTTTTCTTTTCCTCTCATGTGTTGCACAGGGATGAAAATGTGAAAGAAGAAGCCTCTCTGGACGGCTGCCAGTTGGTCTACTGAGCAAATAGCATGGAAGTGGCTTTTCACTGGAACGCTGCTTATCTTTTAAAAGTGTTTCTGAGAGCATCTCAGGGGATCTTTGGCCAAGTCTCCCGATACAAACAAAATGCTGCACTGTAACAGAGATTTATGTGTTCCTAATGCAACAAGCAGTCAGTAACCACAAGGTAAAACCATTATTTGGAATTAAAAAAAATCTTTTCTTAAAGAATTCAGACCTATAGTAAGGCACCTTCAAATCTACTGCCTTATAACAAACATTCCTTGTGACAGTCTATATTAGTCACATAGTTGCCTTGTGTAAATCCATTTGCAAAGTTGTTGCAACATACAGCTATGATATTTAAAAAATTATGCTTGATGTTCTTTTGTCATTTATGTTTGTTCTGTTGAGCACTGGTTGGGAACAGTACATTACAAATAGTGACTTAATAGTATATCCTTATGTAATGTGGTAATTAACCATTATGTTATTTGAGCTTCCTTAAGTAATGGGTTACCAGATTTCCTTAGTAGATTTCCAGTCCGATTCTCTCACTCTGATCAAATCATTGAGGCAACATGTATCTCCCTCCCCAGAGGCTAATTTTTATGTCTCCATCCATTGACCTTCCAAGCCCTGGTCAGGGTTGTTGGAATATTTATTTTGTTGTGTTGCCGTAACTGTGTTGCAGAATGCCGTTCTGATGCCATCCCATCCAGTGGGAGTCTGGGTAACCCCCTGCACCCCCCTTCCCAAATAAGCAGCTGGAACAGGAATATTTTAATGCAGAAGTGAAGATGATCTCTCAATATTACAGTCATAATCTTGTCATAAACTGCCGTTTCTTTACAACAATATACAAATGAATTGGGCTATGCAATTATGCCTTTGTAGTCCATATTAATGCCCATTCATTGCTGAAAGCCAGGAATATATAACAATGTTAACACTGAATAGAATTCAATAAGCAGACATTAGGTGAAGGTAATTGAAAATGTTTGGAACCTTACACTTTCTGCATCTCTGAGAATGTGATTTTTAGGGTTCATTTTCGTACCACTATTCAATATACTCTACAGTATATCAAACCTCACAGCTCTATGAAAACCAAAGCGCCCTTGTGTGTTAAGACTCTGTGGTTCATCGCAGTCAATCCTTTTAAAATTAAAGCACCAAAGCAGCCAATTAAAAAAGCTAGTAAAACAGCCATAATGTGAACTGCTAATCTTTTCTGGAACTCTCGTCTCAGTGTGGCTCCCCATGTTGCCACAGCAACATCACCACAAGCAGGAATAAACTCCGATTGATGCATGGCTCTCATTAATCGCGGCAGCAGCTTCGTTCCACGTCCCTGATTGCAAATTTGAAGGTTCTCTGCACTTAAAATATCCACAGTTGTTCAAACTGTGCTAAATGTCTCATTTAAACTGCACTAATTGAAGAGCTTTGGTTTCTTAAGTATTATTATTCTATAAGCATTATTATTGTTGTTATTATTATCATTATTATTATATCCAACCTAAGTGGACGTGTCTGCTATAGATCATAGGATCAATAGCAATTTATCATCCTGACACTTAAATGCATCCTTCCAGTTGTTTGACACTTTCCAACTTCTCAAACTTGTTAAATGTGTCATGCTTGTCTTAAATATTAAACGTACAATTGTTTAAGTGTATTTGCTCTGTGGACAGAGGTTTATAGCCGAGAAGTAAAGCCAAGACTCCAAAAAGAATATAAAATGTAACAAATTAAGACTTTACATCTTGAAACTTTCCAACGCTGCCGAATGCAGTTGCCACAGAGGAGACACGTGCATGCTGTCTAAATCATCTAAGGATGAGAATAAAATCACAGGACCGTGCCAGAATGTAGAATGAGAAGACATGGATAGACTGTGGACAGACATCCACTTGCAGGTTAGTATACAGAGACCTCATGTGGCCAGAGTGTGAAGCTTATCTGCATCCCGACATTATACTTCAACATGCCAGAAACGAACAAACGGCAACGAAAATGGACCAATCTAAATAATTTTGAAAACACCGCAGCTTCTAAAGACTAAAAAAGAAAGTTTTATTCTGCACTAATACAAAGGAGTATCATCTCACTGAAAACATCAGTAACAGTTCACTTGAGGAGGTACAAATAACTTAGTTACTCACTTATTACTCAAAAAAGAATCATGATCAAAGGTAGTTCCTGCATGAAATACCTGAACCATCATGATTGATTAATGATGAATGAACATGGAATGACTATGTAACTAACACTTTGCTACTGGTTGTTTAATACATTAAGTAACTGGTGTATTTGTGCCCCCACAAGGGAATTGTTACCAAAACATAATTAACAGGGATTTTGAGCAACTCTGAAATGATCTTACTATAAGCCCTGTTTCATTAATACTGAGAAAGAAGGGAACTGAACCGCCTCCCCATTATTAAGAAAAAAGCACTGAAGCAGAGCAGACGAGGTGGCAGGATGATTGGCTGTGGGCTCTTTGCAATTGTTCAGCACCTCATCACCATTAAGCCAGTAGCAAATGAGCCCGGAGGACTGGGTGTAACTGGAACGCCTTGATAAAAGCCGGTCACAGCCCTCTGGACTCAGCTGCCGGTTTGCAGAAATGAACCAACAACCCTGTGTGCTCAGCATTCTGACCCAAGCACTAAGCTGCTGTAAAAATTGACGACTCCTATTCAGCGTGTCAAAATTCACATACAGCATGTACTTACCTTTGCATGAATGTGTCCTACTACGCTTTTTATATTACCAGTACAGTACCGGGTCACAGGTAGAACCTAACCCTAAAACACAAGGCAGGTGTACAATCTGTACAGGATGCCAGACCATCCCCAGCCTTTAGTTGAATAAATCTTCGGCAGAAATTAATATTGAGTCGCTTCTTCGGTTTTAAATTGCAGTTTTTAAAGTATAATTTAAACAAGCGTCATATTGAAACCAATGACCTGCCTCAGCATTTGACAAAAAGACACAGGATTACATTTGCAAAGCACACAAATATTTACTCAGACATATATCAGTAACACCGTGAAAATTAAAAAAGGCTTTTTTTCCCAGAGTGTTGAACCAAGCAGCCCATAACTGATAATTGAACAGAGGCACTTCACATATTTCCAGCTAATTCGCTCTACTGACACGAAAAAGTCTCGAATAAACAAAGCACAGCGGTCCAGGGACCAGATGGTTGATTACTGGGCCATCAAAACATAACAGTCATCGTTCTGGGTTTCCAACCAATCGGGACGCAAAATGACAGAGCCAGGTGCTGCCAGACGGTTGACAACAGCGACGGCAGTGAATGAAAGCACAGAATAGCTCATTGACTCACTCAACTGAAACATGTTGGAGTTTTTGGATTTTTTGCTTGTGTGCATCGGAGATGTTGACTGACAAGCAGCAACTGGGTAGTCTAAGAGCATTAACATTTAATGCTGCCCCATCAGATCTCATTACCACAGACTGCTACGCTCTATCAATGGCCTAGTCCTGTCAGGAGGAGGCAAATAAAGCCAATGTAGCCAGTCAATGCTGGACAGGCAAGAGAAGAGAGACCAGAGCATCTTAAGTAGCTGTCTCTATGGCTGCATATGGGTTTGACCCCATTTAATTCTAGTCAACAATTGCATTTTTTTTGCAATTTAAAAATGAACTTTGAATAAAGCTGCAAAAGTTCTCTTAAATAAATCATTTATCAATAAATAAATAACACCAGTAATAAATTGATTATTCTTAAAAGAGATTAATATTTCCAGCTTTGGTTCAGCTTCCTAAAGTAGTTCACTAATATTTAAAATTTTTAAATATGATATGTCTAAAATTAATTTAAACACAAAACAAAACCAACATAAACGTTTCTGCTACATTGTATCTTTTGTTTTACATCGCTGTATGCCTGTTATTGAGGTATGAAAAAACACTTCCTGTCTGCAGTATTGTACTGTGAATAGTTTTCCATCCATCTTTCAACAGCTTATCCTGCTCAGGGTCATGAGGGGTGGGGCCTATGCCAGGGATCACAAGGCACAAGGCTGGGAGACGCCAGGCTCGTACACGCAGCACACACACCGGCACCGTGGGCAACTGAGAGCTGTGAATTAGTCCTAATGCATGTCTTTTGATTGCGAGAAACCTGGAGGATTCCTATGCAACACGGTGGAGAACATGCAAACTCCGCACACCAAAATGCAATTATGCCTGTCAGCAGAAATATAAACATACATGTCTTTTTTCCCCTGTGGATATTTCACAGAAAATCCTGCTCAAAGATGTGCTGTTTGAGAGGCTGTAGCTGCGACAGGCAGTGATTAAAAGGTGCTGATGATGGGTGGGTTAAAGGGGGCGATTATGACTCAGGCTCTGGGACTGCAGCCCCTGTGCTGCACTCGGTTTACTGACGCGCCGCCAATTCCTGTTCTTTGTAAATAACACAGGTGCTGCTGAATTACATTAGAAATTAATGAACCGCGTCGAGAACTTTCCTCTGGGCCACTTCAGGATTATTTATTACCTTCAGACGGTGGAATCTGAAATTAAATTGATCACCGGGGCCAGGAAATGACTTAAGCGGGAAAGCAGCCATCAGCTTTCCCTGGACTGACTTAAACCTGTAGGCCTTAGTCCTTATTAGAAATTAAATGTGAGATGGAAAACGAGATGAAGGAAATGTGTGAAGGGGGGCTTTGAATGATCAAAGTTAACCAGCTGCACACAATGGGTGAACTGTGTAAAATTACATTACAATCATAACATTACCTGCGAACAAGGCTAATAGGCAGGATCTTCCACACAAAGACGCAACAGGAACAGAATCAATGAGATATCATCATATCATGAATAATGTCTCTGACTCCATTTGTCTATCCAACGCCATATTCAGATTTTTGGTAGGAGCAGCTAAGTAGCCAAAGCTGTTTACGTGACTACCAAGTTAGTGGCCGCACTCAAGATCATCCTGCTTTTGATAAGAAAAAAACAAAAAAAGAGTCAGACTAGTGTCTTTTCTTTTAACTATTTACCAAATGCGACGGAGAGGCATGTCTCCACAATGTCTTCATCAGTGTCTATAAAAATTAAAAAATACAAAATATGATTTGTAAATATCAAAAAGAAGTAAAAAAGATAAATATAAACACACTGTAGTATATAAATATATATATATATATATATATTTTAATGAATCAGATTACACTATTATCTTATTGGCAAACATACTAGCGGCAAACATACTAGTATCATGGTGGCCCATTCCATTACATGACTAATATCACACTCATAAAGAGATAAACCCGCTAAACACCTCCATCTTCTTCATGATTCTCTCAGCTTCTCTTATTCCTTTGTCCAGCATCATCACGTCACCCATCCCCCAACACTGTCAACTAAGAGTGAAGACTAAACCAGCGCAGCTTGGTGCTGTGCTGACTGCCTTTATATTATTCTTAATGATTTCACTCAAACCAGAAAAAAGCAAGAATATGTCTGTGAAACAGAAATGTGGCTTATTTGGTAGCATTTTCATAGTGTGACTGATTTTATTTGCAACACTTCTGTACAAAGTTAGGAACTTGCAATTTGATAGATTTCCCCCCTCCCCCTACGTCAGACTTCCAGTGGAGTGACCTGAGGTCAGCCCAGCCCCCACCTGCCAACTCGTACTTCTGAATGGTACCCTGACTAGCTTACTATCTGGTTTCCAACCCCAACACGGTAAATTGAGGCACACGGTGACATATCACTGACGTGACGTGTAAATGTATGATAGAAAACCAATGTCACAATCACATTTTTTTTGTCATTGGCACCCCATCCCACCCCCCGCAAGATGCCACCTTGTGCAGCAGCCCATATTTCCCACACATAAATCCACCTGTCACCATATATCTAAGTATTTTCCACAAGTATAAGTTAAGAATATTTGATATAGCTAAGAATACCCAATATAGCAGCATTCGCCACCTACAGACTCATCCAGACCAAATAATTTAACCTGGACCACAATCGAATCCTCACATAAGTATGTGTTACATTTAAGGAATGAAGAGAAAAAAGCACATGTTACCAGTAGTCTGCACACTAGTAACCAGCAGGCTGCACACTGATTACCAGCAGGCTGCACACTGGTTACCAGGAGACTGCACACTGGTTACCAGCAGGCTGCACACTGGTTACCTGCCCAGGAAGCAACTTAGCTTAGTTAAGAAACTGTGCTTAGAACCAAAGAAGTAACTGTACTAAAAAGCGACCTGAAATCATGTCAGTGTGAATATCCCGCTGTGTGACTTGCTTTGGATAAAAGCAGCTGTATGATTACTGCTGACCCTATATATGCACTTAGAAGATGTTCATTTGTAAAACACCTTACTGGCATTACATGGAAAATGTACAAACTAGGACACACAGTTTATCCTGATTTCTTATAGCTGTCTTGCAACAGTTGTATAAGCTGGCAAATGGAGCCCTGTAACATTTGAGATTCCATACATCACATTTCTGATTTAAGTCTGATTTGGGAGCAGGTCTCACTGCGTCACTCAAATATTTAAAAGCTGACATCCAGGGGCTTGCATTTGCAGCTCTTCTTAATTAAATATTCAGGAATGACAGTTCAGTTTAGATCTTCCCTAAATCTGATCACGCCGATGCCAGAAGCAAATCAAAGATTAGAATAAAGCGACCAAAGTCAGTGAATGTCCTTCCACTATTGAACGCAGATCGTCTTTAAAAATATGCAGCAGAATAGTATTGTTCTTCACCATTGATTAATTTACGCACTCCTAAGCGACACTGTAAATGATTAAATATTTAGTTATTTCCTTTATTGCGTTTTCCCTCATCTTGAATAGAAGCATATTGTTCAGATTCCTTAACTTGTAAAATTCTCACAGGAGTTTCTCACAAAAAAGCATGCATACATTTTCTGCAACAACTTACAGCATTCAGTGCCAGGGGGGGTTCAGAACCTATCCTGGAGGCTGCAGGCAGGTACTGCAACACCCAGGACAAGGTGCCAGCCCATCACGGGGCACACTCACTTACCTTTCGGTCAAACACACACCTATGGACAATTTGGCAACTCCAATTAACCTCAGCATTTTTTTGGAACACAACAGGAAACCGGAATACCTGCAGATAACCCCCCATGACAACATGCACCCCACACACAAGAAACCATAGAGGAGATTCAAACCCTGGTTCACAAGGCGTGAGGCGACAGTGCTAACAACTGACCCACCACGCCACCCTGCAAAGCAAACGATGACATTAAACTCAACAGACTGGAAATTCTGGAGAAGAAAAAAGCACAGGGTGCATGATGTAAGTCATTCCCACAAAGAGGGGCTTTCTGCCTCTCCCCCGTCCCTGCCCCACAGGGGACCCTAACTGCCCTGTGGAGGAGCCTGCTTCTCAATGTGGCCGCCCACTCACCATCCAGACTAATCGAGTCCACCCGTCTGGACCAGGCACACTTGACCCCGGGCGTCTGTACTTCAGTGGGATGTCTGCTCACCGGCCTGGGATGTGCTTGAGGCTATTTGCATATTATTCATGTAAAGAAATTTACGGAAGTGCACTGTTTGTAACTCACGGTGGGCAAAAACAAACGGTGGTATCGCAGTACACTTGCAATGCACAGTCAGACATTATGAACTCTGATAAAGCAGGATGCGCTTCTTAGTTAAAAGGGGTTTTTAAAAAGTATAGTACACAAGAACTGAAGTCAAAACCAAAACAGACTGGAGAAAAATGCACAAAACATATTTGACAACTGGGGGCACTAAACGACACACAAATATATGGGTGGGAATCAGAATGAAAAGGTAGAGACGTTTGTGCTTGTCAACCTCCAGCTTTGTGAGCCAAACAGATGCAGTTTGAGGTGAGATGAATGCTGATAAAAGAGCACAGTCACTCCTGGGCCGCATTCTCTTCTCCATCCTGTGTTTCATTCCCTGTTAGCACTCACCAACTGTCAAGGACCAATGAGTCAGTCAGTCAGTCAGTCATCAAGAGTCTTACGTTCATTTCAGAAAAAGGTGAAAGGAGCCAATCTTACAGCATTAGAAAATGCTGGAAAAAAATGCTGATAAGTTGCACAGCAGCCAAGAAGAGAGCCAAACCCTTTGTCACGGCCTGAAAAGGCTGTTATGTTATCTGCGTGACAAGGCTGAAGTAAACAGCGATTCTTCACATCCTTGACGTCTACAGCCGCAACTTGTATTTTCCCGGAGAGTAAGAAAAGCACATGAAATGGGGAGATACCAACGTCACAAAAAACAACTGCCCTGCCTCACGTTTCACGGGGTCAAGAATCCCTCATGGTGATCAGATCATGGCTGTTCCTTAGCTGTCACGCTCCCTTAGGGCCAGGCGTGACTGACCACTCACGTACGCAATGGACTGCACACAACTGCACACAATATCTGGCTGGATGTGGATGGATATCTTGGGTGGTGACCAGGGAAAGTGAAGGAGACCAGTACAGCACCAACAGTAGCATTCCCATACGAGAACGGCCCCTTTTCTACCAAGCGGCCCACAACATCCTGGAATTTCATTACCAGGAAGGAAGCCCAACACTCCAGAGACAAAAAATCCATTCTCCCTTCATTATCTTGAATTAGTTTTCCATTGTTATGTTTATATTAAACTTGATGTATGAGATTTAAGATGTGAGACGCTGGGTGTAAGTGCCAAAAGGGAGAAACAATCATTCATTTCAAGTTGGGTAGTTATACAAATGATATAAGATTCAGTTTCTGTAAAACATTAAAATGAAAAACAGCCCCACATATTGAGTGAGTCCATCAATTTTACATCAGTGCTGTTGAAAATTCCCACAAGACTGGCCCCAGGTTTTGGATGGGTTTTGGAACTGCCATATTGGTTCACAATGCTCACCAGAAACAAAAAAAAAAAACTTTGGGTTAGGAATACATCTGAAACTCTGCAAGCAGCCGTATCAGTGCATCAGCTTGCAAGTTTCCAAAAGCCAACTGAGAAGGTCTAGTACCAGATATACTGGTATGCTGGCCATATGGACTGTGGGTGATTTTTATTATGCCTCTGATTACTACTAGATGTAATTGTTGATAAACTGTTTTGTTGGAAATCACCCTTATTGTACGTTGCAATACCTGTATGCAGTGGAGCATGCATTTAATTTCTGTTATTAAGGGATTTCAAACTAAGAGATGTCCAACCTTAAGCTTCTGTGGTTGGTCTGGTCCGATTACAAACCTCCCTCACATTGATGCATTGCCTGTTTTATGTTCATTTAGTCTTTTGTTTATACTGTGGTGTATTAATGTGCTGTTGCCAACTGACACCTCAAGCACCGCACTTTAAATGTGGCTCAAATGATCTATGTTTAGAGTTCACTGTATGCGGTGGTGGGGGGGGTTAACTGGTGATTCTGAACTTCCCTCTCAGGGCATGTCTGTTCTACCATCAAGCACCAGTTTTGCCAGTGTCCCCACAGTGTGACTCTGAATGTACAATGGGAACTTCAAAGACAGATGTATGTTATGCTGAATGCACTGGTGAAATGAGTGTCACACTCCACCAAACGATCCAAGACGAGATGTAATCCAGAACTCACGGCGACATATATGGTTTGCGTTTGTTGCGTCTGTTGGTTGCAAACTGGGAAATACCTTAGAGGCAGCTGAATATCTGAGAACATCAGTGATAAAGTGTCCAAAACAACATTGTTTAGGCATGGTTTCGACACATAAAGAACCTCATAGTATGTGACATGAAAGCTGGAAGTACATTATTATACAATCTAAAATTAAAGAATTTTAAAACAACAAAAACAAAAGTAAAATCTCAGAGTAAGGTATTGTTAAGCAACAATACAGATCATCCTCCTTAGCTTACTGAGGCAGCACTGGGAATTAATGAGAGCACTCTTAAGATTTCCCATCTGAAAACGTTACCCTGTAAACACTCCACAGCCGCTTCCAGTGTCTCAAAATAGCTGAGTGTTTTCTTAAAAAACAACTGAAAGTCACTTGAGTTCCCAGGCCTAACCCCACACGGAGAACCAGTATTCCCAGGCCTAACCCCACACGGAGAACCAGTATTCCCAGGCCTAACCCCACACGGAGAACCAGTATTCCCAGGCCAAACCCCACACGCAGAACCAGTATTCCCAGGCCTAACCCCACACAGAGAACCAGTATTCCCAGGCCTAACCCCACACGGAGAACCAGTATTCCCAGGCCAAACCCCACACGCAGAACCAGTATTCCCAGGCCTAACCCCACACAGAGAACCAGTATTCCCAGGCCTAACCCCACACGGAGAACCAGTATTCCCAGGCCAAACCCCACACGCAGAACCAGTATTCCCCGGGCATTTCAATCTCAATTTTCTTAAGGTTAAGGATTTTGGAATGTGTTGCGGTTTTAAAATTTTAACTCTCAACAACATTTCTCCAGTTATTATTGCATCATTCTATAATGACGATATATATTCATATAAAGTAAATGGTAACTTTGCTGGGAAATTTAAACAATCTTCAAGAAATACATAGCTAATGTGGTTACATCAGTTGACGTTTCTGAGCTCCCCCTGGTGTGTGTGTCTGTGTGTGTGTGTGTGTGTGTGTGTCTGTGTGTGTGTGTGTGTGTGTGTGTGTGTCTGTGTGTGTCCGTGTCCTGCAATGCACTGGGATCTTGTCCAGGGTGTCCCTGTGTTTTCTGGGACGATGTCCAAGCACTGGATAAGCGAGTATGGGAAAGGACAAATTATGTGAATGATACTACAGTACCTGGTGATATTAAAGATGACAATATGAGAATGGAGACATGAATATATAAGCTTAGACACAATGCACAGTCGGACATTTTTCTTTATAATTTTAAAGTTTGTTTGTTGATTTGTCATTTAAATCTTTTGTTGTTACTGGGCTAAAACTAAAAGCGTTACATATTAATAAAAATACGTAAAACAACAACAATAATAAATAAGGTTGTAACTTTGTATGAATTCCCCTCTTGCCACCACCAGTGTTACAAACAGTAGCACATTATTACTGTATTACACCCAAAATGCCAGCAGAAAGAGGATCAGTGTTTGACTGGACCTCTGCAATACCCTCAGCTTTATATAATATAACCTTCAATAATTTTACCAGCATCAATAATGGCAACAAATCATGCATTTCCCTTGTGCAGCTACAAATAAGTACATTAACAAGCATGCAAATGAATGAATGAATGAATGAATAAGACACACAAACAAGCAAACAAATAAATAAGCAAACAATGTGTCTGGCATTTAAAGTATAAAAGTCTTGGAAGACTGAATAGCAGATGTTTTTTTCTTACATTGCCTCTGCAAGCAGTACATTTGTTTAATTCCTTGTTTAATTGCCATTGTGGCTGCCCACTGTTTTCCTAATACCAAAAATTCTTTAAACAATAATAGTTTATTTCAAGCTGTAGAATACCACAAGATTTTTCCTCGTGTGATTTTAATGTGGAACAG
The DNA here is from genome assembly GCA_019775955.2 of Pollimyrus isidori. Lineage (NCBI taxonomy): Eukaryota > Metazoa > Chordata > Actinopteri > Osteoglossiformes > Mormyridae > Pollimyrus > Pollimyrus isidori. Next base: position 16,695,437 of record JABFDZ020000118.1, on the reverse strand, counting down.
CAGGTATGAGCTTCAAAGGCCAGATGGGGTCTGATTGCATAACACAGACAGCTTAAATTCAAAAGCCATTTCATATTTTGGCCTTAAAGTTCAGTTTTCCTTTGAGACCTGCAAAGGTTAAAACATCTTAACAGATGCATTTAATTTGTTCAGGTTATCTGGAAATAGGAAGTTAGATGTATACAATAGCAGTATGCAATGGCCATTTTGCCTACAGGCATATTAATACTTTGTGAACATCACACAGAACAACAGCGATACAACGGTGAGACAAAAAGTATGTGGTCCTCACCAACTTCTCTAAACAAACAATTTTAACTCAGCTGACAAGAACATTACATATTTCAAGATTCACCAGCAAGTGGTGCAACTATTGCTATTCAAGCCAAACCATTGGCGGTTTGGTTTTCTGAAGGCCTTGGGGTTGGTTTACATCATGCCAAGAAGAACAGGCATCCGTCATTACCTCACAGAAGCAAATTACAAGCGGAGACCCTTCAATACAGTAGCCAGACTGAGCGTGTTAAATGTTCATGTTCATGATATCATGATTAAAAAAGACTGAACATGTATGGCTTTAATGAAAGGGTGGACAGGCAAACGCCACTTCTCTCCAGGTAGAATCTGGCATCATGACCACAAAGGTTCTAGAACAATATCTTTGGGGCCAAAGAGACCAAGGTGGAGATGCTTGATCATCGTGTACCGTGCTATGTTTGGAGAACACCGAATCATCACAAGCACCTCATAACAACTGTCAAGCATAGTGCTAAAGAGGTGACGATTTCAGCTAGTCCTACAACCACAAGACCTGGGAACGTTGCAGTCATCAAGCAACCATGAGCTCCACTTTATAACAAGGTAAACACAACGCCGTCTGTCCGACAGCATTAGCTGTGTAAAAATAGTGTCATGCAACAGGACAATGATCCGAAGAATACCAGCAAATCCACATCTGGATGGCTAAGGAATAGAAAACCACGGTGTTGGAATGGCGAATAAAAGTCCAGACCTCAAGCCCACTCAGAGGCCGTGGCAGGAATTAAACCACAGTTTCCGATTCTGGTACAGAATCCAACACACTTTGCAGATTTCCCTGTTCAAACACACCTACTAAACCCGGTACTTAGCTGAGCAAGATGTATTTGAGTAGGTACCAGTAAGTCTGTAAACTGTCTTTGATTCTGGCCCTCAACTATGGAATTAGATGTACTTCTAAAGTAATCAGACGTAAAAAATTAATTGCAGATCCAAAATCATACTTCTAAATCTGTAACTTGACCTGTAGGCAACGATTTTGCAAGTACACTTATACTGTGATATTTGCAACAACAGATTTGCACTTTCAGTTCACATGAGTCGCACTCTAGGATCTCATTTTATGAGAGCAGTTTAGTCAGTTTGTAGCCAGTGATACAGTATGCGATAGATTCATAGGAATAGGGAAACCATGGTAACTAATCCCCTCCTTGCAGTTTTTATGTCATTGTTAAAGAAATCCAAAGGCACGCATTTTGTTGGTGTATCGTTGAAATGCATTTATTTAGTTATCTAGGATTTCAATCATTAATTAATTTCAATTTGTTTTATTGTAGCAAATCATTATATTCATCCAGAAGATGTTTTTTTCCATATTTAGATGGTTTGCTGGTTATCATACTTGTCCACTGACTTCATTTGTAACTTTTCATTAAGGTAGGTTCTACTTTTGGCCCCTCCCCTTCCGTTCTCAGGGACTCCCCATTGGTTTACGCTCATCTGAACTAGATGACAGTAAGATTGACCACTGGCAACATATCATTCCTCACGTACCAAGTGCTTTGTAAATGTAGTGTTTAAGTTGTAAATGCATGAACTGTGACTCGTAATTGCAACCTACACATCATGAACTTATAAATTGTGACTTGTAATTGAACAATGAGGATTATACTCGTGAAAAACAGGCGGCTCATAAAATTATGAGATCATCATGACATTTAGGTAAGAGTACTTTAGGCATAAATTTATCTCTATGCTCCTGCACCGAAAATCGGGAACCCTGAGATAACTGAATGCGCTTAATGGACTGACAGCTTTAAAGAAGAAAGACTTCATCTAACAGATGCGAAAGCGATAAACTCTTACTGATGCTACAGGCATACTGTACATGACAGTAAAGTATAGTGTGCATTTTCCCCCGCACTTGGTTTCTGAATATTGAAATTTGATGTTTCTGTTTTGTCACCCAAGGTTAGACTTATTCATTTAGCAGTCATTCTGGCCCTGAGAAATGAAACCATAGAATTGAGGGTGTACTTTCTTGTCCCATAACTTTACATCCTGTGCATTTACAAATATAAACACCAGATATTTGACTTGAATTTAGCGTAAATAGGTTATAAGCCCAAAAGAAAACAAAACAAAACCCACCCCAGACGTATGTCTTATGAAAATATACAATTTGATGTAACAGATGTTCCTAAGAAAGTCAGCCTTTGCACCAGAGGAGAGTTTACAAAATGTGCAATTAGAAATGATTCAAACTATTCTTGGCTATTTTTATATTTACTTCAGCACCCCTGAGAGCTGAAATTGATGGTTTGAGGCAGTGTTTCTCCACAGGGATCCCCAGACAGTACACAACTTCACAGTAAAAATGTGGACAGTCTGGCAGGGAGCTGGGAGGGAGCAAAAACATGGGTTGTCTGGGGGTCCCCGAGGACCCCACTGGGAACATTGGTTAACCGCAAGGAGAAGAAGCACACTACCTGTCGTCGTTTTGGAAGGACTGGTCTCCGAGGAGTAAATCCCGAAATCGATATCGAGGAGGGAGGGGCGGCACCTCGGAATCCACCTCGGCCATCTTCAGCGTGGAGATGTCCAGTATGATGCCAGTGTTGCTGCTGTTGTTTTTCTGCACCGTCTCAAGTGAGGGTCTGCAGGTTTGAAGGCAGCGTTACATTCAGCCTCCGAAATTCCCTCTACTTTGTGTGAAGCTATAAAAGTTCCGCCGTTAAAGAGAGTTGTTAAGGAAGCCAGCCCTCCTCAGTGAGCGCGACGGCCAGCGACACCTTTCCTGTAGACAAAGGCTGCGTCTGCCCTGTTTGTGCATCTGTTCGCCATGTTCTTATTTCCGTATGACCATAAATGGTCATTCAAGCTGTTTCACTGTCATAAGTGCATTTATAGTTCTGTAATGAGTTTGAATAGGGGGTTGATTGAAGGCAAGTGTGCCTAATTGGGAATGGCAGATTGGAGATTATGCTCCAGGAAAGAGAAGGAGGAGAGAGGTGTGTGTATGCATGTTTGCTGGTTGTTTGGCTCTGTTAGCTAGCGCCGAATACCTTATCACCAGGAAGTCGGCAATTAAGGGCCAGATCAGGATTTTGTTTCAACCAGCCGGTTGAATATAAAAAGTCACAATCACAGAGAGCTCAACTGGTGGTTGAAACGAAATCCTGGTCAGGACCTTTACTTTCTGGACCTGAACTATCCACCCTTGATAGACTCTGCATGGAAATTTCAGCAGTGGAGAGGACATATTTCAGGGTGTCACGGGGGCATCAACGACGGTGTGTGAGACGCTGAATTTTATTCTTGTTTTATTTTCCCCCGTTTTTGAATTATTCTGTAGAGATGATGCAGGAATGTTTTGGGGTGAAAACATTCTTGCATCATGGGATGAAAGATACTATATAAAAATAAACAGAATTAATTTAAAGATTTTATTGATTGTTAGTGTATTGTGTTCTGTGAGAGTGTTATCGGGAGGGGGGTTCATAAAAAACCCTCATATACTGTTGAGGAATGGAAATTGGGGTGTTTATTTAATTTTAAAGATTAATTGGAAATTAATCTTTTGCCAATTGTTTTTCTAAATGTATCTCTGGTGCATGGTGTGTGTGTTTCAGTTGGACAGACTTTCTGGTGTATTACAGTGCCATCCACTTGGTATGTTTAAATTATTTTAGTTTATCTGAACATCACATGGGAAACAAAAATAAACACAAAGCAGGCAGATGCCATATCATTAGTATTTAGGCTGTGGGCCTGTAGTGCTTTTGAAAGTGATTTAAACATGGAGGGAGGTTACGTCCAAAAATTTGATATTATTGCATTAATGAAAAAGGCTTGAAATAACTGGCATCTATAAACTTGGTTACAAAATTAACATTCATAATGTAACATCTAGCTAATACTGAATCATTGAAAGGGTCTTCTCCGAATAGGAAAATAATTAAAATACGACATTCTGGAAAAAAATCATTTCACAGTTTGAGGAAAAAGCTGCTATTAGAAATGGATCATTTCAGTTCAGTATTATGCTAGTTACATTCCATAACTGGCAAATCGGTCATTTTTACTTTCCCTTTACGTGCCTGTATTTTGCACACGTGTGCGTGAAATCATCCCTATCGGGGGATAATTTTGCACAGTCTGTAAAGGGAACTCCACACTCGCGAGTCGCGATGCTCTTCCCCACGGACACGCAGAAAACATGACGCCTGAATCAAGCGGAAATGAGGCGTAAGGCCACATATACATCTGGTATTATCTTCATCAGTGAGAGTCACAATATTTACAAGTGACAAGTGTCTACAATCTACCTAAAAAACCCATGCAATGCAATCAATACATTTATATTCTAGTATATATAAATATATGCATTTTTTTAATGGACTGTATCAAGGACATGCATTTTGTTAGAAGATAATTACCAAAACATGTTTTCTTTCCTGGGGAAGAAAAAAAAAGATGCAAAGCTCGTTATTTTCAACAAAAGTGTTTAATTAAACGGAAATTGGTGCTGAAATGTAACAGAGCCCCTTCACTCAGCCATGCAGGTACAATAAAGGCTGTCAGGGTGGACAAGGGGGGTTGCATCCTGCTTTCCTTGGGGGGCCGAGCTGAGCCACATTCCGCATGCGGGAGATTGACGGGTCAAGTATTACCTGTCGCCATGGGAACACGGAGAGTGAGGTGGCGGGCTCATGACTGCCTCTTGCAAAGAGATTAGGAAGGAATTAAAAAAAAAAACATAAATTAAAGCAGAAAAGGGGAAAATAAATGTAAAAAGCCGTTAATCACCCATCATCCTCTGCGTCACCCCGAGGAGTTACGGTTAGTGTCCTTTCCGGCAACCTGTTTACCTGCAAAATGGGTTTGCATTGAGCCCCGCAGCAGCTAATTAGGCATAAACAGCGGGTGAAAGACATGATAACTGCTACAAATATGGCTTCTGGAGATGTCAGTATTGATAAAGCCTACAGACAGTCAGCAGGACTTCCCATGAAGAAATAGGCTATTCTTGGGTTCATTCCCAAGTTCTCCACTTCCAGTGTGTTGAAGAGAAATAATTAGCATTTGTTCCATTGGTTACATTTGAACAGTCTGTGTTAACGAGACAAGTATTTCCCAATATAAAGAAATGCAGTCAAATACAATTATAGAAACATAAAGGCCATGGAGAGCCACATAACACAGCAACAGGTACCACTTTAATTAGATGTTATGTTGCCATATTAGTAATATAATAACGCTTGTAGGAGCACAGGGACCCTGGGCATGACAGATGTTGTATAACAACTTATGTTACCATAAATCCGTATCATGTCCTTTGCTGTGAGATTTGGATTAATTACCAAACATAGTATTGCCTTTCAGACTCACCTCAAGAAATGGCTGTGAAACAAATACATGAAGATCAAATACCTACCCATAGATAGATAGATAGATAGATAGATAGATAGATAGATAGATAGATAGATAGATAGATAGATAGATAGATAAAGATTGTACATCATAGAATATTTATGTCCAGTCACATTACATTGTATATTCTGCGGTCATTTCTGAGGTCAGGCCACTGAATAGCTACATTTATATCTATTCTCAATGAAACATTAAGCTTACAAATGACACATTACCCTTCAGTGACCTGTTATGCAAATATATTTGTTTCAGTAATGTAATATTATGTAAATATATTTGTTGTATCATTGTTTTATAAGAAACACAGGGAGAGCCACAGGGTAACAGTTTCTTCACTTTAATAACTCGTCCACATCCAGTATGCATGAGGAACTCAATTGGTCACTTATTCCCTTGTAATATAATGCCGTAGTAAATAAGACTAAAAAATTCCATTAAGTGAAGGTCCTTCATGGCTGGTGCTGAATCAGACTACCTCAGATAAGCATAAACCCACTGGAGTAATGTTTGTCTTTATTGGTTACAAAGCGGTTTTCTGGGGAACAATCAGGATCAGCCAATCCTAAGCCTTAATTTAACCCCCCTTCTCAAATGTACTGTTTATGTAGACCTAATGAATGATGTAATTTGATGCATGGCAGTTATCCATTTGGGAAATATGTATTACCTCTAAATTATGAAAAATTTAGGAAAATTGTGTTTACTAGCCTCTACTACAACAGCAATCCTAAAGTGATATGGTATAAAGGCAGAACCCCCAGCTCGGCAGCCCAATGCCATAACGGATATGCCAAGCAACTGGATGGGAAACATGTGGTATCCCCATGTGGAAGAGATTAAGTGTATTAGTCTTGGTGGTTCAGCCAGAAAAGCAAGGGCCAGAGAAAGTCTGCATCCTGTACCGCTTCAACAGAAGGCTCGAGGAAATAGGAAGTAACATGTAAGCCGTACTTTCGTTAGGGAGCGAACAAGGTGGGGGTGTGATTATGTGGGGTGCCTTTTCAGATGGGACAGCTAGGGTTCCTCTCACAGCAGTGGGACAACAAATACTGTCCTTTATTTATGATCTGCTCTGTACTGGTCCAGTCTGATGACTCAACTTGGAGATCGAAAGTACAGAGGAACCACACTCCCGACGTGGTCGGGTGCAGACGGCGCTGGTCATATAGCATCGTTTTCCATTACTGCCGCAGGAAATGTCAAGTGCATCTAGCTGTATGAATGGGTAAAAGAAGTTGCTAAATAAGCAAATAAAGGTAAATCCATATAGAGAAATAAAAGTGGCTCCCCATTAGGCCCAGCAAAAAACCATTAGTTTATCATCGCCGCCCGCGTGGCAAATTTAGCCCGCATCGATTTTTTTTATTTTTAAAAACTGTGTTTTCTGTGTAAGTTGCACTGCCGGCGTTCACAAATGTAACAGGCAGACGACAGAAACCAATTGCCGCGCATTTGTATTCTTCCACCCCAGCTTACTTTCTTCTACCTTCTCTTCCGATCAATACCGAACACGCACTGATGAAGTTTACCGACCACTCATTGAACTACTGAAACACCGGACATGCCATTCATGTCTAACAAATAAAAATAAAATAAAATAAGAGACTGGCCCTCCCTCATTACTTGTTTCTGATTAAAATGATGATAAACTAATGATTTTTTTTACTGGGCCTTAGTTCTGTATAGCGCTTGCGTGTCTTGAAAAGCGCTATATAAATGTAACTTTCACTGATTAATTTCATAAATGCTATGGTTTATTTTGAGCCTAATATAGACTACATTCGAACATTCTTTTATTTTAATAAGCATACGGCTTATAAGGAGCTCGGAGTTTCCTTTTCGTGAAAGGTTATCCTTGCTGTACATGGCCGCTGGAATTTCTCTCCGTCAGGCACAATGCAACGTGACAGCCACGACTGAAGGAGGGTAACCGCCTCAAAGCCGTATCCCCACCGGGTTCGATGCCCACCGGGAAGGAGACGCGGGGGCTGCGCGGCTCGGACGGGCACAAGCCTTTAGGTGGGCAAGCAGCAAATATCGCGGAATTAAGTATGCACTGGGGGTATTCGATTTTACACAGCGATAGGCTACATGAGAGTATAACATATCATTGAAAATAAATACTGGATAGTAAAAAATTAATGACTATGGGAAAACATTCAATGTTATAGGCAAAGTATCATTTAATAAAAACAATGTGAAAATGTTATAGTAATCGTGCTGGTTTCTTCCAGCACTGAATCACAAATAGCATTGCTATTCTCCGAGGAATTCGCTCTTCCAAAGTGAATCCCGCGTCTCTGCTTGACTGCCGGCACCCCGCGATGAATATGGGGCCACACTTTACAGTACACTCTCCCTCGGCTGCATAAGGCTGCCTCCAACTCGGCATAATTCCTCAGTCCATCCCATCCCATCCGTATGCTATCCCTAATGTCAAATGAAGACAATGATTTTCTCTTCCGACACGAATGATACTAGATCAATTAATCGAAAAGGAAGTCACTTGTTTACCGGTATGCTCTACGGCATGATTTAATTACGCTCATAAATCAACCTATATTAGACAGATTTACAATAGAACACACAAGGTGTCCCGTTTCGTTTTCATACAGCCACGCGTAGGATTATATCAATTTACTTAAAAAACCCACTGGAGCATTAAACTGATTTAACTTTTTTGTTTATTTTATGACAGCTGCTGGCTGGCCCGTTTTCTTTCACACTGACCAGGCAGCGTACCTGCAACACAATAATTCAGTATGACATCGGTATCAAAAGCCCAGAGTCAGGGCAGAATCGTGAACATTTCACTGAGAAACGATGCATATTGAAAAATGCTGAAATGAAGATAAATCGTTAATGTTAGGTGCATTTAAATGGTAATAGTGATATAGCCCTACGCTTCATTGCAACAATCGACCAAGGCAGTGTCGTCACGAACAGACAAATTATATTTTAACTGAACTATCAAAATAGAAATGGAATGGTAACATGTAAATCGGTATACCTGGCCGTGTGTTCGTGCGCGGTCCCATCATCGTAAACAAACGTCTGGTTGGTATAGCATTCGCTACACATTTTGGTTGGAGCTCCAGCTGACTCGCAGTGGAGAGCTGCCGATTTTAATGTCCCTTCCAAAGCTTCCTTGGGAAATTGCATCGGCAGCACGACTCTCAGTGATTTCTTCCGTGCAAGATGCTGTCCCAAGATGTTAGATCCAGGTTAAGTTCTTTACAGCATTTATTCGGCTTCCATTCGTCCACTTGATTTTAACTGGGTTATTTATGAGCAAAAGAAAAGAAACGAGCAGTGGTTAATTCAGAAATACAGGTAGAGCTGGTAGCCTAGAAGTTCAAATACAAATGCAGACAGAATGAAAATGAATGTGAACCTGTATTCTTTCTTGTTGCGTAAGATATTTCGGCGCCTCTTCCCAGACACTAAAAGTATTTCGAGCACAGGCTGGAATTGCATCTCTTTCCCGACAGCATATGTTTAGGGTATGGACCACATTGCGCTTGTACTCAGAAAGGTATCCTGCTTTTAGGGGGCAATGCGTTTTATACATGCCGAAATGCGCCATCTACTGGAAAACCTTGAAATTATTTATCATGCGTTTTTATCACGGGCAATTGGTGCTTTTTATTACTCCCCTATGCACAGAACTTGTTCGTTGCCAATAAATCAATAGTAAATAATTATTTTTTTAAAATATGAGATACTTGCTCAAAAATAGCCTGTGTTTCAAGGGTGTGTTTAGATGGGGCGCTTTCACGGTATGAGCAAACCCAAGACTTAGCTCAGAAATAGTCAGGCTTCACAACACGCCAATGGTGATTATAAAGGACTGTAATTAAAAAAAACCCGGGTTTCGCGTATGTCCCGTAATCCTATCCCTGGCGCCGCCCGTGGTGCGAAATAAAATTACATACAGCAAATTTACCGACATTCTGAACCTTAAGTCTAGTGACTAATGCTGGAGTCAAATGAAACAAATAAATAAACAGCGTTTTGGTATTAAGTAGATAACTCACAGAGACAAGGAAAACAGAAAATCAATGTCTGATTCAGAGTGACAGCGCAGGACGAGCTCTGTCGGGCCTGAGCTTATTTTCTTGTCACCATTTAGCTGTAAACCTGTGTGAAGCCTGAAATTATTGCAGTGATCCTAGTTGCCTCAGTGCCTTCAGCGAGAGGTTGAGTCATGCCAGGGCGTCTTCGCTGCGGCTTTGATGGCTCAGGGGGCCAGAGCATCCCAAGTGTCACAACATTGCGTGTGGGCAGTTTTCTCAGTGGGAACTTCCCCATGTACCTCCTTTATAAGCAAAAGTCTGACATAAGGCCAAAGAGGCTGTGTAATAGCCTTTAGTGGAGCCCTTTGCTTGTTGGTGAATTGACTCACATGGCAGATTTGAAGCTTGTCACGGTCCATCCCTGACACACCTACTGTATTATTTTTCTAACAGATAAGAAGGCAGCCTGTGCTAATGTATACCTACGGTACTATAACTCTGTAATTCTGTATGTGACACTGACGAAGATACAGTAGCTGACATTGTAACGCATTGTAACACTTAAGGCCACGTTTTTTGTAATTTATAACACATTGATAAATTATAATACATTCAGGAAGCATTATAAATATGGTATAAATCTTTATAAAAAGCCATAACACATTATACCCATGTTTATTATGGATTATCAATGCCTTATGAAGCTCTCATCTATAACGCACCAGTTTTATTTATATAGCGCCATTCTTACACTCAAGGGCACTTCACAAAAACACATTTAACAAGGCAGGCAAGTTACATACAACACAAATAATATTCATTGAATAGATGTGTTTTTAACAGGATCTTAAAATGGATGACAGATTTTTCCTTACGGCGACTAAGGGGAAGAACATTCCAAAGGTTAGGAGATGTTATACTAAATGCTCTGCCACCCATAGTTGATAACCTGTGCTTAGGTACAGTGAGTAAGTCTGCATCTGACTATCTTAGTGCATGGGCAGAAGTGCACAGAAAGAGCAGCTCAGACAGATAATGAGGGACTAAACCATGAAGGGCTGTGAAGGTGATGAGGATTATTTTATGTTTCATTCTTGAAGAGACTGGCAACCAGTCATGGAGGACAGGAGTAATGTGAGCAGATTTTTTTGTGTGCATAAGTACACAGTACAAAGCATCTTTAATGCTTATACCGACCATTATAATGCATTATGAAGGTATTTATAGCGCATTATACACTCCCATAAACGATTATTAGGAACACCATACTAATATGGTGTTTGACCCCCTTTCGCCTTCAAAACTGCCATAATTCTATGTGTGCATTATCCTGCTGGAAGTAGCCATCAGAGGATGGGTACATGGTGGTCATAAAGGGATGGACATGGTCAGAAACA
>JABFDZ020000118.1:16666131-16678603 GCA_019775955.2 Pollimyrus isidori | reverse complement strand
GTTCTAATACATTGCAATAACATGAGAAGGCTAGTAGTAGTAATAAATGTATTTACATTCTGTTGCTCCCCAACAGTATTCAGCATTCTGCATCCTGCATCCAGCATTCTGAATTCAGCATTCTGCATCCAGCATCCAGCATTCAGCATTCTGCATCCAGCATCCAGCATCTAGCATTCTGCATCCAGCATTCAGCATTCAGCATCCAGCATTCTGCATCCAGCATTCTGCATCCAGCATTCAGCATTCAGCATTCAGCATTCAGCATTCTGCATCCAGCATTCAGCATTCAGCATTCAGCATTCAGCATTCTGCATCCAGCATTCAGCATTCAGCATTCTGCATTTAACATCCAGCATTCTGCAATCAGCTTCCAGCATTCAGCATTCTGCATCCAGCATTCAGGATTCTGCACCCAGCATTCAGCATCCAGCATTCAGAATTCTGCATGGAGCATTCAGCAGTCAGCATCCAGGATTCAGCATTCAGCATCCAGCATTCTACAATCAGCATTCTACATTCAGAATTCAGCATTCTGCATTCCCTGCACGCATTTCACCACCAGCAAACCTTCCCAGTGCTTTTGGAGAAACCAGACTCCTGTCAGTGTGCACATGCATATGCAGAAGAGATGAATCACTCACACCTATTTTATCATGCCAGTGCGTCGCATCAGAAAGCGCAGTAGAGATCAGCATAAGAACACCCACATATATACAATCAATCATACTCTGGACTCACTTCAGCTTCTCAGCTTGGTGCTTTTATAATATGAGAGCAAACCTTTCTGTTTGACTTCCTTGAGAATCCCGATTTCTTCCTTTATCCCCCCCAGCCCACCCCCACCATGGTCCCAGGGATCCTCAGAATATCGAGAGAACTGAACTATATGACCGTAATTCCAAAGCAGTGCAGCTTCCTTCCACAGCTATACACTGAGAAACATTAGTGCTCCATGTTAAATTAATGACAGGAAAATATTTCATGCTGGAATTTCGATTGAACACATGAGTCATTTCATTTTAGACCAGAAGTGTTTTGCTCTGGAAGAGGGCCATTTAATACATCCAAATTAACAGTCTACATTTTCACCTTCAATGGAAATCCATGTGAAAAATAATCTCAGAAAAGCTTCTATGTGGAATAAGACAGGTGTCTATTGAAATGATCAAAAAATTTATTTGTGTCTACTTGGAACAAACAGATACATAGTATAGCTGCTCTAACATTTTGTCTGACTTTTTAGACTAGGAAAAGTTAAGAAAATGTTGTTTCTTTGAAGTGAACATCGGTTCAGTGTGTAACACAATGTCCTCGTGCCGAGATTAGCTGCCCTGGTTCTATGTGTGTATGTGTGCGTGTGGGGAGGGGTGGTCCAAAGGTGCAAAGGTCCAAAGATATTTATCATCAGTGTCACTGCATTCTCTGAGGAACACTTCCTCTGGGTTTTTGGCCGACAACCTAGTTGCAGAATAGTAGCCGAATCTCAGAAGGATTTGAAGACACATGTAAGTCAAATTTTCATTTAACATAAAACAATAATTATTTGCACAGAGAAAAACTTCTTCACAGACACACAAACTTCACAAACTTCTTCACTGGCCAATCAAAATCAATTGGCCAGCCATACAATCTTCTCAAACACTAAAGTAGGTAACTGTAAGACAGAGCGGCATGCAGACCCAGATACAATTAAAACCTTAATGGACACAATTGTAAGCACTCTGTATAACAAACAGATGAATTGGAGTGAGAAGTTCTTCCCCAACCCCCTCTGGTGGCTGGGTTGAAACATGACTAGATTGCCCCTTTTGTGCGCGGGCCCCCTGTAACACACTGGTATTGGTCCAAAATGTGCTACTGCTTCCTAAATCAAGCTTTGCTTAAGTTCTTGATAGAACAGACTAATGATTTCCCTGTTTCATTCTGAAAAATAATGTAAATAGAAAAATTGTCAAATACATTAGTTTGCTGAGTTTTTGCTTTTAAAATTTTCAGATAAAAAGTTCGGGAGTATTGTAGCTCAGTGAGATGTACTGTAGCTGAATGAGATGCACTGTAGCTCAGTGAGATGTACTGTAGCTCAATGAGATGCACTGTAGCTCAGTGAGATGTACTGTAGCTCAATGAGATGCTCAGTGAGATGTAGTGTAGCTCAATGAGATGCACTGTAGCTCAGTGAGATGTACTGTAGCTCAATGAGATGCTCAGTGAGATGTACTGTAGCTCAATGAGATGCTCAGTGAGATGTACTGTAGCTCAATGAGATGCACTGTAGCTCAGTAACATGCATTGTAGCTCAACGAGGTGTACTGTAGCTCAGTGAAATGTACTGTAGCTTAGTGAGATGCACAGTAGCCTCACACCACAAGTGTTGGGGGGTCATATTTTAGCACCACTCTTGTGCTCTGAGTTTGCAGGTCCTCCCTGTATTAGTGTTGTGTTCTAATCATTCAGTTCTTCTTGGTCTCTACATTATACTCACAGTGATTTCCAACTTTAGTAACACAGAGAGCTACTTTTACAAGTGTGAGGACGACTACCTTATTGATTCCATATTAACTTAATATGTCTGAAATGACATTTACATGACACCTCTGTGCACAGAGGTATGGGGATCGCGGAGCTTTTCGTCTTTAGACACTGTCGTGAGCCTAAAACCAATTTTGGGATGCCGAGGGCAGGGGACACCCTGAGTGGGATGCCAGCCCATTTTAGGGCCCAGAGGTAAGCAGATAGATCAGAGAGGGCGAGGGTGATGGGCATGTTCCCATGGAGCTTCTTGTCGTCCATCATAGCTGCTGCCCAACTGCCTGTATTCATCACCTTTACTGCACATCACCACACTGTGCTTGCAGCCCCTCCTCCTACTTTGTCAATAACAATCACAAACCAGTTTACATGAAGGTATTCCAGACCACCTAACAGGAAAGGCTCTCCCAGTCCTACAGCCATCCACCAAAAGAGTACACGGATCCGAACTGGAACATTTGCTGCCTACCTACCTATAAAATGACATTTGAAGGCCATTTGGTTTAACCAGGGTGTGAAAAAAGGCTTTTCAAGACCTGACTGACTGTGAGTTTTCCAAGTACAATGAAGGAGCGACTGCCCACCTCTGCAACCCAGAAGTGCGAACGTCATGCATCAAACACCTAAGGCTAGAATTATAGCACTCAGACTTTCATCTGCATGGCTAGTCCAGATATTTTAAATGCCCCAGAAAGCCTGCTTTTAAACCTACGCTGCGTGGCACGATGCTCTCCTAAAGCTAGTTCGACTGAGATATTGATTGTGAAATCAGAGAGGCACCAATAACAAAGGCTTAAAAGGTGGTCTTGGAGGATTTCAAAATTGCTTTCTGTATGTAGTCTCTTTTGTTACTTTGTCTGGATTTTTTGTAGTCCACATTGTCTTTCCTAATCCATGGCTTAATAGGCTGAACAATAGGAAGATATACAGACAGACTGCAATCACTTAATTGTATTGAATATTGCCATGTGTGGATGTATGAGCAGCAAATGTAAATATCCTTTTTTAGGAAAAGGTGATTTTTTGATATATGCTTTCTTTGTCACTGTATATCCATCCATCCATCCATCCACCCACCCATTTTCTATACACACTTTTATCCAGGGTTGGTGGCACAAGGCAGGACACACACACACCAAAATGTGGGGACTATCCATGCATTTCTATAAGCATAATCCAAATCCCAGCAATGATGACCCCTACCCAGCCCTAATGTTATCCATAGCATTTTTAGTTTTTTGATTGCAGTTACAGATTTGTACAAAAAGTTCCCGAAAAAATGGTCCAACAAGTTTTTATCACATTGCGGGAACATTTGTTCCCCACAATGTAATGTATATCTGACCACCCCCATTCCCTTCATGAATGTATGGGTGGATGAATGAATGGATGGATGCATGAATGGGTGGGTGGATTGGTAGACACACACATACACACACACACATACACACACACACACATACACACACACTTTCACACCTACAAACAATCTGGCAACATTGATTCTTCTGATTTTATTTACAAACTGTGGGGGGAAACTGGAGACTCGTTTCACTTAAAATTTATGGTAAGCAATCAATGCATTAAAGAGGCAGCTCTGCCCTCAAAGTTACTAAAATCTTAAAAGCCCTGACATACACTGTCTGGCAGACTGAGGTGTTGTGGTAACAGCAAGAGACAAGGAGGTTCCTTTACAGGGAAAAACACTGCTCTGATTTTGAGCTCCTTAACAGACTTACAGAGGCATTAAACAACCACCGAAAAATACGTAACCTGGAAACACAAGGAGGTTTGATGCTTGACAGTAAAGCAGACACACGGTGGGTAGTTTACACAATAACTAGAAGCACACATGCATCGAACAGGGCTCAAGCAAGACATAGACAAGGGAACACACGACAATCAGGAACACAACCAATATTAGCCATAACACACACAGGGGCTAATTACAATTGTCCAGCTCCAGTGCCTCCATACAGTAGAAGCACCTTATTTATGATGTACAAATACAAGCTGATATCTTTTTTAAATGAGAAAAACAACACATAGAGTGAGTTGCTTGTTTTCTGAAGATGTTCGGGCCTTATGCCCTGAAAACGCTTTAAAAGGCCCGTCTTTTTCAAATGAGCTGTCAGCCAGGGCCTGTATTTGGATGATTAATAACCATGTTTGGCAAATCAGTAGGCAAAGGCCCCAAATTCTCCGAGCCTGAACACTTTCCATCAGAATAAATAGCAATAATGTATCTTTGTTGAAAAGCAGCCCTGTTCGGGTGAAGCACAGCAGAACTGTCCACTGTGCTCATCCCAGCTTTGCGCTCTCTCTCTCTCTCTCTCTCTCTCTCTCTACCTGCAACTTGCTTACCACCCGGGAGAATGGAATGAGCTGCACTCTGCAGGAAGCTGTGTTTCTGCTGCCTATTTTTGGACAGAATACATTCTCCCACACAAGCGCATCACTGTGAAAACAGTGGTAATAGTTAGTGCCAGGCATTCCTTGTTTTTACACTGATTTTTAACCTCTGCTTTTGTTTTGAAGAGAGATGAGCATCTAGTGAGAGGTTGTGACCCACTACTAATCACATCCGATTTAGACAACCATGCATGCATCTTCTGGTCGCTTATCCTGGTACCGAGCGACCTGGAGCTTATCCCACACAGCACTGGTCTCCTGACTGGGGTTTACCCCGAACCAGATGCCAGCACATCACAGATATATGAAAACCAACACCATGTCAACTACCAGCAAGCATAAAGACCATATAAGCAGTCTTTCTCTAGAATGACCCTTCTGGGTCTATAGGCTTCCCAGCGACAAAATCATTTTATTGTTAGCTGAGTATAAAATGACTAATGTAAAAATGTTTACCAAGTTAAAAAAATTAATCATATTATTTAGTCATAAAACTGGGGAACACCCTATCTGGATTATAAACAGGATTTTGTCCCATTTTGTAAATATCTGACCCAGAAAATATGTCCAGTGTCACAAGTGATTACTGTAGCTGCAAGTGCCAAAAACTCTGATGCCTGCCACCCAGGGCCTGTCCATTTATTATTGGGCTGGCATGGAGATACGAACAGCACTTATATCAAAAAGTACAGGAGACCCATGGTGTGTCTACACTTTATAAGCAGCTCCTTCCACAGTTGCTCCCTTTCACTGTATAGATCAGCCCCCCAGGGGACACATGGCTGCCTTAGCCTGTTGATGAGCCATGGGGGGGGCAGCTCCGGGTGACTTCATCATCTTGGATGGTTTGAATCTCCTCCCTCGAAATTGTGTCCCTGATGTATAAGCTTGGCAAGGATCGATGACACCTGTTCGATGCCATTAGGATGCTGTTTCCCCTCATATGATGTGTGACACTGTGATGTCACAATGGGACACAGGCATTCAGTTCTCCTCAGGGAGCTGCAGGAGCTCACAGCATTTAAGACAGCTGTAATGCAAAGCGTTTTCTCACACATTTCAGAAAACAAACATACAGTGCAAAGGAAGTACAAAAAGAGCTTTCTTATTGTGTTATTTTGTTCAGGGTTTAGCAGAAAATTCCCAGAGATTTAGTATCTTTTGTGTATCTGTATCAAATGATCTTTCAAATGATGCAGTAAGGACCTGAGACGTGGCACCCATCTAGCACCTGTGACATGAAGAAAGTACAGTAATATTTTACTAGTACTTTAATTTACTTTATCATGCGCTATAGATACCTTCGTAATATTATGAAATATTATAATGGTCAGTATAAAAATTAATAATATATTACAACATCTTTTATTGACAGGCATACAGCATTGTAGTGTTAATTATAATACTTCACAATCTCCCATGATGCTCTCATCTATAATGTGCTATAGATACATTCATAATGCATTATAATTGTCAGTATAAGGAATAATAAAGCCGTACAGAATGTTCTATTGATAGTCAATAGATTACAACATTACAATGTTGATTGTAATACTTCATTAGCTCTAATAATCATCTATAATACACTATAGACACCTTCATATGGCATCATAAATATGGCTACAATGTTGTCATGATCTGCGTCTCCCATCCCGATCCAGCCTTGTGTGTTACCACGCCCACCTGATTTCCTCGTGTAATTAATCTAATTGTGATCCTTCGTTAGGCGATTGCCGCACGCCCGTCCCGTGATCTGTTGTGAATGTATTTAGTCTGTGTCTAGCGTCTGGTCCAACGAGCGGCATTGACGTAACCTGTGTCAGTGTATGTGCGTTTCTGTGATTAAACCCTCGTTCCCTGCTACTTTGGATCTCCTCATTGTTGTATTCGCCTGCACACTCCCCGGCATCGTTACAAATGTGTTATTCCTTTTTATAAATACTTGTTTATGCTTTATGAATGCATTAGAAACATATTACTATGTGTTATGAATGTGTTCATGGATTTTTATAAACAAGGCATTAATAGAAAGTGTGACCGAAACTGCTTATTGATCCTGAAATGATTTATAGCAGTGTATATACTGTATTTGAAGACTGTTGTTCAGACAGTGGATGTCTGTGACTACTGTGCTACATGTGGACACCGGGGCGCGTATCAGTCCCTCGTCCCTCTACCTCCAGCAAGGGCCAGGGGCAGGAACTAACCTGTCTGGTAGCACAAAGCTGACATCAGCATAGAGACTCGGTTGCTGCCCATTTAACAACCTGTGCCCTCTTTCGCAGAGGCAGCCCACGGCCTGAGGCTGTGTGATGGCTGAGGCATCGATCCCTCCCTGAGCAGGTGTCTGATTCCTTCATATTTTCCCTGTGACAAAACAGGGGAGGGAATCACTGAAGTATTAAAATGCAAATCAGGCAAAATATGTGTCATTAGCACACTTACCATTAGTAAAAGAAAAAAAGAAATGAATGCCATAGCTACTAAACAAGATACAACAGACATTTATACTTAAGTCACGTTTTACTTTTTTTTTCCGAAAGATGTTGAAAAGACTTAAATTTAAAAGAAATGTATAGAAATACAGCAAGTGAAAGGTACAGAATGGCAATATTCAGTTATTTGTATGGAATACTCATAGCTCTGTCATAGACAGCTCTGTATGCTATTGCCCTATAAAATCACTCATTTGCCTAGAGTCAGACAACCCTGGCAGTAAAATATAACATTTTGTTCCCACACCGCAGAATGTAATCATTCCAACAGAATGCTAAGTCAACACGTAAGTGCCCCTTGGCTACGCCATCATAACTGAATTATCATTTCAGTAATTGCTGACTTCCAAAATGAAATGTTGCCATTCAGTGGTTTTCTTATCCGGAGGCATTTTTCTTTAATAGCTACATTAATGTAGATCAATGAATGTTTCTAAGTTCAAATTGTAACCTGTTTCCTTTGTGGTCAATGCTTGATTTCAGGCTGATAGTATATTTGAAGGGCAAGGATATTTCCAGTCATTTCTGATATGAAATTGATCTGTTAAGTTTAACTTGTACTTGCCTTTCAAGATTACACTCGACAAGACTCCGGGTTTGTCGCGGGGGCAATGGCCTTTCAGCTTTTCTGTGTTTTGAAGGTCCGGCCAAGGGAGTGCTGATATCTGTCCACCTAAGTGAAAACTGAGAAATGTACGAGTCATTAAATCAAACAAAGGAGCATAATGTGATCTAAGCTCCTAACTAGAGGAACAGAAGCTGCAGCACGGTAAGGAAGAGGGGGTGCTGTATCACACCCAGGCCGACACAGACTGGAGGCCGGGAAATTGGGACAATGTCGCCAACGCAACCACATATGATATTAACAGTAGCACAAGCTAGTACCAAAATAATCATCACTTCGGGGACACGGGGTGGCTCTGGAACAATGCCTTCAACTGGGACACCTCACCCAATACCAAAGGATGTCACATTAAAATCCCCCCCATGCAAATTCAGAAAGAGACGACTTACTTCCCTTTATAAAAAGAGCAGCAAAGCAGTGATTCCGAAGACAGCTGAAAATCATCAAGTTTCACAATTTTAACTACTGATGAAGCTTAGCCAGTGATATCACTCATTTGTCAGGCGGTATAAAGGGTTAAAGGCAGCCATCATATTTTTATGAGCAGGTAGGTGGGAAGGTCACTGCACCCTCTGCAGCGTCGCAGGACCGCACACAGCAAAAGGGCCGTATCGACCGCTAATACTCCCACTCTGTCAGCAATCGATTTGGGAAGAAGCTAAACTTTGAATGTCTGCGGCCAAGGGAGTGCAGGTAGTGAGATTTACAGGGAGACCCATGCAGAGGAGCACCTACCACTGCCCTGCTTCAGGAATCACAAAAGCTGGAAACACATTCTAATAAATGTCATAAAGACTCACGGCGACCTTTACAGGACAGCAAAAATCATTTGGCATGAATGGAGACATTGATCACAAAGAAAAAAAAAACCTCTGTTTGTATTATTATTCTTTCTTTTTTATATATATGTCACACAAATCAATTACTACCTGGGTGCTCTAATATATCACCCAACTAAATCACACAAATCTGATGAAATTCTCTTGAGGTGGAATATAGAGGTTTATTTCTGATCTGGATGGCCGGTAAGAAGATGCGAACGGATCCATGTGACATGCATGTGACATGCTGAAGGAAATAAAGGGGAACTTTACTCTTTTGTAGGAATTTAAAATGATGGATGAAAGGACTTAGGCTGTATTCAAAATAGAAGGACTGAGGCTCTGCTCAGTTTGTGCCAGTAGCTGGCTTTAGGAGGATTTAGTTGGTCTAAGATGGTCTTAGATGGTCGTGTCCCAGCTCTTTGCTGCTCTGTGATGGTTTTGCTGAGTACTGTAGTTCTCTAGTAGATCATACAGTACTTGTGTGACCAGTCTATCATACAGGTTATGCTGGAATGGCCGGGTAAACCAAGTAGAATAACCATTATAAACTTGTATGATTACCTAAACCATCAAACCATTATGTGAAAATACACCTTTTAACTGATGAACTATCATAAGTGCGCCAACCAGTGTAGGCTGGTCAGACTTGCTTTCTCAGCAGGGTGCTGGAGGGCAACCAGCAGAAGATAGGGCCACAACAGTGATGGGGCAGCCAGCAGGAGATAGGGCCACAACAGTGATGGGGCAGCCAGCAGGAGATAGGGCCACAACAGTAATAGAGGGCAACCAGCATTGGATAGACTTAGAACAGTAATGGGGGCAACCAGCAGGAGATAGGGCCACAACAGTTCTTTATCATTGTTTATATCAGTTCATTAGTAAAATGCCTTCAAGGTGAACGAATGGGCTCAGCACCTCATTTTAGCCAAACATAAAGGGAGAATCATAGAATATAGGGGCTGGAGATGGGGGTGAGGTGGGGCTGGGAATCTGCGAACAGCTCAGCAGGCTGTATAGACCACACCATCCATCCACCCATACATCCATCCATCTATACATCTATCCATCCACACAAACACTCATCCATACATACATCCATCCATTCATTCACCCAAACATCATCCACCCACCCATCCATCCATCCATCCATCTATCCATCTATGCATCCATCCATTCAATCATCCACCTATACATCCACCCACCCATCCATCATCCATCTATCCATCCACACATTCATCCATCCACCCATCCTTCATTACATTACATGGTCTTGGAGATCTTGGAGCCTGTCCCTGAAACCCCAGACCCCAAGCAGGGGACACTCTGGACAGGATATCAGTATGTCACAGTACAGGTTCATAAAAAAAACTAACTTTGTGATGTTACTGAAATCCTTGACTCAGCTCTAGCTTCATAAAACAGTAAACAGTTGAATTAACTAATGAGGCCCATTCGTCATTGGTGCTGTTTCTTACATCAGCCTGACCTGTTTGCACCTCCCTAAGATTGATCGCTTCCTAGAATCATTTATAGGGGTTTTGAGGCTACATAGGAATAAATATTGAACATTAACACAAACCATCACATTATAGTTGACCCTTTGACTGAAATGATTGAAATTAAAAAAAAAAAAAAACATTAAGTGCCTACATCAAAGGACACATTCTTTCAATCTTCTATTTTGAATACAGCCAGTTTCAATAATGAAGTGCATTTCTGTATAAAATGAAGATATATCACCTAGCATGCTTCCCTTCCCCAGCAATAAGAACACAGCGTGGTTAATTAAATGAAACCCAGGGTGTAAACAAGGCTGTCCTGAGTATGCTGCAAAGCCTCATCACTTACATCCTGTTCAGAGAGAATGGGAAAGAGGAGGGAGAGGCGAGGAGGATGCAGAAGGGCGGTCCGGAGAGATTCTCCCTCGCTGGTGCATGAAGCAGTGTTTCGCCATAATAAATTAGTCACTGCTGAAGCACAGCCTGTCGCTCCGACCCCAGTGGCACGGCGTGGGAGGAGGCTTGAATGCTTTCGCCGCCGCTCTCGTGTACCAGCTGCAAAGGGCCACAGATCTATAGCTACACTATTCTGGCGAGCACAACACAAGCAAACCCTGAAAGATGAACTCCATTGAATCAACCGGATCACGTAATGGCTATTTAGCCTATGAATGTGTGTCTCAGTGTCAAATGAGAACCTGCGCTGAGTGATCATACAACCAGGCCTGAGCCCCAGACTTTACACGACTGAGGAGCAACATCAGGAAGCAGGCAGGTCCAATGAGACTGGAAGCAGACTCTTACTCATCTTTTACTGAAATGTTATGTATGAACATGACCCCCACAATGTCATAGAAACCTGTTATTTTGACTTTGCGGGGAGTGCAAAGATCTGTGCAAAGATCTGTGACTGCAACATAGTAAAAATGCCAAAAGCCTTGTATTTTGTTTGGTTACTTATGGTTAAGGTTATGGCTGAGTAGGGGTTAGGGTTGTCATGCTGGGATTAGAGTTTTACTCATAGAAATTAATGGAGAGTCCCCACAAAGATATAATTACACACCTGTGTATGTGTGTGTGTGTGTGTGTAAGCTGTAATATGCTAGCATTCGTCCGGGGTACCTCATATTGTACAAGGCAGGCGTGCGCATGGGATGCAGGGTACTGTGTAACACTCTTTAGCCCTATTTATTTACTACAGAATTTTCTATCTAACCCAGTCAATAATAGAGCACACACACACACACACACACACGCACACACACACACACACACACACACACACGCACACACGCACAGACACATTCCAGAGGCAATTTAGAAATGTCAGTTAACATTATTTACCAAATGCATATGGGTGGAGATCGGAGTACCTGAAGGAAACCCACGACACATACACACACACACACACACACACACACACACACACACACACAGTGCAGGGCCGTATTCAAACTCCCAACCCTGAGAGTATGAGACAACATCTATTTTATAAAAGTAATATAGAGAGATAAGACAACTGTCAGTCCTGCAAGGTTCAGAATGGTGTTTGAATTGGGTGACCGACACAGATTTACAGTAGACCAGAGACCCGAAGCAGGTGAGATGTGTGATGATTTAATGTGGGAATAATTATGTGCTTCAGCTAAATAAGAACCTGCTCACTCAGAGAAACCGACATGTCGCACAACATCCAGATGTGCTTTATAATGAGGAAAACACTTAAAATCACAAAGAAAAAACCTTTTAAATATCTTTTCGAGAAAGTCTCTTTGGAATCTCTTTGGAAGTATTCATTTGCTAAACAACAGGAAGACAAATGGAAATGTCTGAGTGGATTTTCCTCCTGTGTTTATGTCAGTTATTTCTGAAAACTCAAGTTCTGGGTAAGTTATGAAAAATGAGCAATGGAGCATAATTTATTCAAGCTATTACAGTTTTTTTCAGTCGCTAACAAGCGCTTACCCATACTTCAGATACTTTTTCTAAACTCTTAACACACAACTTAACTCACAACTACAAAACACAATTGGCCAAATGGATAATTTTCTTCTCAAAAATAAATTTTGTTAAATATATACTAAC
>JABFDZ020000118.1:16651358-16661632 GCA_019775955.2 Pollimyrus isidori | reverse complement strand
TTTTTGGTGAAGTTGGCGAAAGTTTTCTCTATGGACTTTTTGTTGACTGCACCTAAAATTACACTTATCATTAAACTCTGTTGGTTATTGAATTTTATGATAAATATTACATTTAATATGAACACTTGCTGCTTGCTCAGCTGTTGTCAGGATTTGATGAGAGTATACTGCTCCATTTCTGTCTGTCAGCGGTGGTCAGAGGGATTTTAATCATACAAGTAGTACCGGCTACGCGTTATTACTTTGGAGTGGTTATTATTTGAAAAGAACAAACCTGCAAATGTCTCTGAATCACAATCAAGCATTTCAGAGAGCCGTGTAATAAATATAAATATTTTTACATAGTATTAGTATTCATAACATATATCCAACAGCTATCTTTGTTCTTAGATGAGCATTAAAATATTTGTATCTCTATGTAATAATTTAAATAAATTTACAATAATGGTAAGACCTTTTCTCAAGAACTGTGTATGAAAGAATATACAAGAACAATGGCCATTTTGTTGACATTTGTGTATCCCCACTGTGGGGGTAAAGGGACACATGAAAACATGGATTCCCCCAATACTATGACCCAGACATATGTAATGCCGTAACATACATGGCCTGCATTTGGGACAACTAGTATAAGAGGAATGCATTCCTTTACAGCTGGATACAGAAGAGTGACTCCTGTTCAGTAGGAGATGTGAGGGGTCTGTGAATCGTGACTCAAGTACTATAGCCAGTACCACAGTAACTATTCATACAGCCCACATCTGAGGAGAAGAGACTCCGTGACCACACACACAAGCACAAGTACACACACAAAGCTTAATTAATTTCATCTCAGCTACCACATAATGAGCCTAACAGTTACAGTGAGTCCTGCCAACACGACAGAATTAGTACGCAGTGGCATCAGCCTGCCTCTTGTGCCGTGTCTGTTTTCCTCTGAATTTACTCGATTATGCTTGGCTGAATTTCTCCCTCTAATTCTGGCTTATAGACAGTAATCGGCAGAAACTCTGATACATAACGCTGAGCGAATGTTGGAAATGTTTGTGGGTTTTTTCCTGTTCTCTTCCCATAACAGAATTTATTACTTGATTCCACCGGTGCTGACGGCCTGCGCACCAAATGTGCTTGGCTCAGTGTCCATGACAGCAAGTCAGCATGAAGATCAGGAGAACCAGCCCCAGAGGTCAACTTTCCAGTGCTGCCGATCCTCGGGTCCAAGAACGCGCCTCTTCCTTTTCGGCCCATGCATAATGCGACAATGCGGTCACATTCATCAGTTTGACATTTTGCTCCATCCACCTTCCTCTGTTTGCTTTGTTTCATCATCAACAGCCCGAGAGGATAAAAAAACAACCTTTGCTGAAAAATGATCTATGTGCTAATGAGCCTATTTATTCCACAAACATTCTGAGTTTGCTGGTTTTTAATTTGATTTTTTTTTCTCCCCTTTTTGAAACTGGGGTTACTATATTGTTACAGTATCACCTTTGGCCTTATCTGGCTTATCAATATATTAATGTGTGCTGGTTTCTGCCATTGTCTAAAGTTAATAGTAAGATTACACCACACGTCTAATCTGACTTAATATTTCATGACTGGCAGACTGAGGTCAGGACACATGCCAGTAACAATATCCTCATCCCATGATGAGCGGAGAGTCCTGAACGCCTTCATCAGTCACACTACCGCCTGTTTGTAGCTCGGAACAACAAGAGGACTGCTAAAAACCAACTGTATGCGACAAAATGCAGGTATATCTTTGCTAGCAGCCATGTTTTTGTTCTCTCCGCTCCTGACTGTGCGCCGCACCTGTGCCGAATGCCTGTGCTCTGCCTTCCCCGCTCTGTGTCATGTCCGCACCTTGCCTCTCTTCTCTTCCAGCTGTGTTTCTGCAGGCTGCGTACCCACCAGTGCTGCTTCCTGCTCTTCAACGTGCTGCTGTTCCACGCGTTGCTCTTCGGGGCCGACTTTGTGGAGGAATGCCTCCTCCAACCCATGCCGAGGACCTACACGGATGTCAAGGTGCTAGAGGTTCGTGAGCGAGCTCGCAAGCTGGACCTGAGCAGCACCAGGGCCAACGACTCACAGCAGTATGTCCTCAGCAACCCCCGGGCCTGTGCCCGCCGCGATGTCTTCCTGCTAACGCTGGTCTTCAGCTCCCCGGAGAATGGGAGCCGGCGAGAGGATATCCGCAGGACCTGGGCCAACCGTACGCACATCCAGGGGTTCATGATCCAGACGCTGTTCCTCCTGGGGTCCAGCCGGTCCCCCATCACCCAGGCTACCATCAGGATGGAAAACAAACGCTACGGAGATATTATCCAGGCTCGTTTCATCGACTCTTCGAGAAACCAGACCCCAAAGACCGTTCTGGCCATGAGGTGGGTGGTGACGTACTGTCCCATCGCCCGATTCATCCTGCTGACAGACGAGACCACGTTCGTTAACCTGCAGTCTCTTGGAGAATACCTCCTGACCCTACGTCGCCACCCAGAGGATCTGTACCTGGGCCGTGTGGTGCACCAGGAGATGCCAGACAGAAATCCCAGCAGCGCACGCTATCTGTCTCTGAGCCAGTACCCCGACAAGCACTTCCCGGATTACTGTGCCGGCTCGGCCTTTGTGATGTCACAGGACGTGGCCCGCAAGGTGTATGTGGCTGCCAAGGAAGTGGTCTCCCCTGTGCCCCACGACGTCTTTGTGGGCCTCTGCGTGCGTCGGGCCGGGGTGGTGCCCATGCACAGCTCCCGGTTCTCCGGACAGAAACACATACGCTACAACAGCTGCTGCTACCAGTTCCTCTTCAGCTCTGCCGACGTGACGGCCAGCGAGCTGTCCTCCATCTGGGAAGACCTGCGAGATACGAGGCCCTGCAGCCTGCTGGAGACATACTCTGGCCTGGTGACCTGCAAGGCCCTCACTTACCTGGATAAATTCTCATTTTTCAACACGGGGACTGTAAACGAAGTCAATCTGTATGGCTAATTCCAGAGGCAGACTGTCCAGGCGAGAAACGGTGTGTAAAAAGTTTCCTGCCATTTGCTTTATAGGTACTATTCACATTAAAATAAAGATAGTCTTGTTCAGGTGTAATTTAGTAGCACGTTTTTAAGACAGCAACAAAGTTATCCATTTTAAGGTCTTTTTACAAAGCATAATTAATTTTTAAAAGGTGCAATTATCATATTAAAATTAATTCTGGTAAAAACCATGTGTTACAAATGTTGTTATAGGATTATTTAAGCTGGGGGTAAATGAGGTTCAGATGCATAGTGATTTAAAATCCATGATTCAAGCCGGATCACACACCTGTGCCCGTGTGACTTGCTAGGCCATATACAGGGATATACAGGGATACGATAGAGAAGGCAGTGGAAAGATTAAAATGAGGAAGCTATGGAATGAACTGATATGGGAATAATATGAGAACTTTTGTTTATCAGCATTGCATGATCACTGCTCAAGCCCTCTTGTGTTATAATGAGATACGGCCCATGTGTAATTACAGAAAAATACTTCAAATGTAATGGCTCATATTACCTTTCATGAAATCAGAGGAATTTCTTAAATTCTTATGATATGATTTCTTGTGTTATTACCCAAAATACCAAGCTTTAACAATCAGCACAGAGCGGCTGTACCACGTCTTCTCTCCCTACCTGCTTCTGTCTGTGGGTCCCTAAGGACCGGATTGACAAACACTGGCATAGAGAGAAAACTTTAAACTTGATATCTGGTGGCCATGATGGAAAAAGCGGTGGAGTGATATCAGAAATGCCATCAACACAGAACAGGAGGAACTAAGCCTAAGCCAAGCTACTACATTTCTTAAAATATACAGTGCTCACAGAAAGTCTTTGTACATTTGCTTAATTCAGTAAAAAATATTTTCAATGTATTGGTTTTATAACAAAAATCATTACTTCATTTGTTTGCAAAAAATATAAATCGTATTAGAAACAGACAGAAGTTTCAAAGTAAAATATTAATTTAAAGTAGCAATAAACTGAAACCCAAATCTTGCTTCTAAAAGAGCTATTCTGAGTTTGAAAGCTCAGTGATAAACTGTCAGTGATAATCAGATGCTCTGTAGTTAGTTACATCTTTGCCATAACCAAACAACACCAAACATTTGTGTTTAGTATCCCTTTGGATACTAGTGATTACAAGTGCTATTAATAGCGAAAGAACAGATATGAATCAGCCACTCAAAAAAATTCACTTAAAAAAAGATGTGTGGAAGATATGTGCAGATATGTTAAACATTGCTTGTCAATGAACTTTTGTTACAAAACCAGTAAATTTGCAACATTTTTGCAGAATTAAGAAAGTCTCCCAAGACATTCTGTGAGCACTATATACAAAAGGCATTGCGGTATTTTCAGTTTAGCATGTACCCAGTGAGTTTTTTCATTATCTAATTTACAATTTTATACCAATGATTATGATGAAATAAATGGCATGCGGGTGGACTGAATTAAATTCCACCTGGATTAAATTCAATCAATTAATAAAGTGGCATCACTCTGTACAGCACAGTTTCGGTCTGCAGAAGTAATCATGGGCCACAATAATAAATACGGAAACTCAGAGGGTAAAGCTGGGGGCAGAGAGTGGAAAATCCTAAATTCACGTTCCTATGTGTATCTCCTGAGGTGGGACGGGCGGCGGCTTGATGTGGGATTCGGGGACGGGAATCTGGAGAGATTATTTCAACGGTGAAAGCCTGGGAAATTGCAAAGAAAGGTGCTGCCGGGTTTGTCTCATTACAGCTGAAGTCCAAAGAAAGGGCCTGTAAGAGTGGTGTGGGGCATTCAGCACGGTGGAGGCTCCAGCCAGCGCCCAGTCAGCGTCATTCTGCCCCAGAAAGCAGAGCTTTCATCTTCTCACAGACATTTCCCACCCCTCAGCATAAAAAAGAGGAATGACTGAGAAGCTTTGGCCAACTCTGTGACCCTGGGACAGAGGGTGACCGCTCGACTTTGCAGCTGGATAGTGTCAGAGGATGGAATGTGCCGTTTGCCTGCCTCCTGTGGTCTCTGTGACGGCTTGGTCAGTCATCAGGGGACGGCCGTGAGGCTTCCTGATTTCGTATCAGTGCAGGGGAAGCAGCCGGCCAGTGAACTGGACACGAAACACAGGATTAAACATTGATCACCGCCTGTCGCCGTGGAGACCCGCTAAGACGAGCACCACTGGGCACAACTGCTCTGGTCCATTTCCGTGTCGTATCTCTGCGCTAAAGTTCTGAAAATGCATATCCCATGTCCCATGTTCCATTAACATTACCCTCAACCACTTATAAGTTTTTTTTACATTATTGACCAACATTTCAAGATAGAAAACTTTCACCATAGAGTGAACAATAGTGTCATAGGGAAAGTGCAGGTAGTATTGACTGAAAAGATGGTATTGTAGGTAACACTGACTGAACAGATTACTGGGGCATTACTAAATCTAAAGTTTTTATATAGAAAATCCTAGCATGTAATCCAGGGGAAAAATATTAAAATACTGAAAGATTTAATAACGAAGTTTATGTAAAACAGGATGAACCTATCGGAAGGGACTTACAGCTCTAACGAGATTTACGTATGACGCAGCTCAGGATGAATTAAGCATTGGGCCAGGACAGTTCAGAGTGTCGCATTAAGCCTCATGGTGCTGCTCACTCGACAGGCCTCCTAGTCATCACTCCTTATAAATCAGCTTTTGTCATGTCTGACTAAACCCAGGTCTTTGAATATTTTAGAAGAATTTTGCAGAGCCTTTGGCCAAGCTTAAGAAAATTGTCCAGACGAGTGAAGCACAATCCACTACTTGGGTTTTTTCGGTGGTAGAGCTGTAAATAATTCATTGGTGTAGAATTGGTGCTCCAATCTCGGCCTGCTGGGAAATATTAAATCTTTGAAGACCTGACTCACCTTAACTCCCTAACTGAAGTCTTTACCCATGCCAGCCACCATAAACTACAGCCTTGTTGTACTATTTCAGTAAAATTATATGGTCTTCTCCTCTATATCATGCAGGACTCTTTGTTGGATGCTTGATCTATGTAGAAGAAAATGTCCTTCAGCTTTTCCCTACTGTTGTTTTTTGAGTTTGGAGCCAAGACTCGTAAACTTGGCTTTCAATGTCACTTCCTTATTAAACAGTAATACCGTAGGCTGCCGTACCTGCACGAAGGCCACACACCAGCAATGACTATAGAGTCAGATAGAAGATTGTGTAAATTCTATGTTCAATGATGCTATAGTGGTATCAAAGCCTGAGAGCAAAGGCTGATAAAATTGTTGATAGTCTGCAAAACCAACAGAAGTAAAGTTCAACCAATACGCTCAGCCTTGATGAAAATGCATCACAGGAACATGCTTTGGCCTCAAGTCATAACTTTTAAAAACATTTGAATTTAATGGATGCTATTACACCAACTAAGTTCTCTGCCACTGAAATGACCTTAAAATTATGAAGGGAGTCTTTTGCTAGTCTTAAGACCAAACTAATTATGTTTATAAGTGGTGTGGAAACTCTTGGATGGATGTATTTTTACTAAGAACATTTTCTGTGTAAGAAAAACTCTTAAGTAAACAATTTATTACATCAAAGAAACCGGAAAGGACGCCTGGGGTTTTTTCGCTTCCTTGCAATTGCACAGTATGATGAAAATGCTGTAGATTAATTCCATCTATTTTACAAGCATACAAAATCTAAAAGTGATAATGTGGGCACATGCATTAGAACCAATAGCCCTTGACCTAAACAGTAGATACAGTAAGCCTGTTCATAGATGGATGGATGGATGGATGGATGGAATATCCACCCTCACAGTTTTCCAAGAAACCCTTTCTCCCATCTTGCCTATACCACTTATCTAATACAGGGTTGTAATGAGCCAGCAGGCTATCACAGAAAGCATAGAGTACAAAAGATAAAAGAAGTTAATAACAGGTATTAAGCAGTGAATATTAGCAAATTATGCTTCACAATGTACACGAAACGTTTAGGACCATTCATGTGTTCTAAAATGTATGTAAATAAAAACACTGTCTACCTGTAAGTGCTGATTACAAAGCAAAATTACATTTTATTGGTTTATTGTACACTGAGTGGTTTGGTGGCCTGGAAAATAAGCCATTCAGTCTGGTTACTGCACACTAGTAAGTATAGATTCTGTACCTTAAATGTCTATGGCTATTAAAATCAACAGCTCATGATGGCACATAAACACGATTCTATCTTTTCCTTCCAGTAATGCAATAATGCATTTATTGAATGCAAGCCAGAGAACAAAAAGTGATTGGCCGATCTGTAAATATCTCTCGCTACACCTCAGAATCATGCAACACTTAATATTCCACCCATGTATAAGTACTGAAATCATAAATGTGACATGACAGGAGAGAGGAATCCAAGGCCACCACAGCCAAGATAACAACCATGCAACAGATTTCCATTTAATTTGCAAATAAGAAATCTGTACAACGACTTAGATGACAGTAACAGGGATCAGATGTTTATTCATGCCAGCCCATACTTTGAATATATAAAAGACTATCTATAGGTATCTCTGAGTAATGTGAAGCCTGGGGGATGCTGTCATTAAGGCAGGCTGGCACAGTTCTACATTTCTTTGTGGCATTTCAGTTAACAAAGGAAAGATAAGGAAAATAGTGACATAAGACCAACAATAAGTAAAGCAGCATCCAGGACTTTTCTAGAAAACTAAACCATGTAACACTTGCTGACTGATGGAAAAGAATTTGACAAACGTATCTTTTTTAAGGTTCCTCAGGGCGTTCTGGGTTTCTGCAAATGTAATTAAGATGGAACAAGATTCTGAACAGATTACTGATGAGGCGTGGAGTTCATCGATGCTTCGATGGGCAAGAGGAATTCATGTGTGTTTTTAGTGATGTCAGTTCTGGATAATTCCTTTGCTGAAACAAAACATCTTTCAAAGGCAAAAAACTACTGAGCTTCTTGCCGAGTACAATTGCATTCATATTTTCAAATCTCAATCTAGTCTCCATTCGCTTTAAAGTTCGATATCACTGTGAGTTTTGCGATTATGTGTATAATTCATCTCTCAAGTGACAGTGAAAGGATTCTTTGCTGCAATTAAATTAAACCATATATAAAAGCTAAGGAAGTGATTGAAAGAACAGTTACAAGTATAACTTACTTTGAAGTTAGCCAGAATGCTATACATGCTGACATATTAGACGAGAGGCAGAAATATTTCTGAAAAGTAATTCACAACTTTCTTTTATCAGCAATACCAGTGAACAGCACAGCACGATTTTATGTAGCAGAGGCAACATTTTAAATGACAAGAAAATTGCTTTGTTGGCAAAAGATTTCTCTTTCCCGTCTGACACGAGTGTTTTACTACCTCGTATAATATACAGGAACAAAAAATGTTTCTCAGAATCGTTCTTGTGTCCAGACATTATTACCTAATTAGATAATGCCTAATTATGTACTTTTCAAAGCTACTCTACGTGTAGTATGCAAAAAGTGACTTTTTTGTCAGATAAGATTAATGACTTCACAGGATAAGAAATATTAGCAGTTGCATAGAAATACAATAGGCGAACACAGGTTTCCCTTTGTACAGTAGAAGAGGACATGGTAATTACAAATTGTAAAAAGTATACAACTTACTTAAAATTGCGATTTAAGGTTAAAGACACCCAATGAACTTGCAGTACTCATGGATAAATCTTTCACTTTATTTATTACGAAAACTCTCATTTGTGGTTCTGACCACCTGCCTAAAAGGCTGTTCCTCCTCTGAGTGCCACCAAAACAGCTTGAAACAGCCAAGGCGTTGACCAATCAAGACCTCTGAAGATGTCCTTTGCTATCTGGCACCAAGATGATGGCAACAGGTCCTTTAAGTCCTGTAAGGTGAGGTGTAGCTGCCGAAGAGTGTTGTTCCAACATATCCCACAGATGTGTGATCTGCTGGATAATCTGGAAACCAGTGCAACACCTTGAAGTCTTTGTCATATTCCTCAACCCATTCCTAAGCATTTTTTACAGTATGGAAGGGTGCAGTATTCTGCTGAAACAGGAATACCATTCCCATGTAGGAGTGTACATCGGTGGTGGGATATAACATTTTTGTTTTTATCAGTCACTCAGTCCTATTTCTTCAGTATTCAGCACATTGACTACAAGTCATTGTTATGAGACAGTCAAGGTTATTTGCTTCATGTAGTAGCAACCATAATGTTTTGGCTACAGCATCTACCCTTGCTCAACAAGCCAGTGGCGATGATTATCCTGCCGGCCATAGGAACTGAACTTACAATTTCCTAGACACAGCAACAATATATGAATAAAGAAAAACAGAGAGAAAGCCAGAAAGAGAGAGTAAGCCACCTTGGATTACAAACTTGGGTGAAACTGGCACAAGCACTGATCCTCTTTGTAAATCTGCTGCATTTTCTGCCATCTGAAGCCATAAAGATGAGAAAACATAACGTCACTTACACATCTTAGACATTCAAGATGGCTGCACACATGGACACAGCAACTAGCTCAAATGAGTGCATCTTAACATATATAAAGGTATAATTTCAACAACGGTGACTATATTTTGCCTTACGAAAAAAGAGGATACCAGAGAGATGTCAAAGCAACGCAAATGTAAAGACATATTTGGTGTGTAGTGGAGGTTCTCCCAGGATGATATATCCCTAGACGTATTTGGCATGAAGTGTAGGTTCTCCCAGGATGATCCCTAGACGTATTCGGCGCGTAGTGCAGGTTCTCCCAGGATGATCCCTAGACGTATTTGGCATGAAGTGTAGGTTCTCCCAAGATGATCTCTAGACGTATTCGGCATGTAGTGCAGGTTCTCCCAAGATGATCTCTAGACGTATTCGGCATGTAGTGCAGGTTCTCCCAGGATGATCCCTAGACGTATTCGGCGTGTAGGGCGGGTTCTCCCAGGATGATCGCTAGATGTATTCCGCGTGTAGTGCGGGTTCTCCCAGGATGATCCCTAGACGTATTTGGCGTGTAGTGCGGGTTTCCCCAGGATGATCCCTAGACGTATTTGGCATGTAGTGCAGGTTCCCCCAGGATGATCCCTAGAAGTATTCGGCGTGTAGTGCAGGTTCTCCCAAGATGATCTCTAGACGTATTCGGCATGTAGTGCAGGTTCTCCCAGGATGATCGCTAGACGTATTCGGCGTGTAGTGCAGGTTCTCCCAAGATGATCTCTAGACGTATTCGGCATGTAGTGCAGGTTCTCCCAGGAT
>JABFDZ020000118.1:16624073-16644820 GCA_019775955.2 Pollimyrus isidori | reverse complement strand
ATCCTGCATCTCAAACCCAGCAAGGCTAGGCGCATCCTGCATCTCAAACCCAGCAAGGCTAGGCGCATCCTGCATCTCAAACCCAGCAAGGCTAGGTGCATCCTGCATCTCAAATCCAGCAAGGCTAGGCGCATCCTGCATCTCAAACCCAGCAAGGCTAGGTGCATCCTGCATCTCAAACCCATCACCGCAAAGTTATTTCCTCGTTGCCTTTAAAAACGCCCCTTAACCAAGATGACAACGCTTCAAATCTCAGAAAAGGTCACGCATCACAAATGGATTTTCACAGCTACAGATTGCCGCCATGAGTCATCAACGATCCCTCCACTCATGGCATCATTAGCTGCCAAATTTTGCCGAAAGTATCGCTGGCACAGAGGGCTGACCGCCGTGGGCATCTCACCGGCAGACTGAGGAGAAGGGTCAAGGCCTCCAGACAGCGTACTCGCAGGTCTGTGGGCGCATTTCGGACCAGCTGGCTCATCTGCTTCAGCACACGCTGGAACTCCACACCTGAGAACAGAACCAGAGCAGGTTCTCAGGTATAAACCCAGATATGCAGATCTCAGATTCGGGGTAGGTCTGCCTATATTTGCTAGTAGTAACCATGTTCAGACTATGGAAAAGCAGGTTAGGAACAGCAGTACAGAACTATCCTGGGCATACTGGAGCGGCGTTTCCCAAACCGGTGCTTGGGGACCCTGAGCCAGTTCATGTTTTTGCTCCCTCCCAGCTCCCTGCGTGGAGCAAAAACATGGAATATCTGCAGATCCTTAAGGACCGGGTTGGGAAACAGTGCCCTGCAGAAAAACAGGGAATCAGTTGATCTCTGAAAGCCTGGATATATTGACATAAATAATCATGTAAAAGCTGGGAAAAGTCTTTATATAGTTATTTTACAATATAAATCCCACTGAAACCCTATTCATCAGTCATGCAGATTTTAACAGTTTCCATGTGGAATGAAGTTTATATCTGTAATTTGAGCAATGTGTAATTTGTGTTAAAAGCATTTTGGCCTTAATGTGTATGGGGGCAATAATGCAAATTGTGACTAAACAAACAACATAAATGAATCAGTATTACTTACTGCAAGATTTCATTGCATCTGCAGCAGTACTCATAAAAAAAAAAAATTAAATGCTTCTCAAACTTGTTACGCTTGCAGTCTGCAAACTCACAAGATGTCAGCAATGCCACCAACCTGTCTTATGCAGCACTTGTTTGCCTTCCACGGTTGATCCCACTACTCCCAGTGTGTCCAGAGCCACCCCCACCATCACTGGATCCTGGTCCACAGTCATCTTGAACACTTTTCGCAGGAATGCCGGGTAGCACTCGCAAATCTGCTGGGGGCTGTCAATGACCGTCAGGTTACCGAAGAACTTCACCAACCCTGAGGGAAGCAAAGAAAGAACAAGCAACAGGGAAGGTGTCAGTCACAAGCACAACCACCTTTCACACTTGGAGATACTAGCGGTGGGGGGGGGGGGGTTTCCTACACTTCCCTCTATCCCAGCCTTGCCATCTCCCTCATACATCTTCTTTATCTAGCATTAACCCCAAAATGGCTGCAGCTGCCTGCCGAAAACTTTAAAAGACAAATACTTTACAGTCTGCATCCAAACTCAGAATCACGGTTCACTTCAGACTTCAGGTTTGGTGCAATTTTGGTTCAGTGGGGAAATCAGAATGTGTTTTGAAATGGATCATTAAAACTGCAAAAGCACAAACACAAGGTTGACGTGTCTGAATACCTGAACTCCTACTTATGAGTTTCAGTTCCGCTTCGTATCCATAAACACATCAATCTCTTGCAGTGATGAAGGGAATGGTACAAGGCAAAAAAAAAGAAGCATCACAGAGCTCAGTACACACTAGGGCTGCAACTACTGAGTATATCAATATTAGAGTAATCTATTGATTAATTTGACGATTCATTGACCAATATATTATATTATAGTTATTGCAATAGCAGGGCGACTGCATGGGGCGGCAAGCGGGACAGCGGCAATACCCTGGGCACCAGTGTACCGCCTGGGCACCACTGTACCGCCTGGGCACCACTGTACCGCCTGGGCAGACTTTCACAACGACGGCCGTTAATATCAACATGGCACATGCACTAGCGACCAAAGAGCTGTGCTGAGGCATTTTACTTTGGGCCACAGAAAGCAAAACTTTTGCTGTTTTAATGATGGTTCCTCTTCCACAGTATCTCGAATAAGTTAAAAAAGAAAAGTCTAAAGTTTAACACTGCTGCTTTTGCATGAGCTCCGCATGTGTTCTCTGTTATAACCATAATCATTCTCACTCTCAGACTGTGGGGCATTTCTGAGAAATTAAATAAAAATGAGTAAAGTGGAGAAAAGCGAACAAAGACTGATGTTTTCCACTATATGGGAATATCTTGTATTCCATAGAGACAATATTGAGTCAAGGCAAGTGATTTGTCTGCACTGCTTTGTGTCTGTTGGCACAATCACAGCAACACCACCAACTTATCGGACAGACTTTGGCAGACAGACTATAGCCAAAGATAACTTCTTATTTGGTTCATTTTCAGTTCCTAAATTTAGCAAAAACTTCCAATATCGTTCAGCCCTACTCAACACACAATACGTTCACAACAAAAAATATATGGTTATTATGTATCTTATTATATACCATAATGCAGCTAAAGAACAGGGCTGACCTACGTTTTGGCCTTGACTATTCTAATATACTGGAATCTTGGAAAGAAAATAAAGCACAATAATTTAAATCAAAGTGTTGACAAAGACAGGCTAGGCTACTCCAAGAGGCTAAATAGCTCATTTCTATGGCTACCCTGGCATTATTGGGCAAGTGTGTCAAAGCTGAATGCCTTCTTTTAAGATGTATTTGCATTACAGCCATTCTGTGGTAATACACAAGTTCTGGTTTGCAATACCAACAGGCGCCTGCATTTTCATTCACTTTCACTGTAAAGTGCTTCCACATAGTGGTGGCCTAATGGTTAGGGAAGCCCACTTGTAATGGAAAGATTGCTGGTTAGAATCCCCAACCACCAAAGTAACACTGAGGTACCCGAGCAAGGCACCACCCCCAAGCACTACTCCTCGGGCACTGAATTAGCTGCCCCTTGCTATGTCAAGGGGTCACGTGCTGGGGACACATTTCACTGTTTTGCACTCATGCGCTATGTGTGACTTCCCTCCGCCATACGGCTGATTAATCGAGAAAATTTTAATCGATGCTTCTTAATAATCGCGTAATGGAGTGATTGTGAAGCTCTAGTGCACATTTCTCATTTATTGTAATTGACATTTTGGAAGAATATATACTTCTGAGAAGAATATATATTTCTGAGAATATATATTTTGAGTGAACACAGAAGAAAAGAGTGTTTCAGTTTTTTTTTTTTTTTACCTCCATACCTCCAGGAGAAAAAAAAAAGAAACATATTTCATGCTGCAAAATCCGATGGTGATTTTGCGGCTGTTAAACTTGATCATACTTGATGTGTTAGACTTGATTCAGGTTTTAACTAATTTTCATTAAGTACCAAACCATAAACGTGCTTTTTCTTCAGGGCTGTCAGAGCTGAAACTGGAAAAGCCACCTCACCTGGCAGATAGAAACTCGAAAAGGGGTCTGACTCTGCCCCAATGACCATGTTGGAGATTTTGTCCATGATGCCTTGCTGCTCCAGGTACTGGCGGCCATGCTGACTCTGAGCAAGAGTAGTGACCATCTCAATCGCTGTGGCTCTGAAAAAAGAAAAAAATATATATATACACCAATAAGATACTACCAGCAACAATGGGTTAATGGGACAGAATGTCACCTAATGGTGACTGCAAAGGGAACTATTATGCAATTTCATGTTATAGTCCAACATTCATTAATTTAACTACATGTTGAAACACTTATGGTGTGTGTAATAGTATATAGCATATACTAAGTGTACCATAAGTTTAAGCATACTATAATATATAGTATATACTACGATAAAGTATATGATCCATTTCACCTGACAAGCACATCATCACCAGTGAGTTCAGCAAGCAGCTGTGAAATGAAGCTGGCGTTGGCACAGTAACCGAGGGAAATCGGTGAGACCGAGGCGACGTCCACAACCAGCTGTGAAAAGGAAGCAGCGGTTGGCTGCATGTCAGCTGTTCTTACAGTTAAAGCATGAATATGTAATGGAGTTCTGCTTTCTGGCAGGAACCATGTTCACGAAAGGTAAATTCAATATGTGATTTCTGTAGCACCAAGATTTTTGAAACCAAATGCAATGATGTAGGTTTAGTTTCTGCAACGGCAGGGACCAAATCAGCCCCAACCCCCCCCTCCACCACACCCAGTAATCCTGCAATACTGATGGGGACATTTTCCCACCATCCACACTCAAATATACACTTATGTCCAAACACAAAACATTTACTGCCCGAGTATTCATCAAATATGTACTACATGTGCATTATAAAATTTCAGTTACAGTTACTTGAACTGATATTTACCTCATATACTCTGTATCGAACAACATCGCTCATGGCCATCACATCCTTTAAGTGCTCCAATAAACTGCTCTGGAAGAGCGCATCTAAGCCCACTTTAGTAAGAGTAAGTTTGGAGAGAGCTTGAATAGCCTGGAAAAAATGAAAAAATTAGAATCAAAAACCAAACAAGTCAATTCACGGAGCACATGGAATGCATGGAACAGTACACTAGGCTACACTCCTATGAAAATGGTTACCTCTTTGGCCACAGATATTTTTTCTCCACCAATATTATGGATTACTGTCTTTAACAGATCTTGACTGCT
Source organism: Pollimyrus isidori (assembly GCA_019775955.2). Classification (NCBI taxonomy): domain Eukaryota; kingdom Metazoa; phylum Chordata; class Actinopteri; order Osteoglossiformes; family Mormyridae; genus Pollimyrus; species Pollimyrus isidori. The sequence goes on along the minus strand of JABFDZ020000118.1, from coordinate 16,640,007 downwards.
GAGAATTTCGGTGACCGCTTGGGTGTGCTCGACAATCCGCACAACCTAGACACAGAAAAATGAAACTGAATGCAAAATAAAACGGAAAAGGTGTTGTTCATTCCCAAACCAGCACGACATACATACTTGTGAAATGGCCAAAGCTTTGACATTGTCGTCTGAGTGGTTCAGTCCGGCTTGAAGTTCATTTCTGCAGTTCTGAGCCAGGTGAACCGGGTCCAGTGCTTGCAGAATGCGCTCCAAAATGACTACACACAGCTCAGTTTGCTCCCTGTAAAATATTAAACCTCTTTAAAACACGCGTTTTGAGTTACAGAAAGATCAGTAGATACCAGATCTTGTTTCCCGTTTGCATGCACAGGTATATGTGGTGCACATATTTTGCATTTTACGTAGTTATTTTTTAACAAATATTTTAAATAAATGGTTTCGGTCACATTCGGTTCTTTCAATTAAATCGTAATTTCGTTCAATAATTGACTGCTTTATGATCCTATAGCTAGTTGAGAGTGAATATTTGTTCGGTTCGTTTTCGGGTGAACTACATAGCGCCGTTCACAAGATCCCCTCCTTCGCGACCCCCATTCGTTTACCGGCGTACTGATATGCAGATGGGATGAATATCCAAGGCGAACACTCCTGGACGGAAAATACCCAAGATAAGACCCCCAACATCGGCTCCCTAGCGCATGGAGCAGGTGTCGAAATTGAAGGAAGTCAGCATCACAATTTCTGTCTCTGTATATGGTGGCGTACCCACAGACAACTCACAAGTAATTATAATTAATCTGAGAACTGAATCTTTTCGCTTGTGCTAAACACTTACAATGAACTGACTTGACTCAGCAGTATTAATTTCAAGAATTTGTACGCACCTGTCATTGGTGTTTAAAAGAGAGAATATTATTTCAAGTTGCAGGCCAGGCACAGTCTCTTTCAGTGTTTCTAGTGGTGTTGCTAAAACCACTGTTCTTAAATTTTTCAATTCTTCTATTGGATCTTCGAGACTCGACAACTCCGAGAACAGGATCTCGATGGAAGCAGCCATCTTGCTTGAATGGCAATTCTCGCTAAACCTCGCGAGAACAGCACGCTAGTGTCAGTCGGTACCTTTCGCCCGCATTTGGTATGCAGCCAAGAGCAGAAGGAGATTCATGGAGTTCGTGCAGTTTTTAATTGCATATATATATTACCCAAAGGCAGATCTGTTGCTATACAAATTCAATTTAAATATAAGTGATGTATTGAATTTCAGTTTATAACTTATGTACTGATTATGTTTTTTATTTGCGTTTGTTTCTTTGCTTGTCTGTTTACTTTGGTTGTTTCAATTATGTAGGGCTGTATGGATATTTATGGTTGTTTTTAGCCTGAGTAACGATTTGCCCGGCTATATGGATTTTTATTAAATGAATTACTAGTAGGCTTATAGGCTAGTTGTGATGCATAAATGATTACCAGAACAAAGTTATTTCAAAATGAAATGTGATAATAATAAACTGGAAAAATGGTAAGCAACATAACTAGATTTATTTTACTCGGTCGAAGATTTAACATGAGCTGTGAATGTTCAGCTTTCTATCACTGGGTGGTGCCGATAGACCATAACCAGTCGTGGCCGACAGACGGCCGGTTTAAAATGTCCTGCGGGAAAACCCTCCGAATAAGGTTGGCATGTATGTGTTACTGATTCAGTGGCTTCTGCGATGCATTTATTTTTTTATCGTATTTGTTGAACATTTCCATTCCTATTTCTTCGCTCTCAATTTTCTGTTCTTTCCCACAAGCTCTTTGTTCACTTCCCAAGACAGACCCTCTCACCCTTTAACCACGCTGTAATAAGATTATAAATTAGACAAACACAATATTCAGTCAGTGTAATTCTAAATTCACATTCATCTACATGTAGGTGCGTAGTGGTAAATGTAGTATTTTTGTAATGTTATTGTTCCATACTTTATGTATCTTAAATTTCCTCTTATTGATGATGATCAGCTTGAACTGATAAAGGAAACTGATACGGAACTGATAAAAAGAAGTATGTATGTAATTATATAATTTAAATAACATCCTTTGGTGATTTGCTTTGCTGTGGCGCCAGTTGTTTATTACTCCCCTCTTGGCAGTAATCTGTCACAATTCGCTTCCTTTCAAAGGGCTTTGAGTCTCGTATGTTTTATCCTGGCACCAACAATCACCAAGATTTGTTGAATATTTAATATCTTGTCTTTATTTGCTGCAAACTTTTGAGTTTTTTTCCTCTCTTCTTCTTTCCCCTTCCATTGATTTTTGGAAGGGAAGGAAGATAGATCATCCAATAATATAAAACTAAGTCAAATTACTATTAGTAACATCACGGTTCGAATTTGAAGCAGTTCAAACTGGAATTCAACTTCAGCAAATATCCAGCCAATCTATAAAATATAATATAATACAATATAGAATACAGCAGTCTCCATTATTGGTAAAGCAGCTTTCTTATTAATAGTCATTAACAGTTCTAAGGAAAGACATTTGTTTAGTTATATGTACAGCATACTAATTGTAATTACTAGAAAGTAACTATTATGTTTAGGTGTTAGTCGAGTGAAATGCTTTTCTGACTTTGGCTTTAACGTTTACTAAGTATATAGAAACATTTGCTACAGACCTTAAAATACATCACAAGTCCTCCTCAACATTTGTATAACACCATCAGGCAGGTCTGTCTTTCATTAGGAAATCAACATTAAAATTAAACATGATTAGCAACAGTTTTATAAGATGTGGGATGTGATCCATTATTAAACCATAAAATAAAAAATAAGCAATAAAATTAAATAGCATGTGTTAAAAAATGCCAACCATGTTTAATACAGTTTTTCTTGTATCCTGTGTTACTGTTTATGGTTGCAAATATGAATGTAATCATTTTTGGTTAGCTTTATATGCTTAATATGGTATATGGTAATCTGAAGACATGCTGCTCTAAGTAATCATGTCTAGTGCAAACTGCCTATGTTTGTCCATGTAATCAATTTTGCTTTTGAGTGCCCTGCATTTGACAGATATTCATGCTCCTCTCACAGAATGTGTAACACTGCATCCATTAATGAACACGCATTTATTGAGAATGTATGAATATTTGACCTTGTATCGTAAATGTGGGATTTTTTTTTTTATTTTACAGTAAGTGGGGGTGACCAAAACAGACACTATTAGTCTCCATTAGTCTCAGCTGTGTACAAAATGCTGGAATTTGTTATACAAAAATGCAGTGAATTAAATAAATGCTAAGTGTAAATTTTTGTTTTCGTGAACTTTTCTGTGTCATCAATGACAAAGAGCGGTTAGCGAGAGCCATGAGCTGTTTTGAACGTCACTGTGCTTCTAGAACTTTCTATTCTGGCTGATGGTCTCTGTAATTTGCCTCAGCGCAGATTATTGCTCTGATTAGTGGCACGCAGCATCGTCCGGGGCCTCATGCCCTTGCCTCTTATGCGGAGACAGATTTATAATCTGTGTGAGGCAGTGGAGTGGATCTTGGGCAGCCTCACCTCAGAGTCTCTGTCAGGAGACTGAACAGTTCCAAAAAAGGGAGCACAGCAAGGAAATGTCCTCCGTGGCTCTTGTTAGCAATGGCTGGGGAGTCTGTAAACAGCGCGTGGGTGGCTCTGCGCTCCAAATGAATAACTTCAGTCAAATTGCTGCATCGATGCAGAGGAGACACCAAGGGCTGGGCCCGCGCATGAAAAACACTGGAAACATATTTGGGGCTGTTTGCTCTGACAACAAACATCTACCGTAAGCCGTACCTTCTGCTGGGTGGCATCAGCTTGTTTAACTTTGTGCAAATCAATGCTTGAACTGAAAAATTGAGTCAGGCTAGTTTGGTTGTTTAGTTTTGCTGGGTGTATTGTGGTATAAGTGAGTAACGGTGTTTCCAGAGGGAAGCCCACAAGGTTGGACTACTACCCGCTGAGGTTGGAGTAAGGTTTCTTCAGTCATGTGGCTTCCACGCCCACCCCTACTTTCGTACAATGGTGGATCTCATGACTAGGCCTAGGTGTGCTGTCGAGAGAGTCTGCTAGCAGAAATCACTAAATGCCGTCAACTTGTTTGCAACTGTTTGATACTTACAGCGTTCCGAACCATGAGCCATTCTGGTTAAACTTGATCTGCTGGGCCTACAAAATGCTCCTCTGTTCATCGTTTACAGCTTTGGCAATGTTACTTATGGAGGCATTGAAAACTTCACATCATTTAAAGTTTCTTGCAGTGTAACAGTATAGGGGATGTACTTCTATGCTATGCATGTACCGGTGAGACTTTTTTGACTTATCTTTGTGTTTTGATTCCTCTTTTTAATGAATGTGGAAAGGAAGCAGTCCTCCCTGTATTTCTGAGGCATCTTTCTGATTGAGATTGAAAGCGGACGCCTGGGGGGGTGCAGCACCTTAATCCCCACACAGAGCACTGCTTTGAGCTGCTCCCTGGCACAGGGGTCCCTCTTTCCAAGCCCACTTCACACAGCATTGAGTTTTCTTTGGCGCTTGACCATAAGAGACCTGGACGGGCCCAGCAAAGCATTCGTCATGCCAGGTCAGGGTCCTACAGCAGTGAACTTCCTTTATTTTTATCCCAGCTATGCTCCACAGAGGGGAAACCTCTTCAAATATTGACATGAGATGTAATAAAGGGGGGCTCATCTACCCCATGTCCTCACTGCACCTAAGCATTTTCACTGCTGTACAGTATGATGAACACTCTTGGTCTGGCTGGACCTTAAGAAGACTTTACGCTACCATTACAGTGGACAGCTTACATTTCATTTGCGATTCACTGAGATCAAACACCTCTGTTGTTTCTGTGTGTCTTTTCCTCCAGGTGATTTTACAACTTTCCTTGCAACTGTTTTACAGTCAAAACTTCCACAAGTGAGCCACAAGATATTGGCAAATGTAATCTAATAGCGCAAACCAGCCACCATCGTTAGAATCGAAAGATCCTGTAAACAAAGATATTTTCTTATCCCATACTGGGGTGAATCATGCACAAAGAGAAGAGTTTTGTTTCAAGTCGAGCCAGTTTGATAAGAGAACGAAAGGAAGAGTTTGACAGATCTGTGATGTGGTGCACATTACTGCTGAGGTCACGCAGAGGGCTGTACTGAGCAGCCGAGCTGGTGGTGTGACTGCGGCCTGCTGGCTAATCAGCTACACCGGAGGGGCAGTACTGGGCTTTTCTGCCCTGGCACAGTCACAATGAGACCATTATCCCTTGCTTCACCTCCAAGAGACACAGCGGTATGAATGGTGAGGACCTCTATGCGCTGCGTCGCCATTCATTCCTGCTCATTATATCTGCTGAAATTTGATCACCATCGTTTTCCTGTCATGCTGGATGCAAGCGTTTGCCAAATTATTGAAGTAAGAAACCGTGATTTACTTATCTGTACGTGTGGCCATGTAAAGGTACATTGGAAGGTTGCTTTTCGCAAATACCATCCTGCTCTGATTTGATACACACACACACATATACGTGCATACATTCATACACACACATACATGCATACATATATACATATACATGCATAATTACATACAAACATATATACACACACACATAAATACATACATACATTAATACTCACACATGCATGCTTACGACTGACAGCAGAGTCCAAGCACAGGCCCACTACCTGGCACCCCTCTGGGGCATTTCAGGTGGGGGTTAGGGACCATGCTCGAGGGCCCAATAGGTGTTACTATTGTGCCGGGGCTAGAATCACCGATCGTGGGCACAGAGGCCTGACCTGCTGACCCCTCCCTCTGAGTAATGAGTGTGACAGGGTTTTTGGAGCTGGAAACATTTTGGTTAAATGTTCCTGCTGCCCTGACAGGTTGGTGTTTATATAATATAATATATATAAAACATACTGTATGACAAAAATGAAAATGATCTAAAATGATTTTAACACACCTGCCACCGGACAATAGTCTGTTTGTGACATGTGATCTTGGCGGTATGTGAGCATCCTAAGAATGAGGTGTCACCCTCATACTTGTACATCAAATGCAGCTGCATTACTGTTCTCATAGCGAAGACAGAGTATCAGTGCTCTTCAACATACTTAATGATATTTTCATCGGTTGGACCTGGTCTGACTCACGTAGGAATGAACACAGATGAAATGGAACATGCGCGTTCTAGTGAGACTGAACGGCACAGTCTTCGTGTCTGTTGGAAGTTAAAAAAATAATTTGATTAGGAATGAGTTCAGCTATATTCCTGGAGCCCGTCCTTGCTTAATGTAGGCCATCCAAATCTGGAGATCAGTAGGGAACTCTGCCGTTAGATGCCGGTGCAGGGATTTGCAGAGCTTTCAGAGGGCAGCCGTTACAAGGCTACTCCGAGAAACCTGGAGCTCGGGCGCAGTGACTCGGAACAGATTACTGAGCCCAGAGCTCCGTTAATACCCTTCATCTGTGTCTGAGCTCAATAACTGCTCTGTTCTCCAACAATAGGTCACCTTTTTTACAACCGCAGCCACAAAATGTGAGCACTTATTTTAGGAATTAATATGTCTACATAAGCGGCCAGGGTTAATTTCCAACAAATGGGGTTACATGTGTATCAGCAAAGGGGCATTTATCGCTCAGCGTCATGAATCTCAAGGATGTAGGCAAGTTCACTGTTAAACTGGCAAATCACTCCATAAAAAATGGAACAATACACAATTATAAAAGTAACAGCGACATTTTGGTTACCCATCTGAAACATAAAAATGTATGAATATTTGTTAAATTACTACATATCATCCAGTTTTTATTTCGTACCAGGCAGCAGGGTCCTGTGTGTGAACAGTAGAGTAGCAACATAGACACTCATACACAAGAAATTCAGATGTAAAAATACAAATAAAAGAAAATGGACAAATAAAAATAAGCTTAAAGCAAAAAGTAAAAAATCTGAATACTTAAAATCTAAGGCTGCAAAGTGCCTCTCGTTTTGTTGAAGGTTGCAAAGCCTAAACCAAAACCTTAACAGTAGTGAGCAAAATGTGTTTGACATATTATATAACAAATATATAGTTTTTGAATATAAGATTTACCTGAATAACACCAGTTCTGTCCCAGAATATGTATTAGCTCTTCCACCCCTTCCGACGTAATCAGTCAGTCGCACAATAACAAACTGTGCAAAAGGACAGGCAAAAATAATTACATAGCGCTATTAATAGTGCTAACGGGAGCCCTGACCCTTGTGACCAAACACCTTCAGGTTTTCCATGACAGCCCTGTTGTTGCTACTTGGATTTACGCTTCCAGGAACCTGGCAAATAGGCCAGATGGGAGTGCGGTACCATCACTGTCCTCCTGTGTGGCCCCTCAGTATTCTGGCAGCTGTCGCGTGTCCTTCCTCGTAGCATCAGGCACCAGGATCTAAAACAAGTTTGAGTAAAACATACACAGGGCGTTACAGAAACCGCAGCTCTTTAATCATGCGACTGGGTGGGGGAGACACCTCAACAGCCCCCATTTCATTGGCCAGTGCTGCTGATTTGAGGCGTAATTACAAAGCACAGACCAGTGCAGAACAGCCTCGCTCCGAGGATACGAAGGGCTGCTTTCGGCAAAGACCAGCAGCCGCAAACAAACAGCTTTGCGTTTGTCAGATCACTGTCCCTCAGCCCCCATTGAAGTGGGTCTTGAATTTTCCAAGACCTGCTCAGCGCCAGCAAGAAATAATTTTGAAACTTGTCTTGTCTAAATGAAACAGTGGTGACAGCCATATTGCTTCTGGTTAGTGAACAGAGGGATTTTTCTAAATAACCTCTTGGAGTGGGTCGATATATGCAAAATGTAGAGCTTGAATAACTTTCAAATATTTTAGGGTTATTTTTATATTTATTTGCCCTAAAGCAGTCTGTAGCCACTTTTATTTTTTAATATTCAACATTTTCAGTTCTGCAACCCAAATATAGCTGAATCAAAACTCTGGTATCCATTTATCAAAATGTAGTTACAGTATGTGTCATATCCTTTGTACACTCGATAAGCCTGTTCTGGATAAGTGGTTGGAAGATGAATGTCTTTCCTTGAAATGGGCATGGCTCAGATTCTCATTGCAAGGTGTACAAGGCTGTGTAACAGAGTAGCAAGTGTGGAGAAAACAATTTCTGCTTTTTGCGTTTATGTCACGGTTTTCACTTTGATATCCTGAAACTTTTCTGATCAAAGCTTTTCACTGTAGTTTTTGTTCCTTCAATCCAAGCACCTCTTTCACAAGGCAGATGAAGCAGATATTTCCTGCACACTAATTTTATTTACTAGCTACAGCAGATGCACTTATATTAGAGAAAAAAATCACCCAATCATTCACTATCCATCTGGATTTAACTTGTGTCAGGGTATAATGTATTTCACGAAATATCAGATTAAATTGACCTTATTATTGCTATAGTAAAACATGTCTGGTTTTTGTTTTGTCAAAAACATACATCATGGTTTATACTCTGGACACTTTCTTCTGTTTGGTATGTCTTCTAAATATCCTGATTCCCCATTTATTTAATTTAAAAACCATAAAGATGTTAATTGTATATAGTAACTATGTTTTGGTTATATATATATATTTATCCACCCACCCTATATTCTATTTATTTCTCTTTTGCTCTATGACCAAACTTTTCTGTGACGTAAAAGTCAGACCTATAGCAGAAATACTAAGGGTAAACTGGGACACTTACGCCTCTGTGGTCTATGAAGTAATTCTTGAGCTTTCAAAAATGCTTTTACGTATTAATATTTATAATTATTTTTAATGTGAGAGAAAAAGTAAAATTTAAAAAATTGCCCAAGTTGACCAGTATCTACCATATATATAAAAATGGCAACTTGGTTGATCCCTTTCAGAAGGACAACCATCTAATCATCTATCAAACAGGTATTGAATTATCATCTTAACAATATCAAGTGTCAAACCTGAAATTTTTCCTGTAGTGCTGTTTTGAGTTATTGCCTTGCATACTGAAGTGTCTGCAGGGGCGACACTGGGCTGGCGCTAAAATTTATACAATTAATAAATTTATGATAACCATTAATCCTTGTTTACTGGGACTTTCAGTAAATAGCTTACGCCAGATTAAATATTGTATGAAAGTAGGGCAACCTCCAGTGGAACTGGGTAAAGAAAATTACCCTTACACAAACTGAGCACAAATCATTATTTTGCTGATGGTAAACTTTTATTAAATGAGTAATTATGTTGGGAAGGGCACTGTATAAACTGGCTGCATCATAATGGGATGGACATTAGTCCCCTGGTAATGGTCTTTTGTCATAAAGGACGACATATTTATAAATAACAAAGGGAGAGAGGAAGCCACCAAACCCTCTTTTAGGGGGTCCAATGTCAGCAGAGTTTGGTGGAGGGCGGAGAGTTGAACATCCCTGGGTCCCACTCTCTAGGGGCCCCCTGCTGGTCACTACATTTTTTGTAACCAGAGGTGGATAGTTCAAGTACAGAAAATAAAAATCCAGGCCAATATTTTATTTCAACCGACCAGCTGAATACCCAGTGACCGAGAATATTTATAACTGGTTGGTTGAAACAAAATCTTGGACTGAATATTTACTTTCTGGATCTCTGATGAAAACACATCACTGAAACACCTACTCCAGACCATTTAAATAACAATATTGGTTACAATATTACAACCCATAATGAAATAATATAACTTAAATTTGGTTAATCAATCTACAGGCGTGAACCCCCCTCCCTTGCTCAGCGAAATTCCCTGCCCCCACTCTGATCGTTATGTTTTTCCCTGCACACTGATTAGCATATTATAGATGTTCCCAATTCCCTCTAGCTCTATCAGCTCCAAAAAATAGTTGGAATGGCCCGTTTAAGCACCCCCCCCTTCCACCATGTAAGGCGAGGGGCCCCAGAGAAGTTCATCTACCCTTAAGTCACCATTTGTTTTAACTGTACCTAAATGGGATAGGCTATTGATTCCCACTGAGTTAAACTATATGGTGATTAGCAATATCAAGTAATCCTGTCCACTGTGGGACCAATACACCAAATCACCGTACCAGTATGCATCTTATGGATGGACAGCACTGTGATTGGATATTCAATAGCTGTATTGCTGGTGGTTTATCGACTGAAGCTGCAGCTTGTGTTCAATAAGTCACAACTGTATGGTTCAGAAGAGTTGAAAAGGCACAAAAAGAACACGATAGAGGAGTATCCCTATTGGAAAGGCAGAAATCAATTATGGGACCAATCCTGGAGTACTGTACTAGGAAGGTGGTGTTACAGAGACAACGACAGACCTGTATCCATGACAGAGCGGCTGTCCCTAGCTATCGTTAGGCAGTTATTGCAGTTTCTTGGATTATCTTCCTGTATCTGCTAATTTGTGTCCAGGTTCTCTGCTGTACCCCTGTTTTGGGAAAGGATGCTGTCTGGCTGGGACCCAAACAGAGGTTCTACTTTCTTCCACCAAGCTGAGGCCCACTTCTTACTTCAGCAGGTCCACAGCTGCCCCTTGTTTTGAACGCTGAGACAATGACAAGAGTCCCTTCGCTGTTCACACTAGCCATGAAAGGTTTCTTCCTTCTTGGAGATAGATTCTTCCAAGAATGGACACAGACAGTCTAATGCTGACTCATCTTGCTCTCATTATTGCTCAGTCAAAAAGTAAAAGTAGTGACTCGTGGGTTTACTGTGCTTGGACTTCTCATACGGTGGAGTACTTGGACTTCTCATACGGTGGAATACTTGGACTTCTCATGTGGTGGAGTATTTGGACTTCTCATAGGGTACATCCCTGTCACAAATATAACAACAGAGTAACAAAAGACTGACCTTTATTTGAATACATGCTTTGGGTGGAAGAGAGACATTTCTTCCATGGAGAAGGTGGTAAGGTTCATTGTTAGCGTATGAAGCTTGTTTTCACCATAGCTGAGTCTCCTGACCAAGCATGAAAAATTTAGAAGAGCTTGGATGGAAACAGCAATCTGTGAAGTCTGCTGGTAACCGCTAGTCCCAATGGCCTAAGAGAGCCAATATTTGAGCTGCAACATTATTTGCCAGAAGCAGGCCAATGCAGGCCACTGCAGAGTCACGAAAATTCTCCACTGACTGGGCCAAGTATTCTGCTGAAGCCAATGTAAGCCGTATGGCGAGGACCATTGCCGTCACTGCAGTGCCTGTGTAGCCAGAAGGGGACCTCAAAACCAACTTCATGCCCCATTACTGCAATAGTATGTTAAGGCTCCCATGGAGCAGATGGGTATGGATATCCTGGGCACTTTGGTCTCGTCCATGCAGCTCTGTGTGGAAATTGTTACTATAAAATAGTCTATGATAATTTTACATAATTCAAGCTGAGACATCTCTCAAATTACAGTATAATAAAACATAATAGATGTACAACCTAACTTCCAAAACATTAGGGACAATGTGAAAATACAGTGATTGGTAATAAGTAGCTGAACACTTCAGAGATATATGCAAAGTTTGAACTGATCAACTTCGTTCATATCTGTAAAAATATCCATCCTAAATGTGATGTCTGTAGATAGGGTTGTGAAAAAAAACAATCAATCTACAGATGACGGACATTCCCTCTGAAATGACGGATGGGCCTGTGACTGCAATGTCTGACTAATTCTTTTCTGAGTGGCTTGTCACACTGCTGCCCGATTCAATTAGCTATGGCCTGACTTTCTTAATGTGAGGGACAGAATTTTGGACGCCCCTGAGATGAGGAGCATGTCCCAGGCATACACAAAACTCACTAGAGGTTGCTTGTAAGTTTACTTGTTGACAGCCAGAGATTTTGGAAGCTCTACAAAAATAGCACTATGACATGTGTATGGAGTACCGACTGCTGGAGTAAAATCCATTTTCAGGTTCAAAAATGTTTAGGTCAATATACAATGTGGTTGACTTATCAGAAAGGGTTATAATATTCCAAAACTTGTAAATATAATTACATTTTCTGCATATTTCAGTGCAAATAGATCCACTATGTTGTATTTATTTGGGTTTCATCTAAAAGCTGCACGTGAAAAGGAGATGACGTAAAATTTAATATGCTTTACTTGGTATACAAATACATTAACAAGACTTCTGATGACTCAAATTAATTCTGTCATTCCATTAAAAAGGATTCTTATTTTCAAAAATACCCATGAAAGTAGGTTTTTTGAGTAATTAATATTAAAAAAATGGATGTATGCCAGAAAGCTTTAATTGAAAAATGAGACACAACTCCTGTAATAAAGCCAAATAAATATGAGTCATATTATATAATGTTCATTTTAGTTAATGTCAGGTGAGGCCGGTGCTGGTACTGCGGGTCACAGGTTTGCAGCTTATTCTCACAGCTCTGAGTGCAGCTGCAGAAGCAGCACAGCAGTGGCCTGGTTTGGCTGAAAGAACAATCTGCTACACAAAAGGAGGAAGCAGCACCGTTTACTGATGCTGGACAAAGCTGCTAATTGGCCAGTTCAATTTATGTCTAAAGATATCTGACAATGCATCTGTCTTTTACATGGATAATTGCTCATTAATCTGCATAAAAATACAAAAAGTGAATATGAATTAAAATGAAAAAAATAATGTACTTTTGAAACTCTTCGGTTCTGTGGAGAACCTTAAGACAATTTTGAATGTGTCATTGATGGAAATTAAACCTGACATTTCGACCACTCCTAGGTTTTTCTCTCACAAATTTTTTTCACAGGCTTGTATTGCACAGATATCCTATAATAAGGCGTTGTGTAATTCAGAATGCAGCTGTCATTTATCCAATGAATTCTGAATACATTCTGCCTACAGGGACACCTTGAGGAAAATTGCTGAAATGCAGCACGACGGTTTTAACCATCATCGTCAGCCTGCGACACTTTTGTCCCCAAAAATCTTGCAGATTTCACCTTCCATTTCCACACTTTCTGCATGTGTGAATTTAGGCTCTTTACAGAGTGGGTTAGCAGTTTCATGAAGTAGGTGCAGAGTAGTGAATTTTTATGTGGCAGAGGAAGAAAGTTCAGGTGCAAAAAGTACAAAACCAGAACAAGATTTTGTTTCAACCAACCAGCTGAATACTCTCTGGCTGTGACTCTTTATACACAACTGGTTGGTTGAAACAAAATCTTGGTTTGGATTTGTACTTTCTGGACCTGAACTGTCTTCCACTGCTATGTGGTGTGTTCACAGTGTGGAAGGACAGCGAGCTGCCTGGCATGAACAGTAATGGAGACCTCAGTCCCTGCCTTCCCCACATCTAGGAGTTAGGTGGCCTTGCCAAGTGAATCTCAGCCTAATCAGTATCAAGCCAGTCTGATTAAAGATTTGGAAATGGCTGCAGGGTTTTTTTTAACGCATTTTGGGGATAATAAAATTCTGATGGAAGATAAGACCATGAGAAAAAGAACAAAATAGGATAATCCTATGAAATACCAAAGCCAAGGCCGCCCATCCATGTCAGCTTTAACCTTATTCATTTTCATCCAGGGAAATTAGAACTTGCTCCATAATGAATCCTGCACTGAAAATATTGAGAGCGCTGCCTAAAAAGGCCACGTCAGAAGGTTAGAAGGGCTGTCGCCGCCTAATGCTTGTTCCATGCTGAAAATGGATATACATTTTGAGAAGAAGAATCGGTTTCTTCAGAACGTTGTTTCTTTCTCAGAGGAGCAGCAAACAAGGCAAGCTATTATGGACCAAGGTATCCGAGTCAGAAGCAAGACATTCACTCTTCTCTGTTACTCCTGGGCTCAGATCAGTGATCCTATTGTCTTTCCCAAAATGTGATCTTAATCTGAGCTGAATGGAGTTCTGTTGCAAGGCTCTTTCAACTGGTCCGCCTGAAATAGACCTGGCAGAAACCTCCCTCCATCTTCCAGGCATTTATGGAGGACGTTTGACAGCTATGCAGCTTCTGCTTGGGTCAGGTGAGCACTTTTCAAAGGGAACAAAATGCCTGCTTTCAAAATGCAAAGTTAAAAGTAAAACTACACAAGTGTGCACATGTGCTGAGGCAAAAAGAGAGAGAGAGAGAGAATGACATAACATCTGCATCCAGGCCACAAAACCTTTCGTGCTTTTCTGTGAAGCTCTTTCCCATTTAAATTTTTGCAATTCTGTAATTCTGCTAACCTCAAAGTATCCAAATTTTCATCAAAAAGGTTCCTGGAACTGCAGAGGATCTCGACTCCCTGTAGTTCCATGCGATATACTTTTAAACTGAAATTATTCAGCACCATAGCTATAATTAGATAAAATTAGAGTCATCTTGAAAAACAGACTTTAGTGTTCAAAAATCGACCTCTCAGCAGCAAATTTTATCATTGCCCCCTATTACATGCTAAATTTTATGCCATTTTCTTTGTTAGCGCGCTGGCAGTGCTGACATGTCTGCCCTTTCATTTCCCCGGGGTAATTCCGTTCAGCCGTCACAGATGGAAAGCGCAGAAAATCGTTATTTCAGCTTAAGTTTTGTGTCATTTAATGTCATGCCAATCATTGCTGTTAACTGGCTAGAATATACTGGGCATACCAAACCAATCAAGACCAAAATTAATTTACACACTACAGTACTTGACATAACGTATGTTTTTCTTTTTGTCGCAACGCGGCATTCATTTATTAATGTATTTACATTACAGATGAATCAGAATGAATCAGAATAAAGTTATAACTCTCTGCACAGTAAGCTTTGCAGTCCACTTAACATCATCTTCATTCTTGAAATAATAGATTATGTATGATATCATAGGTGTTAACTGAACATCTATTCTGAGCTACGTCCTTGGCCTTGGAACCTGCAAGCACGTCGTACAAAGCATTAATTGGACATGTCTCTGTACAGGCCATGTTCGTAAAAGAGAGTTAAAGAGAGCATCTGGCAGCCATTTGCTCTCGTTGATGCACCCCACGGCATGAAGCGTGCAGCGTTATTTGGGGATTGTCTGTAAATCCCCAGTGACAGTCGAGGTGACACCAAGTCAAAACGGTTTGACGAAGACAGTCAAGCTGCACAACGCTAAAGCGGAAGGTCAGAATGCAGGAAATGTCCTGTGGCACCGACTTCACCTGGATTTACACCCTCTCTCTGCACCACCAGTCTCTGGGACCCTCATCCCATCCCAACCCATCCCAGCGTGGCCCATGCGTGAGCCTCATGACGACAACGAGGGTGGCGGAAAATATTCCCTGTCCCTGCTGGACAGAATGGGCATCTTCTTTGCCTAGGGGCAGAATTCCTGCTCTCCCACAGTGTTTGGTTTCATGGAGAGGCTCATCACAGGGGTCAACAGGAATGTGGAGAATGTGAGGTGTCAGTGGAGTGGCGAGGCTTCCCCCGCATGTCTCTGGCCACAGGCCTGTCCTGCTGGTGTCCTCCCTCTGCCCATACCTCACCTGCTTTCTACAGCACCCACAAACCTCTATCGCTGGAGGTCCCTGGAACATCCTAATGTGGTTATTTTGAGGGGCTGTGTTTTAGCAAATTGTAAATCACAACTAGGCTGTTTACAAGTCATGTACTGAATAACTGTGGTGTCTGTGGTGGTCACAATTAAATGCCACATGATTTCCCAATGCATGACGGAAATAAATCAGTGTATTATTTCCTCAACTAAATTACATTTAGGCTGCTCTGACTGTACTGTTTTATCTGAAAAAACTCAACGTTTTAAATAAATGGTAATATTTAACTTGAGGGGGCACAAATAATGCCGTAGTACACTTCTACTTAATGCATTAACAAGGAATTAAATGTTAGAAACATTCTGATCCCATGTTCATCGTTATTCAGTCATAGTAGTTCATGTATTTCATGCAGTTACTATACACTCGCCTAAAGGATTATTAGGAACACCTGTTCAATTTCTCATTAATGCAATTATCTAATCAACCAATCACA
>JABFDZ020000118.1:16609758-16619793 GCA_019775955.2 Pollimyrus isidori | reverse complement strand
GAGGGCTTGGGTCATTTCGCAATGACTGAGCGGCGAGAGAATGAACTGATCCGCTATTTATCTTCCAGGTGATCGCCAATTTCCGGGTCCTAGTGGTGATCACCTGACCGGCGTGCGTGACACACTGCTCCTCCTGAATCCAAGGTTCGACTATCCGACAGATTCTCCTCTCCAGCATCCTCGAATAGACCTGGCTGAGAAATGTGATCCCCCTATAGTTGGAACACACCCTCCAGTACCCCTTCTTGAAGAGGAGGACCACCAATCCATAGGCACTGCCCCCGATGTCCATGCGATGCCGCAGATGCATGTCAACCAAGACAGCCCTGAAACATCCAGAGCCTTGAGGAACTCCGGGCGGACCTCATCCATTCCGGGGCTTAGCCACCGAGGAGCTTTTTAAGCACCTCAGTGACCTCTGCCCCAGATATAGGGGAATCCACCCCCAGTCCCCAGACTCTGCTTCCTTTTTGGAAGGTGTGTTGGTGGGATTGAGAAGGTCTTAAAAGTATTCCTTCCACTGACCCACAACATCTCGAGCTGAGGTCAGCAGCACACCATCCCCATCATAAGCAGTGTTGATGCTGCACCGCATTCCCGAGACGCCGGATGGTGGACCAGAATCTCCTCGAAGCCATCCAGAAGTCATTCTCTATGGCCTCGCCAAACTCCTCCCATACCTGAGTTTTTGCCTCAGCGACCACCAAAGCTGCATTTCGCTTAGCTCATTGGTACTTATTAGCTGCCTCCAGAGTCCCATAGGCCAAAAAGACCTGATAGGATTCCTTCTTCAGCTTGAAGGCATCCCTCACCACCGGTGCCCACCCCGACAAGCACCGCCCATCTTACGGCAACAACTCCGGTCAACTGCCTCAACAATGGAGGCGCAGAACATAGCCCATTCGGACTCGATGTCCCCTGCCCCCCCTGGGACATGGGCGAAGTTCTCCTGGAAGTAGGAGTTGAAACTCCCCCTGAGAGGATATTCTGCCAGACGTTGCCAGCAGACCCGCACTACACGCTTGGGTCTGCCAGGCCTGACCGGCTTCCTCCCCCACCAGTGGAGCCAACCCACCACCAGGTAGTGATCAGTTGACAGCTCCGCCCCTCTCCTCACCCGAGTGTCTAATAAATGCGACCGCAAGTTTGATGACACGACCACAAAGTCGATCAACGAACTGCGGCCTAGGGTGTCCTGGTGCCAAGTGCACATATGGACACCCTTATGCTTGAACATGGTGTTCATTATGGACAATCCATGATGAGCACAGAAGTCCAATAACAAAACACCACTTGGGTTCAGATTGCGGGGGCCATTCCTCCCAATCACGCCCCTCCAGGTCTCACTGTTATTGCCCACGTGAGCATTGAAGTCCCCCAGCAGAACAAGAGAGTCCCCAGGAGGAGCGTTCCTCCTCCTGGAGCCGACACCTTATCATGGTGGAGGGGTTTGCGTGTTCCAATGATCCCAAGTTTCCCGGGGCTTTATGACCCTGGTAGGGTCACCCAAGGCAAACAGGTCTTGGGTGAGGAACCAGACAAGGTGTGGCTCGTCAGACCCTTATGATGAACACAAACAGAGATTCACCGTTTTCTTTGCTCAGAGGCGGGTCACCGGGCCCCCCCCTAGAGCCAGGCCTGGGGGTGGGGCTCAATGGTGAGCACCTGGTGGCCAGGCCTGCAGCCATGGGACCTGGTCAGGCACAGCCCGAACAAGGCACGTGGGTCCCCCTTCCAATGGGTTCACCACCTGTATGAGGAGCCATAGGGGTCTGGTGCAGTGTGAGTTGGGCAGTGGTCAAAGGCCTTGGATATCCGATCCTCGGCTGCAGAAACTAGCGCTAGGGACATGGAATGTCATCTCTCTGGTGGGGAAGGAGTCTGAGCTGGTGCGTGAGGCTGCGAGGTTCCGACTAGATGTAGTCAGGCTCTGGAACCAGTCTCCTCAAAGAGAGTTGGACCCTCTTTCACTCTGGAGTTTTCACTCTGGAATTATTGCCCCCTGGCTGGGCACCTGCACATACAGTATAGACATGTAAAGATAAAAATAGTGATTATATGTGTATATGACAACAACCAAATTAATTATGTAGCAGCATGAGGGTGAGGTGAATTAGGCAGGTGTGTCAGTGATTCACAGCTTGTCGTGTTTATGAGGACTGAGTCAGATACTGAATCAACACCTTCTTTACCACAAGGCCTATGACACAATAAAGTTCAGTTTCCATCTATGTTCACAACCGATGATGTTTGGCAAACACTAAACCTTCATATGCAGAACTGACATGGCTCGTGGAAAACATGCTATTTGTAGACATGAATTCCATACGTGACCTTCATGCGTGACCTTCAAGCATGTGGGACATTTTAGCTGGTTAAGTACGCTGCAGGAAAACCACAATCCCCAACCTGTCAGCTGTATTTTATGATTTTATATTTTTAATTACAGACCCAGGAAGAGTCTGATTTAGAGTGACAGTGACGAACCTCTCCCAAAGTCACATATATCCCCCTCGCCCAGTCATTATATGCCACACTTTCTGCTACAGCATACAGACATATTTAGTCTAAGCCTCAATCCTAGAATGAGCAGAACAGCATGCTTTGCTCATGTTGTATTTTATAAGCTGTTAGTTACCTCATGGGGCAAATGTGTAATCTAGGTAGGCATTTTTTTGTTGTGTACACAGCTAAATAAAATAATAATGAAACCCTACAAACTGCAGAGGTATCACTAACTCCAATGTGAAATAAAGAGAAGCGGTGAACATATCTACACCCTAATCCAAACCTTCTCCTTTTGATGAAGTCCGGTAAATGAAAAGGCACGTTTTCATCTTAAGGTCTCTGAGCAGCTTCTCGGAGGCTGGGGGCGGGACAGCCCTGCTACTCAGCTCTCTAATGAAACGCTCCGCTTTTCCTGGAAGAGCCAGGTGTGAGGGTGTCGGCACAGGGAAGGACTGGGTGTGTCCGGGACCCGTCCCTGTTGCTGGGCTAAACAACCTGTGTGTCTGTGTTCACAGGAGGCAGGATTTGCGGCCCCGTGCAGGACAGCGCTTGCTCTGTTCACTACGCCTGGGTGCAGCCTGCTCTGGCTCTTTTAGTCTAGTCTACACAGATGAGGCCACGACCAGTTTATTTTCACCTTAAAACATTTATTTAAAAAGCCAGGTAAAAGTTCACCAATCTATTTTTGAAAAAAATAACAGTACTTTCACTATATAATAGTGTACCTGACGTAACTGTAGGATTTGGTGGAATTACACTGTTACAGGTTTTCTTCCGCTCCTGGAATTCCACATAATAGCACATTATAAATTTAGAATAAAAGATGTACTCTGTAGTATAGACTCAGGCCTTACGTGCAGCAACCCTACCTGTATCCGGCAAACACCCTCTATTAACATAGTCAACTGAACACTTTTTTAGCTTTCTGGGTTCCAGCCCTCGACACTGAACCACACTGTGTAGAACTAAATGCTTCTCTGTCAAACGCTTGTTTAAATTCTGTTTGTTTGACAATGTGGTTTTGAAGTTTCAGGGACACAGCAAATGGAACCAAAGATGAAGGTGGGGGCTAACGGGAGTGCAGGATATACTTTAGGTTGACTTCTTTGGCAGCTGTAGTCTTTCTCTCTACTGGCAAACCTTTCCCTCCTTTTGCTCCAATGAGAAAGTCATGTTTAGTGTAAAATGCCGAAGCGATGACCAGTTCCTTTGAAATGTCTACGGGGGCGGATCTGAGGGCTGCCATGGGATGGCCTTTCCTCCCTAGTAAACAGACGGCCACCCGCATTGCCAACCCATAATAATGCAAACCAAAGCTGTCCAACCCGTCGATCAGTCAATGGTGGGGCATCTCCAAATCGATCACAAGATCATTCATTGATAATGCTTGCAATCGGCAAAAGGTACCAAAATATACCACCCCTGCCCCACCTGCCTGGCAAAATATTATCTCATTGCAATCCCCAAAAAATCGTTGGGTCTAGTCTGGCCATAGCATCATACAAGGTCTAGCTGCACCCCTGAAAGTGCATAGCTCATGAAATCTGCTTATGTATCACATCTGGTGCTTACTAAATGACAGGTCTAAAACAAAAGCAAATGTTTGGCAAAGCAGATACTAATTGGAGTGGTTTCGATTTTGTGTTTTCCGAAAGTACGGTCATTGTGGCCCGGCTGCCCTGGCCTTGCAGCAGCCGCTCTGTCCCCAGTCTGCCAGAGAGTAGTGTGTGCCGCCATCTTTCTGGGCCGCAGCTCCTGAAGCATGTTTTCATGTTTGTTTTCAGACCGATGTTTCACTTTGTCAGACATGTGCCCCCTTCTTGGACTATGTGTATTAGAGTGTACGAGAATCTACCATAATAATAGAATAAGTGATATGGGTGTTTCTTTTCTAAATTTTTTTTCACAGTTCTGTGTATTTCAGCTAAAATTCCATCGATACGACGTTTGACAATAATGGCATTTTGCAGTATGATGAGTAGCAGCTGTCTCATAATAATATCATTAAAAATAATTAAACTAAGACCCTGTACTCTCCAGTTTCTGTGCCGTGCTTGGTTTCACGCTCCCTCGCCACGCTGCAGCCTCGCCAGCCTGCCCTGCTGTGCCCGATGGCACGTCGGATGTCACATTGTAAACACTGGTGTAAGTCGCCCTCCCCTTGCACCTAGGGCAGATAGGGTAGTACCGCCTTCAGGCACTCTCCCAGGCAGCTAAAAAAAGCCCTTCAAGATAGGACCGTTCATGGCACTACGTTCATGGCAGGTTTGGTTGCGGATGGGAGCAGCACCATATGTCTGTGAGATATATCAGTGCGGTGAGACGTCTCCCTTTCTCCGGACAGGGGACAGCTATACCCAGGTCAGACAGGATAAAGGGCTGATTTATTCTACCAGTAAGGCTTGCAAAAATCTCCCAGATTGTACTGCGCCCTTCACCAGTAAGGCTTGCAAAAATCGGCCAGATTGTACTGCGCCCTTTACCAGTAAGGCTTGTAAAAATCTCCCAGATTGTACTGCACCCTTCACCAGTAAGGCTTGCAAAAATCGGCCAGATTGTACTGCTCCCTTCACCAGTAAGGCTTGCAAAAATCTCCCAGATTGTACTGCGCCCTTCACCAGTAAGGCTTGGAAAAATCTGCCAGATTGTACTGCGCCCTTCACCAGTAAGGCTTGCAAAAATCTGCCAGATTGTACTGCGCCCTTCACCAGTAAGGCTTGGAAAAATTGGCCAGATTGTACTGCGCCCTTCACCAGTAAGGCTTGCAAAAATCTGCCAGATTGTACTGCGCCCTTCACTAGTAAGGCTTGGAAAAATTGGCCAGATTGTACTGCGCCCTTCACCAGTAAGGCTTGCAAAAATCGGCCAGATTTTACTGCTCCCTTCACCAGTAAGGCTTGCAAAAATCTCCCAGATTGTACTGCTCCCTTCACCAGTAAGGCTTGCAAAAATCTGCCAGATTGTACTGCGCCCTTCACCAGTAAGGCTTGCAAAAATCGGCTAGATTGTACTGCACCCTTCACCAGTAAGGCTTGCAAAAATCGGCCAGATTGTCCTGCGCCCTTCACCAGTAAGGCTTGCAAAAATCGGCCAGATTGTACTGCACCCTTCACCAGTAAGGCTTGGAAAAATCGGCCAGATTGTACTGCGCCCTTCACCAGTAAGGCTTGCAAAAATCTGCCAGATTGTACTGCGCCCTTCACCAGTAAGGCTTGCAAAAATCTCCCAGATTGTACTGCACCCTTCACCCGTAAGGCTTGCAAAAATCGGCCAGATTGTACTGCGCCCTTCACCAGTAAGGCTTGCCTCCACACGGATCTGCAGCACAGACTATCCATTCACCCCCCTGCCAGACCTCAAGTGGGAATTAAAGGACACAAAGAACAGAACTGAACTTTCTTCGGTTTGTGTTGGAGGGAGCCCTACCCTGGCCACCCTACACCCATGCGGCAGACTGCTGGCCTCTCTGTGTTCTTAACAAGCTCCTTCAAACATCCCTTTAAACTTCTCCTTTTTGTTATTTTCAGCACTGATATGAGAGTCGCCCGTGAGTCACTGCAGTGAAGTTTTCCGCATTTTTTCACCTGTCCTATAGGACTGCGGCTTTTTCTCAAGGACCCTGTGACCAGATGAATGTATTTTTAAAGTCATTATTTCTAAAAGGAAATAAGGAATACAGGGCTACCTTTATAATTCTTTTCCAACTCCAAAAATGACCTGATTGTTTGGATCATTTGATTTGAGTGAGAAGTGGCCTCATTTGCCAACCACACGTCTAATGGGCCATAGCTCTGGCCTTCAGAGAAGAAGGGGTTAAAAGGCTGTGACTTTCATCTTCATTTAAATGAAGCCTTTTGATGGATGGTTCTGAAGTGCCATGGAGTCGCATTCACGGTCCAAGAGCAAACTCCTTCTAAACAGACGTGCTGTTCTGGAATAGTAAATATGTGAATTTTCAAGAGTCCTTCTGTCTCCAAGCTATGTTTAGATTTCAGTAGGAAGGTCATTGAACAAATATAGGTGAAACTGTAGTAAAATATTAATGAGTTTTTTTTTATAAAGGCTCTATTCAGATTTTGCAAAATACATCTTCTTTGGCCTTTTACTTGTCAAGCATCCCAGTTAGAGTCTAGTTCCAGACATGAGACAGGAATATTATTCTGAAAATTACAATGTCCCATCAGCAGATGAGATTTGATTTATAATACAACCAGTTCTGCTTCTGATCTGGACATCCATGGAGGGGGGTGTGCAGGCTAACCAGGGGTCCACAGAATGTGTTTTATGATGAATAATCAAAATCAATAAATACACAAACACATTTTTACTTACTTCGCATTTGAGACCAGTACAGAATAACATCAAGGGAAATACGAACCACTTTCTTAACATATCTTAAGGAAGAAGTTTTATTTTAGATCTGGCAGGCGAAAAAAGGCTCTCATTAGACATGCTATACAAGGAAAACAGTGGTTGTTGGAATGGGGATGTTACTTGCGATGCAGGAAACTTCATAAGCAAGTGGCAGAAGGCAAAATCAATACTGGTAAATGACAGTGGTTTCTGATCATTTTCTGGTGCCAAAAATAATACTTTAGATCGTGGAGGACTGGCTTGGCAAAGCATATATATAAACTTAATTATTGTATACGCTTAGCCAAAAATATAGATCACACAACCAGCAATTATCGTCTATGAACTTTTAGCCATTAAATAACCATCTGTTGTTGTTTTAGGTTTATATTTGTGCACACTTACAGTAATATTATTGTACCTTATGAAAGGTACTGTAAATGGTTTCGGGTTTGTAGAAGACTAGAACAATAGAGTATAATGGGTGAGCATGCAAGATCAGTCTTAAAGATCAGAAGAACATAGAGTGGTCTTGGCCAAAAATGAGGCCTTATTGGGCCCTGCAGTGTCAGCTGGCTCTCTAGGGGTCCCTACAGGAATTATGCGGCATGTGTTGCACTGCATTATCTTGATAACGAAAGCTAAAGGCTTGGCTTGATGCTGCCTACAGATAAATTCTGCTACTCGATTATGGTTTTCTGCTTCTTATTTATAGCTGATTTCTGTGTGGGCAATTGTGTGGTTTGCACTATTAGTAAGTGTCATATATTTGCAGGTACTTAGGTCTGCAAAATTAAGCTGGCAGATTGTGTAGTTTTTCTTTTTGTGCTGAACAAAGCATGTCAGTGAGCCATAAACAGTACCTAGGGTGCCTTCAGGTTTGCAAAGGCCACAGTGAGGTTATTTCTGAAGAACGGAAGGCCCCTAATTTTTAATTCAGTCTCTGCCTTGACGAACCCAATAACCCTGCACTGGAACTCACCCACTTCTTGCAGTTGCACATTTTTTCACCCAAAGCCAGTTTTGTTTCCTTGCTGCACCGTCTCCAAAACCAGCAAAAAGGAAAACAAGTTGAACATCGGCCATTTCCTTCCTGGGAATGTCCCTCCCCTCCCCCACGATGTGGGCAGGATTCCCACCATATGAATTCTGGCCTTTAAGGTGCATCTAAATTGTCTGCCAGCGCAGAGCTCCAAGGGCCAATAACTGTCTACACTTTGCAAGCAGGGACACCTTGTAATTCTCTTTGTTTAAGAATCGCGAGTCTCAAGACCTAGAGGCCCATTCCAATTGAGAGTCTGTGGATATTTTTTCCTTGTGTTTGTGTTGCATTTATCCCCATCAAAGTCAGACGGCCGGCCGGGGCTGCTTGCTGTGCTCTCCAGTCCAAGTGTGATGAAATTGGAATCAGAATCTGGATCATCCAGAAATGGAATTGGAATCAGAATCAGAGTGAGAAATGGAATTGGAATCAAAATCGGGATACGCCTCAGAATCACAATTAGAAATGGAATTACAATTCTGTTTTTTTTTAATTGTCAAATACTTTTACATACAAGAAATTTAGTGTGTAGTGTTGTATAAAATGCTTGAGCGCAATCAATATAATAAATTATGTACATAAAAATAAAATAGAGAATAAAATGAATAATAAAAATGGAAAATGGCAGAGGGAGCCCATGGTTTTAGTTGGTTGGCCTTCTCTGAGGCTTCATTCACCTGAGGGTGGGGGGGCATCTGTTCCCCCAGCTCCTCCACATCCAGTGCCCCAGCTATGAATTCCACTCTTGTGACGTAACTCCTGTTTACTCTCAAAGAAGCAATATTTAGCTGGGCATGCCAGCCATGAGCGTGCCTCATAATGAAGCACCAGGAGGGGGGGCAGCCCCTTGGTCTTGTCCTGACATTTTAGGCACCTTCATATATGTTTATATGATATGGTGATTTAATTTTTATTTAAAGGAGTATTTGCGATTGCGAGGTAATTCCTGGGGCTTTTTTTTATCTTCGCCCCTGACATTACTCCTGGCCTGTGCTCCTCTCCACTCTCCGCCCCTGACATTACTCCTGGCCTGTGCTCCTCTCCACTCTCCACCCCTGACATTACTCCTGGCCTGTGCTCCTCTCCACTCTCCGCCCCTGACATTACTCCTGGCCTGTGCTCCTCTCCACTCTCCGCCCCTGACATTACTCCTCCCCTATGCTCCTCTCTACTCTCCGCCCCTGACATTACTCCTCACCCGTGCTCCTCTTCTCTCCTTCACACTGACGCTTCCTTTCTCTGGAGGTACGCTGGACATATTAAATGAGCTTTTTACTCGCAGTCAACTGAAAGGGTGTCCCTGGACTCTCCCAGGGGACTCTGTTTGGTGGGTGGGATTTTGAAGTGAGACATTCAGGTGTGTAGCATGGCATGCACTGGGTGGAGCCATGCAATATCCTGTCCCACACAAAGGTAACAAGACGGAGGTCTGTTCCCCGGGCTGCTTATTTTCATTCAATTACAGGCCACGATCCTGGCCACGTGCCCGCTTGCTCCGTTGCTCCTTTTAGCCATGGATCTGAGGGAGCTCTGTTATCAGAGGGAGGGGCTGCCACACGCGGGGCTGCTCAAACACGCTCCGGTCCAGGCAGACACCAGCACAAAATTAGCATGCAATATAAGAACACTGGCAGTCGGAACAGCTATTGTACCTGGCGGCATGATCCAAAGCTTAGGACAGGAAATTATGGAGAGACTTCCTAACACTGTAACCCTTACTGCAGCAAACTGGGCAAAACAACTGGGAGATTTCTCAAATGAGATTAGAAGGAATTTCATTGACTGTTAATTGGTTACCTAGGCAAATGTATGGTGATGACATCATTTACTTCTGAGCAGTATTAGCTTAATTGGTGACTATAAAATAAATATATTTGATATATAGCCTATTACACTGATGTGTCATATACAATAATTAACTTATTTACTGTATACTTTACTGAACATATATATCATTCTTGATGTACAAAGCATAACAATGTGTAAAGTGATGTGCATTTAACGTTGCATTAAAGTTAAAGCTCCTCTGCACAGCTGGCCCTTGGGACAGTGTAAAACCTCACAGCTCCAGGGTTGTGGTTCTGTTCCACGGCTCAGCTGGCCCTAGGGGCAGTGCAGTAACCTCACAGCTC
>JABFDZ020000118.1:16585655-16597498 GCA_019775955.2 Pollimyrus isidori | reverse complement strand
CTCTTACTGCACTGAGCATGTGTATGACACAAGAATTTCCCTCGGGATAAATAAAGTTCTTCTTATCTTATCTTAAAAATATCTTTCGCGTTTTTTCCCTAACAAACGTTTATTCCAGTTTCTTCTTTTGGTTGACAAAAAACTATGTTTCCTGTTCCTTCAAATCAGTAAATCAGTGTTCAATTTGGAGAAGTTTCCTTCTAAATGCAATCTTGTTTTTGGCTAAAAAGAGCAAAAAATATCTACTGTATTATGACAAATGCAGAATGAAGGAAATTATCACAATTTTATCCTTACTGAATAAAACCGTTCAGCTATCTCGACCAACACCCCCCGACAAACTATTTCACATTTGTGCACGATTTGGCATTTGGCATTTGGCATTAAGCGAAATTCACACAGCATGACGGTGAGTTACAGTAACTGCCTAAATAATCAAGGGGCAGGTGCTTAACTGTAGGCATTGCCCACTGGGAGGGTCAGGAGGAGGGGGTCTTTGGGGTCACCTAAAGTCAAAAGTAAAAAGCACAGAAAAGGCACAGGTGCCAGTGTAGCGGAGCACTTTAATACTTTGGCCATAAAGGGCAGATTGTGAAACCCCCCCCCCCCCAACCCAGCATGCGCCTGCAAATGAGACAATCAACTTGAAGCAGAAAAAACATCAAAGCAAACCATCAAATAAATACCTGTATCAAAAGTCAATATGTTCAGTAATTGACTTTTACAATAAGTTTGTTTTTTTGGCTGGAGAGGACACTTTTTATACCTCTGATGGGCCTGTCGCTCTGCATCTAGACGCCTCTTCACATCCCTTCACCGGCAGAGTACTTGTACTGAGCCCTCAGTCCCCAAACTGTTCTAGAGGTGTTTGATGAGTGACTGACACTCTGCTCTTAGCTGTATTTGTGTTTTGCTCACAGTACAGCAAGATGGCATATGTGATATCCAAAGAACCTCTGTTTCCTGCTGGCATATAAAAAGACTGATCTTCTGTCTTTCCTTCTTGAAATTTATGACAATAAGCCGCAAGGCAGTGGAGCTGCATGGATCCGAATCCATGTTTATCTAAATTTATCCAAATGTTACATGATTCGCAAAAACTATGCATCCTTCTGCAGCATCATAATGTTATTATAAGGTTATGCACTGACCATTATGGCTTACAATGGCCACATTTAAGCTTTGTGCCACCCATGAAAATGCCTGTGGTGGGAAGGAGAGAGAGGGCATTGTAGCCTGATCATATAGTACAGTGAGCTTTTTATACTATACAGGCCTGCCTATCATCCACAAACCTGCAGCGAAAATAACGCTGTGGAAAATAAACAGCTGGGTGTAGCTACAGCACAAACACCAGGAAAACATTTCTACTCGACTTCCTGCTGTGAATTTACTGTACTAAAGAGGGACACCACTGTCTGGCTGTCAAACACGGCCATTATTCAACTACAGAGGCAAAAACACACACCAATTTCTGGGCTCACTCGTCACATACCTCTTAGTGTCGATTCATCTGTTGCATTTGGGCTTAATTTTTGGTATGATTAAGTTAAACTGTATTCTCAAATAATTTTATTTGCTCTTCTGAAAACTCTATAAGTAGAAACCCTGGTCAGCAACAGAAAAATGTCCTTGTTATGTGTGGTGCTATTCTGAAAGTGAATGTGTCACCTCTGAACAAAATCAGGATCAATTCAACTTTAAATTCTAAAAAAGAACATTTATAAAAGTTTACTGCTTGGTAAGAATGTTGCATTTGACAGTTTTTGTCACCCGAGGATGTTCTAATCACAGCCAAGACACAAGAGTCTTCTGAAGAATGTAGATCCAGGCGGGAAAATACTTATTTTTGAAATGTGTGGGGTATGAATTCTGAGAAATTGAATATGTATAAACATATGCCTCATTAAAGGTAAGTGGTTTTCTGGAGATAAAGGATAGCGAACTGGTGTGTTTAGCTTCTTGAATTGCTACGGTGATTGCTTCAGATAAACAGACTTTCTTGCATGTGATTTGCCAGGCATATTAAAAGCAGCCTTGTGCTGTGCCAGTGGTGGTTATCGAGAACGAGCACGATGGGGAGTGGCCTGCCGGCCCTGGCCTAATGACTACCTCTACTGGGGAGCGTTTGATCTGGGCTGGCTGGGTTCTAAAAGGGACTATTTCGGGAGAGTTAGGGATAAAGTGTACATTGTGACCAGTGTAAATGACCATAATTAAACAGCTATTGGTGACGGCAAGCTAGACTGAGCTGTAATTTCAGGAGGAAAATGAAGTGCATCTAAAATATATGGGAGAGACACTGCACCAAGCCCTTAAACATAAGAGAGTGCCTGAAGAAGAGGTTAATGGATGGTAGCGGAGATTAACAGCCCCAGCTTCAACTTCCTGACTGCCGCTTCTTAGAAAATACTAAAATTATTCATCTTTTGACACCATTGCATATCAGGGTCTTATCCACTTAGGTAATCAGATACACTCTTGTATGCTCATAATTCACAGTGTTCCTACTATCGAATTTACAGGAAAACCATTATGAGCAACATCTCACATACAAACTGGTATGCTTAACATGTTCCCAGGTGCCAGCCTGGGCTGCGGGTCACATTAAGCAAGAGGGGCTCTCGTCCAAACACGCTGCATCACTCAATGAATTCTGCAGAATGGACCCCCAGCTGACATCGGCGTTGGGTGCTGAGAGACGAGTCTATGACACAAACACTCAGGCATCCCCAACGTGCGGAAGATGGGAGATTTCTCTTTATTAAAAGGGAAAACTTCATTATCATAGAATTTTAAAAATATATTTGGCAAGTAGGTAGGATGCCCCTTGAGTGGCCTAACTTAAGTGTTGAAGGCTTTGTGTTTATCAAGACATTACATGAATCAAAGACATTCAATGACAGTAACATCAGGAGTACACTGAAAACTTCACGGGCATTAACATACAGTTTATCCATTATCCCCAGACAAAATCTGCACTGCAGAGTGGCTGAAGTTAGCTAACATGTCTGAGCATGTGAAAGCGGGCTAAGCAAGGGCCCCACCCTGACCTCTGACCCTAAGTGATTCACCCAGGCACTTCCAGCCATTATAGTACTGCTGAAAAATCTCATCCCATCCTTTGGGAGACCGATGCAGCTGGGAGCAACACCAGGAAACCTTAAGATTAAATGGTCTTAAATAATCATATCTGCTACTGGACATCAAATTTTTATTTAAAAAGGCATTTGTCCTGGTCAAGTCACATTTGGAAATTAATTATAAAATCTGGAAAAAAACATCAAAATATAACAACAGATATATACTGAACTGAAACATGGATTGCAAATAAAGACTGTATCCAATCAAGGTTTTCTTTCACATGAGGGGTTAAACTAATAATAATCAACTGCTTTACATGAAAGACCAGCCTCGTAACCAGGCCCCCTGTGTTGCAACGGAAAACTCACAACAGGACATAAATGCATATGAAATGTGTTGGGCTATGTATTACATGCTTTCCGGTTTTCCCGTTTCACATAATGAAAGGAGGACATTTTCTCGGTGGGCCGATAGGTTTGTCTTTATAATTCTCTTTATACTGGGGAACCCGGAGATCAGTAAAATATATCGGTAGTATGTGCGGTGGACCCGTCTGGTCAATAATAAGTTCCTATTAAAATGAAACTATACAAATGTACAAGAATGTAATGATAAAAACTAACGGTGCTTACGTCTCAAAGTACCGTGCTAAGAACTACTAAATCGACTGTTTAGGCGATTTATACAAAACAGGACAGCCTTGTTTGCAAACACCAGTAGACTGTCGCACGAGTTTGTTTCGGGTGTGACAACACTGCTAACCAGGTCCGGGATAATGCGGCCGTCCTTTGATACGCAGTGCACGCCAGGCGCTCCCGATTCGGACGTGGACGAGCGAGAGCGCCCGCCGGTCACTCGCATGCACTGTACGCGCGCAGTTCTGGTTCTGGTGTACTCTGCCCCTAGAGGCGGTGTGTACGCTGCTCGATCAGAACCGCCGCTGTAACCCGACACCTGGCGTTGCCAATGCCCAAGTCATCCTCTTAAGAACTATTTAAAAGCGAAAAGGGTGATATGCCCCTCGCTTTCAAAGCGAGACTTCTGATTTCGACCCCCCCTTCTTTCCCAACCCCAACAACCAATCTTCCTACAGTTACAAGTACCAATTCCGGATTGGCATAAATGAATAAGTCACAAGGGGAACTCAACAGAAAAAAACCCATGAGTGGACATTTCCTGCACAAACTCCTCTGCAGAAAATAGGGATTTATGCTGGTGTCTCCGCAGCGATCTGTAGAACATCCTTCTGGATCGCCGGTACAAACTTATCCAATGTATAGGAAGGCCGTCGCTGATTTTCTTCCCCTAACTAAGGAGTCACGCTGTGATTAAAAGGATCAGGTTTTTGACTGCCGGGACAAATGAATACAAATGAATTTAGAGACCCGAAGGAGAGATTGCAGAACCTCTCTACTCGCCACAAAGTAAGTGTCGCTTTGGTTTATTTCGGAATGCTTTGTAACGTGGTGTGACATGGGCTGTATTCTCATTAATATTTCGGGACATTGCAGTATCACACGCCTACACAAATGTTTTAAAAGGAAATGATAAGCATTAAGAGGTGTGTGAAGGATCGGGAAAGGGACCGCGACAAGGTAACAACTTCGTGCCGCGTTAAGTTTAGCTCAGTTACAGGTCTGCTGAGTTACGGATATTTTCTTT
The DNA here is from genome assembly GCA_019775955.2 of Pollimyrus isidori. Taxonomy (NCBI): domain Eukaryota; kingdom Metazoa; phylum Chordata; class Actinopteri; order Osteoglossiformes; family Mormyridae; genus Pollimyrus; species Pollimyrus isidori. Next base: position 16,592,752 of record JABFDZ020000118.1, on the reverse strand, counting down.
ATAAAGACAGCGGAGGGCAGTAGAGAGAGGGGGCTCCACGTCCTTATCCCCCGTTCGCCTTGGCAAACTGGAAAATCTTTTCTGAGCTGCATATTTAGCAGCGAGCTATCTGTCGGCGGAGCACACGGAGCGCTCGCCAGAACGGCTCACTGATGCGTTTGCGGGACTCGGCGCCGCTCTGCATGCCGATGCGTGGCTTGCGGGCTCCGTGCCGACTCACAGATGGAGCTCCCCGCCGCTAGGTCTCCCGACACTTCTCGGCAGGGCAGGTAATATCGCGCAAAATAAAAGGACAGCGACTGATAGGTTACTCTGCGCGTTCTTAGTGCGTCGTCAGAAAGCTGTAGGGAACCGGCTGGAATGGAAGGAGAGCGCATAATATGGTCAAGGCGGGACTGTTGTAAAAAATCACAAGAAAGAATGAAGTAACAGCGATGGAGCCGCATAATGCCCCGGACTCCAAACTCAAACCAGCTGGAGTCGGGGGGTGAGTAAGAACTATTGCTCTGCACGGTCATTCTTAGCCGAATCGAGGGGAGTAACTGTCAAAAGCTGGTGCCACTTGATACGCCTTATTTCGATTCCGTAGTGGCATTTTAAAAGCACACTTGTCCGTATTTTGATGTATGGTCTGCATCGCACACGGATACCGTATGTTTAATTCCTACGATCTTGTGTGTTTCATAAAATTCATTGGTCAAGACCTTTATTAACACAATAGTAAGCAGGCTGAAGGCTCGAATGAATGAAGGAAAGATGTTTAGCCGATAGTCTTACCGTGTCTTATGGTTTGTCAGATATTTTGAGTTGTGACACTCATTCTTTAAGCAATCGGAAGTGCTTCTGTATGGGTACCGTTTTATTGATACAAGACATTTTTAAATATTATCTTAAGAAAAACGATTATTGAAAATAACGCTTGCAGTAATGGTACTGTGGTCTTCGGTGCAAAATCCCTAGACAAATGAAGACAACATTGTAACAATAATAATAATGTAAAAAATATCACTTAGAATCTACAACAGAGTTGCATAAATAACTGCAGGCGAATAGTGGTTCATTAGTCATATAGATATTTTTCTTTAAGACTAGCTCAGATGACTTTAGATATTTGCGATTACAGTCTGAGTCGTTTTTAAATCAATGACGGGTTTTTATGTTCCGTAAACGGACTTTATTTTTAAATGCGCCTTTATTACTAAACTTTTTTTTTTTAAACTCTCGATAGTGTTTTAAGATGATTTTAAGCCTTGCTGGAACAGAACCGGATTCGGATAATTTGCTTTTTAACATCATCTTGGCGCTGTACAGCAGATATGAATGACAGATATGCATATTCATTCAGGTGTGTTTATGAGAATGTTATCGTATTGAGTAGGTTGTCTTGGGGCTACAGTTTTTGTTTTGCTTGTTGATTTTTTTTACATAAAACTGACTCATCTGAATATCACGTCAAAGTATTTCTTAAATATTAGCCTACATATTAAAATTTGTTCTCTGTAATTTACGTAGGCTGCATTGTTATCCAAGTTATTTAGATTGCGTTATTTATATTGTGATTTTGAGCCCTTTGTTATCGTGTCACGATGGATCTTCTGTACCGGTTCTTGGTAGATTTTTTTAGTGTATTTTATCTGCCTCTCTTACCCATGTATGAAGTCCTTTATGAATCCTTGGCAGTGCCGTATCCTTGCCGCTAGATGCCGACATTACTCATTCATCTTTGCCAGATGTTTGCATGGGATAAGTACTTATTGTTGACAGGAATTCTCGACAACAAAACACACAGTCCCAAAAAGAATAATATCTGCTCAGATTTTACACTGGCTATTACCAAAAAATAGGCCTATTAAAATGTTGTTTCAAATAAATATATGTCTGGCAGTCGGGTGTAAAATAGCTTCTCACATTTTGTGGTAATTTTGCTGAGATATTAGTGAAGTCCTGTTAACTTGAATGGTCACTTTAGCGGGTGGGCAATCACTGGCATTTAGTGTTAGTAAGGGAAACCCCACTGTCCCCCCACCCACTAAGTCCCTTGGTGCTTGTGAATAACCGGAATTTTCCACTGCTCTGGCTCTTAGCTGCAGATGGGGGCTCTGGCTTTTAGCTGCAGATTCTGAATGGGGGTCTTTGGATCCCCTTCAGACGAACCCTTTTATGTCAGGATATAAGAAATGGAAAAAAGCTAATTGTAACAATAAGTGGGAGGATCATGAAAGAAAAACCTTGCGTGTTATTTTGCTGTATCATGCTGAAATCCTGGAGGGCCGTTTCGTGTTTCCCTCAATGTCGCATTTCTGCTGACTGGGCAGAAATCATTTCTTTTTCGCTGAGGGTTCTGCGATGTGACTGGCACATGCCAATGGGGAAGAAGAGAGGAGTTTGCAGGTATTCGCTCGTAATGCTGTTTAATTATACACGCATATGAGTCTCATCCTGGTTTTTGGGTGGGTACCAAGCAGCTGGGTGGCTTGGCTGAGGTTGGCTGCGGACCCAGGATGTCATCAAAGCGGGGGACTGGGGGGCGGGGGGGGGGGTCAGTGAGTTCCTTGGAATGCTCTGGTTTGATTCCCAGCTCTCCAGTGAGGTTGGTGTTTATTTCGCCAGCTCTTCATAAGGCAGGCAAGGTACTCTTGCTCTCAGCAGGCTTTGCTTGAGAGTATCACTAGATACTCGATGGCAAAAGCTCCAGAATTCAGGCCAGCAGGCTGAAGCCATGGGGGGCAGTAATTAAAGTTGCCTTTAACTAACCAGGAAGTGCTTGTCATCTGTTTTTGGTGCCATTCTGGCAGAAATTAGATGGCAGGTGATTGGAGGCAGGGCGATGTGATTCTCCTCCCTTGACAGCCAAAGAAGATACAGATTAGCTATCAGATTTTCATCTTTGAAAATTCGAAACATGTTAACAAAATGTTTCTACTTTACTTGAAAGGACTTTTGCCTTGACATGGTCGTTTTTGGGGGCCATGTTGATTATGACCCCCATGTGTGGGATATGTTATAGGATTTGGTGCTGCATGAGTTTGTGTGTCTATGCCCTGCGACTGGCCACCCCCCTACTAATGTGCCTGCTCCCTTGCCCTGGGGATTTCCTGGGGTAAACCCAAGCATGCTCCTCGGCTGGGTAAGCTTGAGGAAGATAGATGGACAGATGATGCTGCGTTCATTAAGTCAAGGGTCTCAATGTCAAATTAGCTCCGGGCCACTGGCTGCAAGGTGTTCTCTCAAGGGGGCCATTGAATCTATTTTTCGTCATTTGAAAGAGAAACGAGGGAGAATAAAAAAAAGAACAATGTAGCGTCTGTATTTTGCTAATGTATAAGAAAGCCAAATGTATGCAGATCACTCAACTGAAAAATAACGGAAAATAGGAAGATCGACCTGTGAGCCAGATTTTGTGATGGATTAAAAACATGAAACGATGTCGCATAAAAGTAGCTTCAGCCCTCAGGCTGCTGCTTTGAGAGCCTCCACAGTAAGTGGTGGGAGTCTCAGCACCTTATGAAGAACAGTCAAGCAAGCAATGAAACAATGAATTAACATTTGCCTGTAATAAGCATAGTTGGTTGATGGATGGTATTTTTAAGTAGATCACAGGAACAGAAACATGTGCAGCTGTATGAGTATTTGCTCTCCTGCCTTGGGACTGTGGGGAGTCTGCTGACTACGGGAGCCTTTCAGAGCAGAAGATCCATCTGCTCAGTATCAGTCTGAAGCTCAGGGCCTTCCTGGTCACTGCATGAGCGACCCCTGCCGCGTACGGCCCCGGCTGGCTGGCCGGCGTGGTTGCGGCTCCCTTTCCCCGCACGGCATGTGGCCTGTAGGGCCCCCAGCAGCCCTGCTGTGTTCTAGCTTTCTGTTTCCAAGTCCTGCCACAAGAGGCGCCCCCACTGCAACCGTCTCACCTTGGCCGAGTTCCACAGAGGCACCAATGGCTGAGATGACTCACCCCGCCGCCAGTGGCTTTCCTCGTGGCTGAGAGGAGGCCCCCTGAGGCTGTTCTGCAACTGGAGACGGCTGCCTGGGCCGGGGGAGTGATGTGGGTTACAGCTGGAAGGGGAGGGGAGTGGTTGTGTAAAGTGGCCGAGCCTGGTGGGACACTTCCTGTTTCCACTCGTGCAGGTGAATCAGCTTCTCAGGAAGCTGTGAGATGTTTCTGACTCCCAGCATGTGAGCCAACACACCCCCCCACCACCCCCACCACCCCCACCCCTGAAAAATGTCTTATCCCACTTGGATAAAAGTGGCGCTCTGCCCAGTAAAGACACGACAGCACTGTGACACCTGGCTTTTCACCAGACACCGCCCACATGTCCCCGTGTCCAACTCACTGACGTCATCCTCCAGCCCGCCGCCATCTAACCAGTTACCCCTGTAGATTTATTTGGGGGGGGGGTCTCTATGTAAAGATGTTCATGTGCTAGGAGCTGGGGGTCAAGTAGCCATGCCCCCCCGGCCATTGTACCAATAATATCAACTTCAAGGAATTTTAACACAACATTTGTTCTTCTTGGCAGTGTTACCTAGCTGTCATCATGCCTAATCATCTCTCTCTTTTCTTTTTACAGGAGAGCCTTAATTCTCTGTACTGTTTTATATTGTACCTGTTACCTGGGACTTGCACAAGTACACTCTGAAGGTAAGACGTTCATCATTCAGGCATTCATTTGTGATTCTGTTTGTCAGTCCCTGTTTATGACGAAAACATAGCAAAACTGAATGGAACAAGTTCTCTTGCGACCAGTAAAATGTGTGTGTGCGCGGCGTTTCTGCTTTTGTATGCTGACTCTTATGGAGCTATGGATGTATTAGTCACTCGAATGCTATTTAGGGCTGATTTAGGGCTGTAGTGTTGCTCAGTTGGCTCTCTGAGCTCAGGGATGCCGCCAAAGGAAATCACCTCGAAACAGAACCTTTAAACAAAGCGCAAAAAAAAATCAGTGTTTTTTAATGGAAGTGTCACGGCGGGATATGATCATGACATAATCGGCAATAAGGCAGCGATCAATCAGGCAGGACTAGCAGCAGGCGTCCTTTCTCATGGAGGCTTGCAGCCAGGGCGTGAAGCCAGACCGAGGCTGCAGACTGATTCACCGATATTTAGCAGGAAGTGCATGAATCAGAAACTGAAATACCTGGCTTTGCGTTTTTCCCCCAACCATACTGTTAACCTATATAATAATAAAATTTACTGTGCAGTTATTGAAATTAATGCTAACATGATATTGGGCTGGTAATGTTGTTAAAACCAGTGGGTTTCATACACACTTATATTTGACAAGGACACTGAACAGGGCGTTAACTACTCCTGAAGCTTTAACGTTTAGGGAGAAGCTAAACGTCAGTTGCTGTGAAATTGTATAACATTATTATTATTGAGTAGGGATGTAATGATACCAAAATCTCACGGTACAATAATATTGCGATAAAAAGTTCATGATACAATAATTATTACAATATTTAAAAAACCCTTTTGATTAATAATCAACATGTTTATTTACATCAAATTAGTTTTTCCTTTTAACATGAAGTGTTTCTGCTTTTCTTCATTAGTGAAATATCCAGCTATGACCTTAACCCTCTGCCAGAACTTAGCAGTAATTGTCCTTTGCAATGAATGACTGAACAATACATGTAATTATAAAAATTATACATTTTTAATTATCAATGAAAAGCAGTTCATTGATAAAATATTAATTATTACCGCAGCAGATTGATTTTTTAATCAAAACACAATCTGCAATTCTAAACTAGTGTTTTCTGCCATTTTTCCGCTGGCTCTGTTTTCACCAGGTGAAATATAGGCCACGCCCATAGATACTAACGCGCTAAATAATACAGTACAGGCCAAAAGTTTGGAAACACCTTCTCATTCAATGTGTTTTCTTTATTTTTATATGACCATTGGTAGATTCTCACTGAAGGCATCAAAACTATGAAAGAACACATGTAGAGTTATGTACTTAACAAAAAAAAGGTGAAATAACTGAAAACGTTTTATATTCTAGTTTCTTCAAAATAGCCACCCTTAGCTCTGATTACTGCTCTGCACACTCTTGGCATTCTCTCAGTGAGCTTCAAGAGGTAGTCACCTGAAATGGTCTTGAAGGAGTTCCCAGAGATGTTTAGCACTTGTTGTTGTTGAGTGTGTAGTGTAAGAGTGAGAGTTTGAGTTGAGAGTTTTCAGTTATTTCACTTTTTTTGTTAAGTGAGAGCCTTCAGTGAGAATCTACTAATGGTCATGAAAATAAAAACACATTGAATGAGAAGGTGTGTCCAAACTTTTGGCCTGTACTGTACGTGAAAGCAGTGCATGTTTAACATAGCGTTCAATTCAGGCATAACAGTGTCCAAAGGTTTATATACAGTTTAATTTAGTCCATCATATCCTAACTGCACACATTGTAAGAACACAGTTCCCTCTACTCATCCTTCACCATTGCTCCAAGGGTCCAGCTCACCATCCTGCTATGAACTTCGCTTGGATGCTCCCTGTTCGGCGAAGCACATGCGGAAATATCCATTTCAAATCTTAGGAAGTGTCAATGTAGCACTAGAAAAAAAACAATTTATCATGGTTCAAAACATTTCTTCCATCTTCCTTTTCCTTTAGTTAATTAAAAAAATCTTCTTGCACCACATAAGCTGTAAAGTCAAGTTTAGCAAATTTTCTTTTTACCATATTCTAAATCCTACAGCAACACTTGCTGCAGCCAGCCTCAACCGCTTCTGCAAAGAAAGAACCTGCACTCAGCACGTTACTTCGTGACATCACCTCACAATCTGCACTCAGCACGTTACTTCGTGACATCACCTCACAACCTGCACTCAGCACGTTACTTCGTGACATCACCTCACAACCTGCACTCAGCACCTTACTTCGTGACATCACCTCACAACCTGCACTCAGCACGTTACTTCGTGACATCACCTCACAACCTGCACTCAGCACGTTACTTCGTGACATCACCTCACAACCTGCACTCAGCACGTTACTTCGTGACATCACCTCACAACCTGCACTCAGCACGTTACTTCGTGACATCACCTCACAATCTGCACTCAGCACGTTACTTCGTGACATCACCTCACAA
>JABFDZ020000118.1:16570364-16582351 GCA_019775955.2 Pollimyrus isidori | reverse complement strand
AAAAATTGATCTGGAAGGGCGGATGTTTCAGGAGAAATGGAAAGAGAAGTATTTCTTCAGTGAGGTCAATGGCAAGCAGGTATGTTTAATCTGCTCCCAAGCCGTGGCAGTGCAAAAAGAATACAACATTAAACGGCACTATGACATACATGCAGAGAATTATGATAAATACACTGGACAGCTCTGAACGGAAAAGGTTAATGCTTTAGCATCCGCTTTAAAAAAAAAGACAATCAATGTTCACAAAAAGAGCAGGGACTGATGAAGCTGTAAAGGCCAGCTATTTGATTGCCAATGAAATCACAGCGGCATCAAAGCCATTTTCAGAGGGAGAATTAGTCAAGAAGTGCATGGTAAAGGCAGCGGAGCTTGTGTGTCCTGAGAAAAAACAGACTTTTGCCAGTATTAGCTTGTCAAGAAATACTATGGCTGAAAGAATTGAGGACCTTTCAAGAGACTTGAACCGTCAGCTGAAAGACAAAGTTAAGACATTCATTGCTTTCCCTGTAGCACTCGATGAGAGCACTGGCGTTAACGACATAGCTGAACTGGGGTTATTTATTTGTGGAGTTGATGAATCTTTGAACATCACTGAAGAATTTGTTGAGCTGGTTCCAATGACAGACACAACTACCTCTAATGACATTTATGCCAGCCTCACTGGTGCTCTGGATAGACTGGAAGTTGACTGGAGTCGCGCTGTTAGTGTGGCAACGGATGGCGCTCCATCCATGGATGGGAAAAAGGCAGGCGTTGTGACAAAATTAAAAGAGAAAATTCAAAAAGAGAACCCAACCCAAAAATTCTGGAATTTTCATTGTATTTTACACCAGGAAGCGTTGTGTAGCAAAACCCTAAAGATGGACAATGTTATGAGTGTGGTAATAAAAACTTAATTTCATCAGAGCAAAGGGGCTCTGATGCTCAAAAATAGGCAGTTTGAGGCCTTTTTATCTAACAAAAATATTCCTCACAGTCTACCCTACCACACCGAAGTTCACTGGTTGAGCAGGAGAGCCGTGCTCAAACGTTTCTTTGAACTGTGCTCAGAAATCAGTCGGTTCATTAAGGATAAGGGAAAACCGGTGACTGAGCTGGATGACCCCGAGTGGGTTCATGACCTTACTTTTATGGTGGACGTAACCGAGCACTTAAATGTGCTCAACGCTAAGATGCAAGGCTGCAACAAAATCGTAACTGAATATTACGATTGCATTCGCGAGTTTGAGATGAAACTAGATCTGTGGGCGATACAGCTTTCCCAAGGTAACCCAGCTAATTTTCCCTTTTTAAAATCCGTGTACACCACTCACGGCAAAGACAACATGGACAAATACAAAGAAAAAATTGTTGGTCTGCAGAAGGAGTTTCAGAATCGGTTCCAGATTTTTAATGAACTTGAGAAGGAATTTGCTGTCTTCTGTTCACCGTTTACTGCGAGCACAACGGATGTACCGGAGGAGCTCCAAATGGAATTAATCGAACTGCAGTGCAACACAGCTTTGAAGGACAAATTTGCAACAGTCACTGTGGATTTATTTTACCAAAACCTCAGACCGACCTTCCCCAAAATTACAGGTTTCCAAAATCCTCAGCATGTTCGGGACGACATATCTCTGCGAGCAGGCATTTTCTGTAATGAACATTAACAAGTCCAACCTGTGCTCTCCACTCACACACACACATCTAAATGACATTATGAGAGTATCAACGGCTCAAAAACTGGTTGCTGACGTTGATGCACTGGTCGAAGAAAAGAGAAGTCATGCAGGTGTCGGGAAGCAGGAGTTAAAAGGATTATGGGTACGTGTGTCTACTTGCGTATGTCACCTCATCTAGATTTTTATTTGGTAAAGGAAAGTTCTCATTTGTAGTGTGTAGTCAATGTTCATATCTAAAGTGAATGATATTTTTTTCAATAAACAATAAAGAATTTATTTTTGTATATGATTTTTTCTAAACTGTTGAGTTGTTAAAGGCAGTTTTTTTTAAAATTGTGAAGTTTTTCTAGTTTGTAAATTATATTGTAGCCTATAGCTTCATATTTAATGTAACTGTCTGCAGCATTTTTTATTTCTTATTTTATCATTACTATCTGACAGGTAATATTCATGTTCAAAGGAAAGGATTTTGCTTGCCATTACTTGGCATTGTTTCTTCCCCAAAAAGGAAGAGTGTTAATGAACAGTTTCTGAGAACTTGTTAAATGCAGTTTTACAGAATATAGTGTATTTGTTGTAATTTGATGCACTATGATTAAAAATAAATAAATAAAAAATTCGGCCCGCACATGGTCACATTTCATCTCATCCGGCCCTCACCCTAAAATGAGTTTGACACCCCTGGCTTAAGCTATAGCTAACGCCAGCCACAAAGTTGAACGAATAAGACTCCCCTTCATATCCGTGGATGTAAGACAAGGCAAACATCTTAAAGCCCTTCTCTAATTTACTCGTTGGTGCTTTGGATAAGCATTTACAAAAACTATGTATGTCGTTGATCATAAGTTTGGGTAAGTCCTGTAAACGGCATGTATAAACCAATGCCATTTTTCACAGACCGGAAATGAGCGACCCACATTTCCATGAACGCGGAATCTGACGTGCAAAGAGCACACTGACACGAGAGTTTACGCCCCATTACTGGTGGGAATGAGACTGCTCTTTCAGCCGACTCTTTTTAGTAAATGATGGCAGCCGGCTTCTGTTCAAGAGACGTTTTATTAATGTTTATAGAATTGTCCGGGTTTTTGAGCTGCCTGAACATTAAGGACGACAGCGGCCGGAACACGTTGTCTTCTGAAAAAGCCCGCCCAATGGACAGCATCTCATTTTTAACAAGCTCAAATCACGTCAGCTAATTAGCATCAGGTTATAGGAAGGAAGAGAGGGGCTGTTTAGGAGCCGAAAGAGCCGGTTCTTCTTGGTGAGCTGAGTGAAATTAGCCGATTGGCTAAAAAGAGCTGATATTCCCATTTGGGAGAGAAAGACACGAGGAAAACAAACAAGCATGCAAATGAAAATGATCGCGGCCAGAAAAAGTATCTACCTTATTTTATTTATTGTGCAATTAATTGATTTATCGTTTATCGCAACAGGCTAATGGTGCTTCTAGACGTCCCTTGGCGTTGTGAAGACAGCTCTTCATTAAAGAAGGCTGCAGCATGACCATTTACTTACTTTTCAAAGGTTATAAATTTGTCCTATAGATCTCATTCAGTCGCAGGTGATTATCTGTAAACCTGTTCTCTTCTCATGGTGCCTTCATTGGTTTAGTTTGCAAAGGCAGGCACATCTACTGTAGCCTTAATGCAAGATGGTTCCAATATGCAGTATTTATACCACACCTATAAGCACTCCTCTTGGTGATCTTGGCTGTTGAGCATCACTGCTAAAGTGAGAGCGTGTTCTTGCCACCTTGGAGTGAAGCTTGGTACTGACATTCAACCAGGGTGCCTGAAGTCTGACATGGGATATAAAAAGTTAGTGAGCAGAAGCAGAAATTACTTAAGTAAATAGTTTGGATAGCCAGAGCCAGCCAGACACTTAGGATACTTTTTTTGTTGATAGTAAAAATTCACCTGAAGGTTTTCTAAATGGGGGAGGTCTTACTGCTTACTGGTCAGTGTTTCACATCATGTGCATAGCGGTATCCATATGGAAACCTCGCCATATCTTTGCTGGACATTTATTTGATATACAGCACTGTGAAAAGTTGTAGGCAGACAAACAAAATGCTTAAAATATATCTGGCTAGTAACTTTATTTACTCAGAAAAAAAATAATTTAACATTACAGTAGCCTACCTATATCCCATGCAAATGAACAATAACGCAGTAAAAATCAAAACGTGTCTTTTTTCAGGTGCACCTCAGCCATTCCATGTCTTCGTTACATTCCACCATCAGCTTATTTAATTAATTAAACTATTTAATTTAATTTCTCTAAAAAGCCAAGTCAAAAAATTTGGGCGTTACAAAGCCTGGGGTGACTTCAGTGGGAGGCAGATCGGCTAAACTGACATACTGTGACAGAGGTGATATCATAGTGCCACTCAAACATGAAGATCACTTCCACTGCCTTACTGTGCGTTCACACCGCACACGGCGAGAGCATCGAAGTGTGCGGAAGTGATTCATTTTCAATGTGAGCCGGCGGCGAGAGGCGGGGAGCAGCGGCGCGGCTCGTCTTTGACGCCGAGAGCGTCAAGGAGAGTTGAAATCAGGTCAACTTTATTGTAATAAGTTATGACGCAGTTCGGCGGCAACTAATCGAAACGTCGAAGTCCACCGCTTGAGCAGATTTCAGATTACGCATTCCTGTAAATTTTGGTTCCGACTACATTAGTCCCACATTACCACAAAGAAGGTCCTATGCACAGTGGAGGAGAGGTTAATAATTGCTCTGGCGGGTTTCCTAGTAATTTGCGACGTGTCCCTGTTTGCGTACAGGGACATGAATAAAAAAACGATCCATGGACCAAGGTGTCCGAGGTTGTTGGGGTCCCTGGTGAGTTTCTAATGTGCATTAACGTTTTGTATTTTCTGAAAATAAACGGGAATTTCAAGCTGACTTTAATGCCAGAGCATGTGAAGCTGTTACTGCTGCAGAATATTCTGACATATCAAAACATACTGGATTAAGCAACACCGATTTGACCAATTGCATTACGTTAACGTTACACTTCAACCCGTAGGTTTCACACAAATTAATGTTAATTAAAGACCAAGACTAGTAAATGTCTCCTATACTTATTGGAATATTGACTAGCACTTAACCATGGACATAAAAATTACACACCACATATATGGCTTTTAATTGAAAGAAAACATGTAACTCCAAAAAAGTTCTTTCCATCGATCAATTTCTTACTTTCACATTCAATATATTTCTTGAGGTTAATTTATACCCTCCTTGTGGTCAGTCTGCACAAGATTAACAAGCTTGTTTGATTTGCGGCCCCTTTAAATACACAATAACCATTTAATCTACTTCAGATCGTCCAAAAATCTTTGTACAGCGTTGTTGGAAGGGCAGCCAGGGCGAATCTTGACTCCCTCTCCGCGTGTGGTGTGAACGCACGGTCAGACTTCTGTACATTGGTGTATATACAATGTAGATTTGCTGAGGTTCCCTGGAATAACATAAACAAGCCACCCTTGACATTTAATGAGGAATTATTTGATGTATTTTATTTACTAGCAGATGCTTTTATCCAAAGCAACATACTTTTTAAAAGAGAAGGCAGGGTCAGTCATCGCCTCTGTTCAGGGCCCTGCGCTGATATAACTCTGTTGAGCCTGATATGTCAGCCAGTGATCACAGACACCACCCACCCTTAAAAATTATATTGACGCAATTTTATTTATTTAGCAGGTGCATTTATACAAAGTGGAGTCTAATTGAGAAAACAGGGTCAGCCAGTCGTTGGTGCAATTGAGGTTAATGGCCTCGCTCAAGGGCCCAGTGATGACATCATCATGTTAACATTGGGATTCAAACCAACAACCTTCCTATAACAGGCACAGCACTATCCTACTGTTGGCTGCTTATCCTGGATGCAGATTGGTCACAGATTTTCTTGGGGCCTTGCGGGGGGGCGGGGCGGGGCTTTCTATTGGTGTTCATGTATACATTGCCTGTCAGCTATATCAGCTGTGCAGTTTGTGATTATAGGGTGTCCTCTAGCTTTTGCAGTGATAGTCAATGGCAGGGTTATCACTGTTTCAGATAAAGATTTAAAGGGTTAATCTGTGGTGATTACTAGGAAGGTCTGTGGGAAGAGCTGTAGATACAGTACTAATCCTAACCAGGTGCATAAAGCATGCCGAGTTATAGAAAAAACCTAAAAATACATTCTCTGTTAATAATAAGACAAGATAAGAGGCACCTTTTCTAACCGTTCAATGCCCTGAACTGATCTTACCTGCAAAGGAGGTGGAAACTGTCCTCAAACATGTTTATCTACTTATCATTAAATCAATGAGGATGCTAAAGCCAGTGCATAGGGGTGTGAAGTTCACATATTCTCTCCATGTCATTATGGGGTTTCCTTCCCTGCAGTCCAAAAGCACGCTGAGGCTAATTGGAGTTCATCAGATTGCCCATAGATGTGTGAGGCAATATGAATTATACATATTGCAATTACAGTGGTACCTCGGTTCTCGGACTTAATCCGTTCCAAACTCCGGATCGAATCCTAAAACGTCCAAACTCTGATCTAATTTTTTCCATAAAAAATAATGGAAAACCAATTAATTGCTTCGCGGCCCCCCCAAAATTATACCTAAATATATATTTTTAAGTATTTAAACACAAAATAAACAGGATAAAACAAGAACAATTTTTTTTCAAAACGATAAAGATCTTATCCCAATATTACCTCTGTCCTGCCCCCTCGTTAACCTCGTGTGGGATCCCCATGTCATCGGCTGTTTCTGGTTGTTGTCATTAGTCCTCTGTATTAAGTCTGTGTTTCAGTTTGTTTCCCCAGTCTTGTCATTGGGTGCGTTTGACTTGCTTACAGCACTGGTTTAAAGCAACGCATTCTGATCCTGACGCAATGCATTACAGTTAGATACATTGTGACCTCTCACCCGGCTGCACAAACTGGAATGCCTCTGTGATGACACACCTTTGCCCATATTGACTGAAGAGTTTAGTTACACGCATGACGCTTTTATCCCAGGCGGTTCCGATGCGTAATCTGCTATTTCTCCCGAATATCACGTAAAGCAGTGCGAACTGGTTTTCAATTAATTTACCTGGTAAAATAAAATTTAAATAAAATGCATAAATACTCTAATAGTACACATAAGTTAGTGGTTTTAATTATTGTTAGTTACTGTAATGTTGTGCTGCTTTATTTGGTTAATCGTCCAGTGTGTGAAGAAGGCATTCAAGTAAGAATTGCATTGTAGAAAGTGCAAGAATTTCCTGGCACAAACAATTTACATTTTTCACAGTTCGACTTCCGATATTCAGATCGAGTTCTAGGTCAAACAGCTTTGTTCGATTTTCAAGAAATTCAAGTTCTAGTGAGTTCGAGAACCAAGGTACCACTGTATATTCAGCTGAGCTCAAGAAAAGCCACTGTTAAAAAGACAAGTTTTTTTAAGTTCAATAAATGCATGATATTCTTCAATGAATAATTGTGTTAATTAACCATGATTTCACTATGAACCAGAATAATCATGATTATGATTTTTGCCGTAATCGAGGAGCCCTAACTGCCCCCTTGGAAACTTAAGGAAGCACCAAAGTCTTGAGCTTGGCTACAAGTTATTTCCAGTGAGCTATTAAGGATAATGTGTAGCTTTAAGAAAATGTAAGCTGTGATATGTTTAGAAATCAGTGGATCAATATAACAGCCTGGGTCATTTGCCTTTTCTTTTCTGCTGTCCCCCCACAGATGTGGACATTCTCCAAAGGCTGGGCCTCACAGGGAAGAAGCCTCCACCAGCATCTACAGGGTCCCGCCCCCTTCCTCAGGGGGTCATCCCGTTCAAGTCGGGCGTCATCCTCAACCAGCGGGCACGTGTGGAGGCGCCAGTGGGCACAGTGGTCCCCCCCAGCTATGGCACCAACTTGGCTCTGGTCCTGAGCCTGTGCTCCCACCGCGTCAACAGCGCCTTTCTCTTCAGCATCGTGTCGAAGAAGAAGAAGCTGCAGCTGGGGGTGCAGTTCATCCCCGGGAAGATCGTTGTCTACGTGGGGCAGAAGAAGTCTGTATATTTTGACTATGACGTTCACGATGGCCAGTGGCACAACCTGGCTATGGACATCCGGGACCAGAAGGTCACCTTATTTACTTCTTGTGGGAAGCATCTTGTACATGCAGATTTGCATTTTAAAAAAGAGGAGACTCTGGACCCTGAGGGCTCCTTCCTCTTGGGTAAAATGAATCAAAATTCAGTGCAGTTCGAAGGTGCCGTCTGTCAGTTCGATATTTATCCCTCTGCCAAGGCAGCTCACAACTATTGTAAGTACATTAAGAAACAATGCAGGGAAGCGGACACATACCGGGCCAATCTGCCTCCCCTCATTCCTCTTTTGCCTCGACATTCTAATGTTACTGTTCCCCCCAACACCCCGCTGTCCTTGACTGAGGTCACTAAGAAAGCCTTCACCTCAAGCCTGGCTCTGACCCGTGTCGGGACCACTGTTAAGCATGTGGTCCCGCCAAGCCGGATCCCAGCCATCAACTACACCGCAGTGCACCAGGGCAAGGCTCGGCCCACCGTCAAGACCCCATCCATCCGCAGCACCATGGGCCCTACCGTCCACGCGCAGGGCCTCCAGCGGCCATCGCTGGCCCACACGCCCACGGTCACCACTCCCCTCAGGACCAGCACGGCTTCCCCAAAGACACCTGCTCCGAAACGGGCAAAATCCACGCCTCGCGCTACTACACAGAAAGCTACGGCCGGAAAAGCTGCCGGCAAGGAAGCCAGAAGCAGCGGCACGGCTGTGACCCGTAGTACCATCCCGACGAGGCCCACAGTAGCCAAGAAGAACCCCCAGCCATCGCGGACCACCTCGCACTACACCAAACCCACTTTCGCGCCAGTCACACTAGCGGCCACTGACGGCTACCAGACCTATGACATGGAAGTGACTCATTATTCACTCTTGGCTGGACCTCCAGGACTGAAGGGAGAGCCAGGACCAATGGTAAGTACTGTTAGCACTGCGCTGACCTCTCTTCAAAGTTTATTTGCGTTTCCACATGTGTACCTGTATGTATTTTGCCAGTGTGAACATTGGTGTGCTATCAGATGGGATCTTACCTCTACAGGTAATTCTTCAGTCACCTCTTTAGTGATGACAAAAAGTCTTTAAAATCTCCAAAGTAAATTTTTTGCAAATGGTCGGAAACATGCTGAGAAACAATCTTTGCAAACAAATGTAATCCCTGAAAGTGCAGTGTGTGAAAGGAGCTTTTTGAAAGTGGAGGAACTATCCTTGCAAGCAATCAAAAACAGATGGAAAAACAATGCCTGTGAACAGAGAAGCACTCATTGTAACTCATGACATAAGTCAGCTAAACCGGCATTATTATCTTCATGCTCTGAATTACTGTAGCTGGAGATAGCTAACACTTCACAACATTCTCGACACTCTCCTGTATATTCTGCATGTATCATTTCTAGCTATTTCTTAAATTATTGTGCTAGTTTTTTGTCAGCATTATCTCCAAGCTCCCTCAATGGACACAGTGAAAGCCCAGAGCATTAACGTCAGAGCCTTTGCTCTTGACAGTATTAGCTGGCTGGTGTGATATTTCCCCCCTTTTAGCAGGCAAGTTAGAAATAGAACAGGGTGTGGAAAGTCGTCGTCAGACTGCGGGTCACTGTTGAAATGCTGAGACGTGCACACAGGACTCCTCTGTAGGGCCGTGGGGAGGGTCTGCAGCGCGTTTTCAAAGATGCGCCAGAGGTCAGGGTCACGGGAAATGAAGCAGCGGCACTGAAAAGCGTTTTTTTGCTCAGTGCAGAGGCAGGCTTTGGTCGGCAGTGTGAACAGCTTCCTAACACATTAACGTCCATTGAACTTTATTCTAATAGGCTAGGGGTTTTTCTGATGTTAATCAACATTCCAGCTAGCCCCCAGAACATCTTAAAGTACATGTTTCAGAAATTCCATCTGGTGGTCCTAGTGTATGTTTGAAAAGAGGGGAAAAATTTTTGCAACTGTTGTTTTTAGACTCAGCAGTGTTGGGTAGTGACATCCTCCTGGTTTCTTTGTGTGTTTTCAGTTACAAATTGGTACTTTCAAGAGCTTTCACTGTTTAAACATTTTGGGTTTGATTCAAGCGGTAGCCGGTTTATGGTGCTGTGTGTTTTGTGTCCCAAATAGCTGCTCTCTCTGTAATTAAAAGGATTAGAGCCTTCAGTCTCTCGGGATGGCAGTGCAACGTGCACTGGCCTCTTATTACCCAACACCAAATTGCTGATGTGCCTTACACTGCACCTCTTTCTATGAGCCTGGTTGCTATGATCTTGTAACAGTAAAAGTCCTCTTGGGGCAGCCCCGTCCAGAGTTTAGCAGAGGTGTGTTACAGTTTGCCTGTAAGTGAACCGTGGTGAGGTGGTGGCTGGCAAGGCTTGGCTGCTCTTAAAATGGAGAAAATGAGGACTTTAATGTCAGGAGAGGCACCAGTAAAATGGAGTCTGGAGTGATGAAAATAGGAGAAGAGCAGCAAGGAGATTGAGGAACTTGCTTATTAGGTTTTGTGAGAATGCCAGTCCTTAGAAATGCACTGGAGATAGAATCTGGCCTTTCTAAATAACCTATGCTGTTCTTGATGCATCGGGACCCAAATAGCCATCTGTCAGCAATGTTCCCCTGAACTCCTGGTACTACCTGTCTTTTGACCTGGGTAAATTCCAAATCATCTTTATGACTGACTGACTGAAATCAATCTGAATGACATTCATGCACTTTATTTTAGCTGTCTGACATTAAACAAATACTTATTGGCCCAGGACCTTACATACACACTTGGCATCTGCAGATTTATGAACCGGGGAACCTTACACTGGAATATTCTTTAACTGACCCATTACTACTCCAGTGGCTGCTGCCGGGAAGCACTGGACACGGGCGCCACATGTCACTGGGTTTACATCCTATCCCATAATCACACTGGGCTGTGGCAGTGCCCAGTGAGAACTCAAACCCCCTCTGTTCCTCCCATGTCCTGGCAAAACATCAATTATTAGATCATAGATAGGTGGTTTGGGAGGAACTTCTGTGAGTTTTCTTTTCATTTCTCTGGGCTTATGCAGCAATGTCCTCATTTGAGCTTGCATGATCTGTGTCTTGTCTCCGAATTGATTTCTGACCCTGTGACATTTTGGTTAGTGCTATAATTCCATTTCAGTCAAAATGAAAGTAGAGAGAAGGGAGGCTGTGTTTCTGTGGCGGAAAGTAGAGTGCAACTCTGCAGTGAGACGGTTTGGTAGCAGTGATGTTCCCCAGTCCTCGGCAGAAGGCTGCTTTGCGGAGATGCAGTGGGGCGGTTTGGTGGCAGTGATGTTCCGCTGTCCTCGGCAGAAGGCTGCTTTGCGGAGATGCAGTGGGGCGGTTTGGTGGCAGTGATGTTCCGCTGTCCTCGGCAGAAGGCTGCTTTGCGGAGATGCAGTGGGACGGTTTGGTGGCAGTGATGTTCCCCAGTCCTCGGCAGAAGGCTGCTTTGCAGAGATGCAGTTGGACGGTTTGGTGGCAGTGATGTTCCGCTGTCCTCGGCAGAAGGCTGCTTTGCGGAGATGCAGTGGGGAGGTTTGGTAGCAGTGATGTTCCGCTGTCCTCAGCAGAAGGCTGCTTTGCGGAGATGCAGTGGGGAGGTTTGGTGGCAGTGATGTTCCGCTGTCCTTGGCAGAAGGCTGCTTTGCGGAGATGCAGTGGGACGGTTTGGTAGCAGTGATGTTCCGCTGTCCTCGGTAGAAGGCTGCTTTGCGGAGATGCAGTTGGACGGTTTGGTGGCAGTGATGTTCCACAGTCCTCGGCAGAAGGCTGCTTTGCAGAGATGCAGTGGGGAGGTTTGGTGGCAGTGATGTTCCGCTGTCCTCGGCAGAAGGCTGCTTTGCGGAGATGCAGTTGGACGGTTTGGTGGCAGTGATGTTCCACAGTCCTCGGCAGAAGGCTGCTTTGCAGAGATGCAGTGGGGAGGTTTGGTGGCAGTGATGTTCCACAGTCCTCGGCAGAAGGCTGCTTTGCGGAGATGCAGTGGGACGGTTTGGTAGCAGTGATGTTCCACAGTCCTCGGCAGAAGGCTGCTTTGCGGAGATGCAGTGGGACGGTTTGGTAGCAGTGATGTTTCACAGTCCTCGGCAGAAGGCTGCTTTGCGGAGATGCAGTGGGACGGTTTGGTAGCAGTGATGTTCCGCTGTCCTCGGCAGAAGGCTGCTTTGCGGAGATGCAGTGGGACGGTTTGGTGGCAGTGATGTTCCGCTGTCCTGGTCAGACGGCTGCTTTGCGGAGATG
>JABFDZ020000118.1:16540936-16565401 GCA_019775955.2 Pollimyrus isidori | reverse complement strand
CCTCTACTGCGTATTTAAAAATAGAGCGGGAGCAAAACTGAGTATGTTTGTGCTTTATTCACGTATTTATTACAAAGTATTAATCAAACCCATCGAAGTCATCATCCTCTGTTTCTGAATTAAACAGCTGCGCTAAATCAGACATGCCAGTTTCCCCTTCTTCGCTGTCAGAATCACTTTCCGTGCCGTGCGGCTCCTCGGAAATGATGCCGGCTTTTTCGATTCATTAATCTTGAATTCTCTCGCGGCTGCTCGATTTCCGTGTTCCTCTGCGTAGCTGATAGCCTTCAGTTTAAACTGTGCTTCATAGGCGTGTCTCTTTGCCATTTTCATGTTCTGCATAAAGCACATACCTGTTCTTTTATACACAATCCACGCCCACACTTCTCCCTTTAACGTTCTCATGGTGGTCTCAACAACGTCCGCAGTAACAACACACATAGGGCGCACCGCACCATAGGGCGCGCCGCACATTTTGAGGAAAAAAAAAGACGTTTATATGCGCCTTATAGTCGCGAAAATACGGTACATAAACGGCATTCTGAAACCAAGTAATGGATACGAGTACAAGAATGCAAATAGTGTTTGTGTGTGGGCAGGTAAGTGAGTAGTACTGGTGCCTCGCTCCTCCAGCGTTGGGGGTTAGAATACTGCCCACCGTCTGTGTGTGTGGGCAGCTGAGTGAGTAGTACTGGTGCCTCGCACCTCCAGCGTTGGGGGTTAGAATACTGCCCCCCGTCTGTGTGTGTGGCTTTGCATGTTCTGTGTTGCGTCTGTTTCCTTCAGGCTTCCTGGATTCCTCCCACAGTCCAAAGGCTGTCAGCCTAGTGTTTCTCAGACTGTCCATGTGTTTTGCTCCATCCCAGCCAGAGCTGAATAGGTCGAGTCCAAAAAGTAAACCAGTTTACCAACCAGTTAAGTACTCTTTGACTTTGACTCTTTATACTCAATTCCTTGGTTGAAGCAAAATCTTGGTCTGGATTTTTAGATGTACGCCAGGTGAATTGTTTCAAATCGGGCTGATTTTCTTAGGTTTTCATTATGACATGCATTCGTAAAAACTGGTAATTAAGTCTAGAAGATTCATCGATGTCATTACGTGTAGAATGAGAAAGAATGTAACACCAACTATGTGATACCAACTAGAAATTAAAAACAGGAGTAATATTTGGGCTGATTTAAAGAATAATATATTCCCAGGGAGGGACCGAAAACATGGACTGGCTGTACCAAGGACCGGGTTGAGACTTAGACTACGTCCAGAGTGTCCTGTGATAGTTTGGCATTTTGTCCAGTGTGTCCCTTGGTGTGTGTTTGCTGGGAAGAGCTCCAGTTTCTATCCATGTCCCTGCACTGGATAAGGGAAAGAAACCTATTTATGATCATCTAAACAAATCCATGCCTCCAAGACAGACTAATAATATTGTCACGACCTGTCATACAGTCTGAGATTTTGGGTCTAGGGAGTTTTAGGGACATTTTATGGTGTTTTTAATTGGTTTGATGACTGTGTAATGTGTAATGAATTCCAGTTAGTGTGAAGTTACTATGAAGGAATGTTGGCAATTCTCAGGTGTTTTGGATCGAAATAGCATTTAATTTTTTTCTGCCTGAATAACAGTATATATAAATCCACAATAAATATGGCAACTGCATGAACATGAGCTCTTATTTTATCAGAATACAAATTTTATGATACAATACAGGATAAATCATTGAAGATGTACGCCAGCTGAATGGTTTCAAATCAGACTGACTTTCTTAAGATCTCACGCATGAAAGAGATTTGTATGTGTCAATATATGTAGAATGAGAAGGAATGTAACACCAACAATGTGATGCCAACAAGATCTGATTTAAAATGATATCATGTGTTTTCTGTGTTCCCTGAAG
The DNA here is from genome assembly GCA_019775955.2 of Pollimyrus isidori. Classification (NCBI taxonomy): domain Eukaryota; kingdom Metazoa; phylum Chordata; class Actinopteri; order Osteoglossiformes; family Mormyridae; genus Pollimyrus; species Pollimyrus isidori. Next base: position 16,563,508 of record JABFDZ020000118.1, on the reverse strand, counting down.
GTGCTTCTGGACCATGCCATTGTGTGTGTGTGTGTGTGTGTGTGTGTGTGTGTGTGTGTGTGTGTGTGTGTGTGTGGATGAGATGTCCTGTCATCTCATCCAGAACGCTTACTAATAGGCATTCTGCGAAATCTATGAAGTAATAGATGTATTTTTGTGAGCCTGGTTAACTTTCACATTGAGTGTGTGAATCTCTCGCATGCGTGCCTGTGCTTTTCCAAATCCATCTGGTAAACCAGGCTTCTTTGCAAACCCCTGGTGAGCATGACGAAGGGAAAATGCCTTTAACTTGAGAATAAAATCTTTCTACATGTATTATTAGGAGCCATTTAAAGCCATTAATCCTGCTTTCAGAGCCCTCAGGCCTAGAATGCTGGCACGTTTTCACATCTCCCTGCGGCCTCACAGATGATGTCTCCTTTCAGAAGTGGTTGATGAACTAAAGTCCTAGATGTCTCCCCAAGCACTGGCTCCAACCTGCAGAAGATTTAGGCTGACTAGCCAAACATTAACTTGGAGGCTGTTTTTAGGGACGTGAGCACATAGTAGGCAATGAGATCCGGAAGGCACCAATGAAATTGGAAGGGGTGAGAGGCCAAACCAACACTGACATGATTTAAGACCAGCTGAGCATGTGCCCAACCCACTGGTGGGCATTTTAAAAACCCCTAAATAAAACAGAGACTTCCACAAGATCACACAGGACGTATCTCCCAAAACAGGCCAGACTCCCCACAGTAATTTTTGCAGCATGCTGGGCAAGACAACAGTTAGGGGAAATTAAAACAGGCATCTGTTAGGCGAATATAGGGGTCCTTAATGGCATGACACAGGGAACGGTGACAGTTGCATAGCTAAAATGTTTTATTGTTGAATGAACAGTTATTCAGAAGCCAGATAGAGGAAGGAGGGGCTCATGGCCCATGTTCTGGGATGGCAGCACAGGGGTGCAGTGGTGAGCGCTGTTACCTCACAGTTCTGGGACCAAGGTTCGAGTGTCTGGCATGGCACCATGTCCAAAAACATGCTGGGGCTGATTGGAGTTACCAGATTGCCGTGCGTGTGTGTGTGTGTGTGTGTGTGTGTGTGTGTGTGTGTGTGTGTGTGTGTGTGTGTGTATGTGTTCGTTCAGTGATGTTGGCGATCCATCCTTGGTTGTTCCCTCACACCCATAGGCTCCGGACCCCCCGCAACCCTGCATTGAACAAGTGGTTGCAAAAAATGTATGGGTGTTTTAGGAATAGAGCAACAGCACCTCAGACAAACTGGTTTTGTGTGCCGCTCCACACAGCTCTAGCAGCTCCACAAGGCGGCTGTTTCAGCCCCCCGTACATCCATCTACCCCTGTGTCTGGCGGCTCCCCGAGTATCATCGTCAGGTGAAAAGGCTGATTTCCGTTTAGACATGCAGCTGCTCTGATCAGAAACTAAGTGCACTGTAAATCAAATCATGCAAATCAAGAACTCCGGGATTAAGAATTGCAAGTCAGCTTACAGTATGTCAGTATTGACCGCATCAAATATGATAAATGTTACAGCACTACACTCTCCAACAATAGTTACACTATTTATGATGGTTGCTATGAATGTTCAATTAAGTAAATCATAGAAAGCAATGCTGTCAGAACCAATGTTTCTGCTGGAAATGGACCTCAAGCCCCTGTGGCTTGGAGTTTTCTTGTAGCAGGGACATGACCCTCGTAATATAGAAACGCACCATGTCTGAATGTTTGGTTTATTAACTAACTTACGCTAAGGCCTCAGTATAAGGAGTGTTTCCTTTTTATTAGTTATGGAAATGCTTGCTGTAATTCCTGAAAAGGGGGATTCTGGCACGGTGGTGATTTTCTTTTTCCCCTTATGGCTCAGGCTTGTGAAAATGTTCATCCGCAAACCAGACATGACCCTTGGCCTCTGCAAGCCGCTGCACATGGGTGTGAGATTAGTTTAGCGATTGTCGTCAACACATAGAGAAGACCAGGTGACACCAGATGCCTTAAAGCCGCCCGGCTCCCCCCGACCCCACGCCACACACAGTAGCCGACGCTCCTCACAAGCGAGCGGATTCCCTGGGTGTCAGCGAGGTGGTAGGGTAGGTGAGGCCCGACCCTGTCTCCAGTGTCAGGTCACTGGGGGCTCCCAAGGGCCACTGTCTGATGCCTGCTTCAAAGGGGCTTTGTCTCCCTTGGGAAGAGAGCCCCCCTCCACTGGGCAGACAGGGGCCACACTCCCTGTACAGACCCTCGCTCGACTCTGGCTGTTAGCCGTATAAAGTCAGGCAGAGACTTTATAATTAAAAGCGATGTGTCAAAAGTGTGAAATAACACTAGAACAAAACTCCATTGTTTTCTCCAACTATTTAAATGTTTATGAATATGTATTAAATTAAACCAATATCAGCTTACAGTGACTCTATTCTTTCATTTCTCAGGCTCTGATTAATGACCGGTAGTCTCCGAGCCCACGTTCATATAATTTTTATAGAAGGGCCTGTCTGTTGGCAGCAAGGACAGAAGTCTGACGCTACTCTTTTAAGTCTTTGTCTGTTTACTAGAATAATGCAAGTAATGAGTATGTAGTGTTTTAATTTCCCCTGTCAGTGGGTGTGCGTCCCTTTGCTTTCCTGGGCCTCAGAAGTGTGTAATTAGCAGGCGTGCAAGAGGAAGACGTGAAAACAGTGTGACGCAGGAGCCCTGGTCTCGGCGTGAGACGGATGATTACACTCGGATCCCCGCTGGGCAGCTGAGGGTCCTTTGGGCAGCTGCTGGCTCTGTTGGAGGGGAGACCATCCAGCTGCTCACAGAAACAACCACTCGCTCATGCTATGAAATCTATTTTCTTAGTCTTAAAGACCGTAATGGAAAAATGATAATCCCTTGGGTCTGGTGTGCCCTTTAATTTCAGAGGGTTGTGAATTCTCAGACGAGCGCTGGCTCTGACCAACCTGCCGTTAATGACTCCAGAAGAGGAAGCTGTAGTGTGCGAAGCTGGCATGGATTCACTGAAAGCAGCATTTACAGCTAGTTTTTACGCGCAGCATGTAAGCCAAAGGCGGGAAGACGAAATCAACATCTCGCCTTAACTATCGCCTGTCAACTATCGTGTTTTTTGGTGGGTGGAGGCGGGGGGCGTGGAGATGTTACTGTTTGAAGCAATTTTATAATGTCAGACACGTTCTGCCAAAGCGTGGTCAGAGTGGGACCTGTGTCGGGCATCTGGAATGTTCTGTGGCCTTCGGCGGTTGCTGCCTTGGCCAGCTGTGTAAAGACTGTGGGTTTTAAGCTGGGGTGTCTTCGCAGCCCCCGGTATTGACTCCCGTCCCTGCTAACGCTGGCCCCCTCCCTGTGGAACGGTGGACGACGTCCCTTTGCCGTTGACTGCGGGCGCCTGCACCATCCAGCCAATATCTCTCTAAACGGCTCTTAAAGCCTTTTTTTTCCTGCTGGCTTCTCCCCTGCTCAGGGCATCCATTTGTTTTATTTGCACAAAACATTACGAGGAACTTGCTTTGCTGCAGGTGGTGGCATAAAATAAAAAATTAAACATAGAATCAAGACAAAAGCACAAAAACTACAAATACAATAAAAAATAATATAGAGATAGAAATTCAGGTGTACAAATAAATAAATGCATGAGTGGGTCCCTATAAATAAAGGATACCAAGCCTGCACCGTACTTGGTAAAATATGGCAAGTATGGGACTTAAGTACTGATTGAAAGGAGTTTTTTGGTGAGGGGAAAGGTGCTTTTTGGTAGGGCCATATCCATGCTCTCTTTCACCATGCTGCGCCAGGCTACAGAAAAAAAACATTTTCAGAAGCTCCCACTTTGAATTATCAAATTATGTGGCTGACAACACAGGTTGTAAGAACAAATTGGAGCTATCTGGAGCTATCCACGGTGTTCCTCGCGGCCGCGGAGAAAAGGGTGAAGAAAATCACATGCACATGCTGCAACTCCAACAAAGTTTCCACACAGCAGACGGAAAGACAGGAAAAGTCGTAACAGGCCTGGTGTCAGAGAGCCGTGGGAGCTGATGTTCTGCAGATACCTCCTATGAGCTGCGAGGCAGAGTTTCTCTGCCAGTGCTTATGGGCAAATGTGTTGGCCCATCTCTGGGATAAGGACTCACTCTAGTGATGTCATTGTAATCAAGCTGTGAATATTTCAGTCTGGCTCTGTTCTTCACTGAAGCGATGTTTATGCATGCTGGAGGGAAACTGTGCATGACATCAGAGTCTTCTGGAAACTTCATTTTTTTCAGGGTTACATTGGGAGAACACAATGAAGATCATACCTTACAGCAATGTTTCTCAGCTGGCTCAGCCTCAGGCCGCTCAGGCTGCTTTGGTCAGTAAGGTGCAACCAAAACTCATGGTGAAAGTTCTCGCCCAGAAGGGTTGTCTACAAGTTTTTGTTTATTTTTTGGAGCACTCATTCTGCGACCCACCGAAAATACACAAGGAGTTTGGAGTTTGGTTGACTATCTCGACAGGTTTTTTCTGCTGGCATCCAAGGCCAATTTCCTGCTTTTCAGTCCAGCAGAGCTCACTCGGCAGGGACATTTCAGGCTCGCAAGAAAATAGTGTATAATCCCACTTGATTCAATTTTCTGATGTATACCAGATAATATCATATACTTTTGTTTACAAGCCAGTCTTCCTGAATATGGATTTTCTCTGTTTTTCCATTGCAGGGTCCTCCAGGACCACATGGGAATCCAGGGCCTCCAGGTCCACCTGGGCTAAAGGTACACACCGATGCAGCGTGTACACTGATGCAGCATGCACACCGATGCAGCGTGTACACTGATGCAGCATGCACACCGATGCAGCGTGTACACTGTTGCAGCATGCACACCGATGCAGCGTGTACACTGATGCAGCATGCACACTGATGCAGCGTGTGCACCAATGCAGCGTGTACACCGACGTAGCGTGTTCACCAATGAAGCGTGTATACTCATGCAGAGTGTACACCGATGCAGTGTGTTCACCAATGCAGCGTGTACACCGATGCAGCGTGTTCACCAATGAAGTGTGTATACTGATGCAGTGTGTACACCGATGCAGCGTGTTCACCAATGAAGTGTGTATACTGATGCAGAGTGCACACCGATGCAGCGTGTTCACCAATGCAGCGTGTACACCGATGCAGCGTGTTCACCAATGAAGTGTGTATACTGATGCAGCGTGTACAACAATGCAGCGTGTTCACCAATGCAGCGTGTACACCAATGCAGCGTGTACACCAATGCAGCGTGTATACTCATGCAGAGTGTACACCGATGCAGCGTGTTCACCAAAGCAGCGTGTTCACCAATGCAGCCTGTTCACCAATGCAGCGTGTATACCAATGAAGCGTGTATACTCATGCAGAGTGTACACCGATGCAGCGTGTTCACCAATGCAGCGTGTATACTGATGCAGCGTGTACACCGATGCAGCATGTACACCAATCCAATATAGCGTGTTCACAGATGCAGTGTGTTCACTGATGCAGCATGTACACCGATGCAGCTTGTTCGCAGATGCAGTGTTTTCAACAATGCAGCGTGTGTACTGATGCAGCGTGTTCACAGATGCGATGTGTTCACCAATGCAGCATGTTAACTGACGCCGCGTGTTCACGGATGCATTGTGTTCACCAATGCAGCGTATTCACAAATGCAGTGTGTTCACCAATGCAGCGTATTCACAAATGCAGTGTGTTCACCAATGCAGCATGTTCATGGATGCAGTGTGTTCACAGATGCACACAGATGTTTTCGGTGTAAATGCAGGATAGCACATGTTAAGCTAAGCTTGGCTTCCATGACTGTATATTTACATACCAGGACCAAAAAATTAAATAAATATCAGTGTTTCCAGAATTCCTGTCTGTACCACTGTGAATAGTGAGGCAGCTGAGATTTCTGTGGAAATATGTACCTAGAGTTTTCAGAGGAAAAAGTGAGGATAAATGACACCAGAGAGGCCCCAACCTCTTAGATAATCAACACTAGTGAGTGTTGCAGTTTATGAGGTTCTCAAAGGACTACCCTGATTGCTGTAGTGGCCAAATAACAGATACAGTTTGCAAACTTAAATGCTCAGGGTCAGATATTCCATGATTCCTTACAGCCTGGCTTATATTGCTAAAACAGATGTTTGCTTGTAATTTCCTATCAATTTCTAATTGGATGACTGATTTTGGCAATGACTTTGTTCTCATGAAGGATTTCGTAAGAGATAACATATTCGGATTATTAATAAAGTAGAGGACGTTTTGGAAATCTTGTAGTTTTTAGGTGCAGGGATTACATTATATTGCTGTCAGTCTCAGATTGTGAGTTAGTTTTCAGAAGGAAATGGGATGCAGTAATGTATTCAATGAAAACTCAATGTCAAAAATGCATCAAAACATCATGACACTTTATCTTATGAAACAATTTTGAAAATAAAAAAGCCAATAAGAAGAATTCTTGGTGGCACTTTCTATGAATACTCTGTTTATAAGAATATATGAACGTGTTCATAACACATTATAATGCATTCATAAAGAATTATATACATGGCACATATATATTTATAAAAAAAAAGGCATAACACATTATAGCCATGTTTATTATGCACTATATATATAATATAACATATTATTATGCATAATCCACTATATATATCTTTATAATGCATTATAATGATCGGTATAAGCATTAAGGATGCTGTGTACTGCATACATACGAGCTTCATTGGAGCTTATGAAGTATTATGATGAACACTATAATGCCTTATGGCTGTCAATAGTAGATGCTGTAATGCTTTATTAATTCTTATACCAACCATTATGGTACATTATGAAGGTATCTATAGTGCATTGCAGATGAGAGCTTTAAGTAAAGTGTTACTACTGTAAGTACTGCTTTGTAGACTACATCATAAATGTACTGTAGGCTGAATGAAACTAGGTAGTAGGGCTGCACGATTAACCTTACCTCAGGAGTCTGAGGTTTTTTCCCCCGCCTCTGACATTTGAGTCACAAACCTGCTAGCCAATCAAAATGGTCGAATCTTGCGTTCCTGGCTTGCTGGCCAATTAGAAATGGCAGTGGAAACAAGGTTGTATGCAGTGCACCGGCTTTCTGTCAGCAGCAAAGCAGCTAACACACAACGTGCACCTCGAATTGTGCCAATAGAAAATGCTTATAACTGCGCAGAAATGACAAGGTACTTCTTCGGTGATGGGAGAGGAAGCGGGGGAGCAATTGTGTATGTAGTTTATTTAACCCTCTGTGTCGTAAAAGTAACAACACATTTCATTCATAATTTTCGGTTTTATGCACTTAAAAGTATTGAACGCAAAAATCATAAATTGCATCGCAATCGCAATATTTGTCAGAAAAAACGCAATTAGGTTTTTTCTCAAAATCGTGCAGCCCTACTAGGTAGCAACATGTCTTGTGAAAGAGAAACTGAAGATTCCTTTATCATTTCCAAGAAACACCAGAAAACCCATCTCTCCCTGGAATCCCCTAGCCAGCCTCCACCCCTCCATGCTCGCTCAGTGTTCCACTTTCTGCCAACTTGAGTAGTAATGTTAGGTTCTCTGTTTTTTTGTAAGGATGATGTTGCGTAGCTTCTTTCACTTGTACCTGGTTGCTCATCGGAAGCTCAGCCTGTCTGCATTTATGCCGAGTTGATCCTTTGACAGCCATGTGTTTCTAATGTGCTGTTTGTTCCACTCGTACATAGTTTTGCAGAAAAGCATCTGCTAAATAAAGTGAATATCACGTAAATGCAGGGAAAGGCGTCACCTGCCAATGACAGGTCCTAATGGCAGGTCTTCAGCCCCACTGCTTCTGTCTCTGTGTTGTCTTTGAAAAAAGCAAACATCAGACAGGACTGATGAAAAGGTTGTCAGCACGCACTTTTGGTTCCTCTTATTAAATCCTCCTTTTATGTCGAAGCCAGCTTTAGCCCTACCTCTGTGAGTGACACTTGTCCTACATCCCACAGGGAGTACGGGAGGTAGCTGGTGGTGGGCTAGAGTATCCCCTTTATAAAGAGACCCTATTATACCACCCACCCCCACTGGATTCTTCTGGTTGGAGAGAAGTACTCTAAGTACTCTATTTGAAGAAGAACTTGAAAATGAAAGAAAAGAGGTTCTCTACTCTAAGAAGAGTACATAACCCTAGGATGAAGTTGAAAGTCAAGGAAAAGTCTACTATACTCTAAGAAGAGTATTCTATGCTAGGAAGAAGTTGAATGTGAATGAAAAGAGTACTCTAAGAAGAATGAATGAAGAGGCAGGAATGTCATTAGTTTAAAGGTATGAATGTACAGTGCGGTGCTGCATATGCTGATTCTTATTAGATACAGCTTTCCGTTCTTTCTTCTTCTTGGGATTTACAGTACTTGGAACGAAACAGCCTGAGTCGACTTCATATTTGTACCTCCAAGTCTGCATATGAAGGTTATGACCCCACCACACCCCATATAAACCTGCAGGAAATATCTGCCGTCTTGGTTCCTACAAGGTACCGCTGTGTCTTTCCATGCACCGAATTGATGGCTGGGCGCGGTTCCAGTGATGTTGGGTTTAGCCCAGATAGGAAAGGATCCTTTTCATGTAATGCTTTGTGCAGACAGATGGCGGAAGACTGCGAAATTGGAAAAACACCTGCCTGCGAGCCGGCCACGCTCCATCCAGAAACGTGTAATGAATCAGTCGGCAGAATGGAGTCAGTAATAAAACTCTGGGTGGAAAAGAGAAGAGGACGTATGGGTCAGGACTGTACTCGCATTGTAAACAGCAGAGTGTCAGAGCCACCTCCTGTCACCTAGGCCCTAAAACAGCACTCTGATGTCATCCCTTTCATGGGACTGTAGAAGACATTCATTGGCGATTTATTAGTGGTCAGTGGAACATATGAGGCAGAAATGCCTCCATGCCTGTTGGAGCCCAGAAATCATGTAGTCATTATTTTACAATGACGGCTCGTGTAGATTAGGTGATATCGTCACCGACGCCTTTGAAAGGACTGTAGCAGACCGAGTGTTTAGAGAAACACCACAAATGGGTGAAAACCGCCCCAGCTGCAGCCAGTGCGGCTCTCCTTCACCGCACTTTGTTGGGTCACTGCAAGGCTTCATGGAGGCCCCCATTCAACATAACGCTACAGCAAATCTCTCCACGCCAGATTAGAGCCAACTCTGTAAACCCCGCATTTTCTAAATGCATTTATGCAATGAGGGACCCTGATTAAGATGCAGATTGGCCTTCCCTGTGTGCGGAGATCTCCCAGTGGGGCCGAAGCCGGCTTTTCACACCTCATGTGCGGATCGTCGGATAGGACGTCCCAGTGAACAGGCCCCTTGTATTTCGCCTGTGGCCGAGGCGCGTTTTTGCGAGCTTTCTGAAAATGCTTTCCCTTCCTGAGGTTATCTTCAGCACTTCACACCTTTTCACACTAAGTCTGCTTAGTTAAAGTATCAGATTAGGACTTAAGGGACCCTTTCCCATACTGAGGAAAATTATTGAGAGAAAACATATTGTGCTGGTAACTCATTTGCTGGTTGAAAAGGTTTACACCAATTAGAAAACAAAATCTACATCCCCGAAAACATGAAGTATTTCTAGGATTTAAAATTTCATGCTGTACAATTTGTATATCTACCTGCAACAGGCCTTATATGCAATAACCCTTCTTAATTGGACAAGATCCAGATATAACCACTATATAGGCTGCTTAAGTGGAGGCTGAATGCTATTTACAGTAACATCGATCCATTGACAGACTGTAGAGACTTAATATTAGAGAATTAATATTCCGATTTTACAGGAAAAGGAAAAAGATGTACTACAGAATACTTTCATTTTAGTAGCTGTTAGTAATGTGTATTTTCTGTGGTATTTAATATAAGCTTCGAATCCACATATTTAGAAATTAATAGTAATTACTACTCTGAAGGTAGTAGTAATTACTACTCTGAATGCCAAGTCAAATACTGTCTTGTTTCTGTGAAAGCAGTTTATGCTAATCATTTAACAGACCAAAGAACAATTGTTTTGAACGGGAGAATTACATCACTAAATTCCTTCCAGATTTATTCCAGCAATTAATTCATAACATGTTCATTTCTTTTCCCTGTGATTTTATATGCACTGCTTTTCCTCAGATTATGTGTTAAGAATTTGTCACAGGCCAGGTTTTTACAACAGTTTACCCAAATATTTCATGTTGTGTCCTACGTTGTAATTTAATTTTTTCTTCTGGGAGTTCTACACCACCGCAGTGCTTGTGGGAAACCAAGCGTCACTCTCCTTTTAATTTCCCACAGATTGCTTTGATGTGCGACACACATCATTATTTTACATGCCGGGCAGGAAATAAATTTGCCTGACATGCTTTTTCCACTACAAAGTCCTGCAGAGTGAGTGCAATTTATGATATACATGACTCATGAGAGAGAGCACACCTTTGTCCTTACCCCCGTCACTGGGTGAACACTAAGGACGGTTGGTTGTCTTCTATTTGCAAAGAAGCTCACCGTGCATATTATGGACTCAGACATTTCTAAATTCTAAACTATGTTTAATAAACAAAGCATTTGCCAGGAATAAAACAGTAGGACAGTATAGTTCCCCTAGACAAGAGAAAATAACTTTATTTATTTTGATCCTATAAATTCATAGGATTTTATAATGATGGGATAATGTGGCCCTTGGGTTCAAACTACAGTGCTGAACTATTTTCTATTGCTTGAAGGAGGGAGGAGTCTGCAGAAATACTAGTTAAATAAGCCCAAATATGCAGAAATACAGACATACAGTTACGCTTGTATTAAATTCACTGATCACTGGAAATATTACTCTGTTTCAGGGGAAAAAAGGAGACCCCGGACTCTCACCTGGAACTGCACCCAATGGAGACAAAGTAAGTACTATTACCTTCCAGAACATTCTGTGGAATGTTGTTTCTCTTGTCTGTAGGAGTGTTTTTCCAAATGCCCACCCGGTCCCTGTGTGGTACCACTACGATGATACAACACGCATCTAGATATGATACAAAAGGTTGGGCAAAGTTAACAATTTCATGCACATTAGTTCAATATTGATTCAATATGATTTGATTCTCTTATAATTAGATGCAATTGAGACCAGTTTAACAGTTATTGAAGTGTCCCACTTTTGAAATAAAAATATATTCAAAATGACACTGCATTTATTTTGCACCACAAAACCAACTGCGACTCTTTGGAACTGAACCTGATCGTAAGATATTGACTTGAAAAAAATTATGACCGTAATAGCAACGCATTAATCATTTTGGAACAGCTATTGGATGTTTTCCTTCAAATCTTGAGCCAGATCAAAGGTATTGAACAAACACAGCCATGTCACAGTCACTTGATTTCCAATTCAGGGCTTTGTTGCAATGTGGAAGGAATGCTGTGGCACAGGAGGGAACATGCAAACTAATTAAACCTTGATGTGCAGCTCATTCCGCGCAGGGATCTAGGTTTTCTCAGGAAGAACTATTCTTCTTTTACCAGCCAAACAGGTACTTCTCCCCCATCCACCAACCAATTAAAGCCTCCTCTATTGGTCAATGACACTCCCAAGTGTTTATTGCAGCTTTACCGCCAAACCAAATGTCATATCTTCAAGCCTCTTCCTTGCCAAGAAGATGCCTGCAACCCTGCATTTTAGCCATTGTCTCAATAGGTTAAAAGATCTGAGTTTTTCAAAGGAAGTGTATGTCTGTGGGCATGCACTCTGGTTGCTGACATACTCCTTCATCTTGTCAGCATTTGTCAGCAGAAAACTCTGGTCACCATCTGTGACAAAGAGGAAGCGATGTTTGGGGAGGTCTAATAAATATATAATTCACATACATCCTAACCCTAACAGCTGGGAAATTTTACCGTAGCACACAATTGTAATGTCACAACAGTTAATAAATAAATATAAATACTCTGTAATTCTAAAGTATCCAATGATTTACATAAATGGGGGATATTGCAGGCAATTCGTCCTTCTTTGACATTGTTTTTGTTGCAGACATATTTTATTCACTTTGAATGCATATAGAGCTACAGATGTACACATACATATCTTGTGTTAGATCTGTAGCTGCCATCTTAGCTTCAGACTGTTGCGTTTCGTTGCATGTGTAAATGGTTCTATTCAACGCATTTTGCAATTCAACTGAAAACATTTTCAATTTGTTTGTTTTTATATAATTGCATTTTATCCGTCATTCTACGAGAAAACTGGTAAATAAACACTCACAGATAATGAGAATGAACTGTGTGTGATCAGAGTGGAACGTGACCAACATAGTTTTATTTTAAGCTCAATGGAGTCTCTTACTTGTTGCTGTGTAAAGGGGGGTATTTCAGGAAGCAGCCTTAAGGGAAAGTCTGACTAATTTCGACAAGTGAGTCTTACTTAAGTAAGAGTTCCATTCCATCAACCTGTTTTAAAGTAATCCCCGCTGAATTACCATGGTAATTTAGGCGTGTGAACAAGCTTGGTCCGGACCAGGCTAACTATCTCGCTAAATTTAGCATTGTCTCAAAGAACGTCCGACATGTGGGATGAAATTCCACGATCTTACTATTCATGTCATGTAATCTGTTGAATTATATGTCCTCATCTGACATTATATTTTACATGATCTGATTGATTTTTTGTTAATCTGTAAGATGTACCAAAATGACATGATTTTGTTTGAGTTAGCAGGAGAATGAGTCTTCTTTATACGTATATAAAAGAAAATGGAACCCTGTAGTGCAATGACTCATTCTATTTCAGGAAAGTCTGCCTTTTTTAAGCTACTTTCATGGAATACCCCCAAGGTGACTTTAATAAGTGTTTGTTGTTTCAGGGAGACTCAGGCATGATGGGCCCACCTGGATTACCTGGCCAATCAGGTCGAAAGGTAGGAATTGACTTGTTTTTCTAAACCGTCACTGTGTATGCCTGTCCAATCAGAATGATGCTCACAGCAAAAGGTCTGGGAATAAGAGCAGTTGCTTGGCATTCGTTACTGCTGAGCATGTAGTTCGGTGTTGCCAGAAGCATGCAGACAGAATGAGGAGCTTTTCCCAAATCAGTATTGATTGAAGACTCCCACTGGACAACAATATACTTGAGGATAAAGCTTATAGAGAGTTTTGTATTTGAAGGCAGCATTTAACATGATTAAGATTCGTACTATATGGTACCATGGCTGGAGAATTACCTGCTTTTATACAGCGACACAAACTGTAGAAATGTAGCTTCTGGAAAGTGACTGGGGTGAATTAGTCGTGTTTTCTCGGGTCATAACACTCATCATATTATCGCTACAAATAGTTAAACAAACTGTGAACGTTGCTTGGATTTCCTTGCCAGATCCGCTTCTGACACTTCAGTTTGCTTTCCTGGGGCGAATCGTACTTCCCCCGGCAGAGATGAAGTCTGGTTAGTTGTGTCAGCACAGGCAGAGACAGCCAAAAGGTGGGAGGGGCTGTGCTGCTTTTCATTTAGTATGGGGAGACCTGGTTCGGTCTGGGTTCTGGAACCTGATCTCAGTGTCCCAGATCTTTGAGGGGGTTCTCTGTCACGCCATGAGTACCAGGAACCCGTCATGACTCTTCAAAAATGCTTTAGTCTGGGGGAATCATCAGTGCCAATCAGAGTTATGAATAGTAATGCTAAGAGTTACAGTAAATGTGCTGCCAAAATCTGGTTTTCTGTGTGACTGGTATAACGCAACATATGTTTTTCCCTCATGAAAATTTTGGCCCAAACTGTGCTATAGTGTGCCCAGACAAAATGTATGTACCGTATGTGTTAAAATTTTAAAAGTAAAGTAAATCTATGTTAATTTCTGTTTTCTATTGTGCAAACCTTCCAGTAAAACAGAAGTTACCTGGCAACACTACACGGTTTTTTCAGTGTCTTGAGTGCAGAACAAAATAAGTGATGGAAAATAATGGAAAAACCATTTCTGGAAAAATGATTCCTGGCAGTCGCCGATGATGTTATTCCATATGTGATTTTTGTACAAGCAAGAAAATGAATGTAAGTGTGAAATCCACAGCAATGGAAAACTGATTGCGATGCTGGCAGTGATCATCTGAGGTTGGTCCTGCCGATATTTTGCGCTTAGTTGTGCATAGAAACATTTCCTGGTCTGTGTCTCTGTGGAGAAACAGACCAGACTACAAATGTTCCGCATGTAAGGGGCTCGGGTATAATCGTTATAGCAGTGTTCTCTGAACCTCGTTCTACTGCTGTCACTCTATTTTTACTGCCTTGTGTTTCAGTGTAATCAGCATGGAGGTCTGGTGCTCTGATGATTGATGAGTTGTCCTACTGAAACGTGTTTTGACAGATATATCTATCAATCGGTGCTACCCTATTGAAAAATGCTACAGTCACTTTTATGTGCTGAAACTAAATTACTTTAATTACTATAAAATAAAAAATAAATAACTATTAAAAAAAAAATGTAATATAAGTTGGCATGGTGAGCCTGAAATACCTGAAATCTCATAATAGACTGAAATGCTTTATCAGAGCACCCTACCTTTATAAAATTTCAATAGACTAAATTACTTTATAAGGATGTGCTGTCATAAATATGTGCGCGATACTGACACATATAGCCTACAGAACTCATGCAGGTCCTTCAATATACAAGATACAAAATACTGTTAATAAATCAGCATCATACTGAAAGTGTGATAAATGTAATTAAATATTGAAATTGTATGAACGCTGAAAAATGCACAAATAAGAACAATTATGCAAGAATGGTTGTAACTCCAGCGCAAGGCAGGATAGATCGGTGGGCAGGTCTTCAAGCACAAGAAAAGGGGCGCGATTTTGTTGCTTTCTTTCACAAGTGGGATTCAATGTTACAACTGATATTTCCAGAAAACAGTCTGAAATGAACATTTCAGATTCTTGAACTTCTTTCATAGTATTAGAGATATTCTATACTGTAGGTACCTGCAGCTTACTTGTCGAGGGTTTTTCTTTGTTGCTGTCAGCGTAAGAGGCCACAGTCTGTGTAGTTCCGCAGTGTCTAGCCTCACTGCCGCCGCATGGCTCAACGTAGAGAGAGACAAATGAGGATGCCCCACTTATCCCAGGCTGGAGAAGCTAACCAGGACAAGCACAGGCATTTGGCTCATTGGGGCACCACAATGGTGCAGCAGCGTGAGGTCCACGAGCACATCCGTCTCCTCATTGGCTGCTGGCTTGCTGTCACTGCCTGTTTCCCACCATCATTGGAGGAGACGTGGCAGTATTGCCCTGCAGTGTATTCTCAGCACCTTTGTCTCATTCTCACCGTGGTGTGAATGGGAATCAAATGGGTTTCACTTACCGGAATCCCGCCTCTGCCCCCAACAGTAAAGCCACACATGATCATTTGACAAACCCCCCACCCCCTTTTTCCCCCCTGCGTAAGCAACAGGCTGTGGTGGCACCAGTCAGGATAAATGGTGCTGACTTGAAACATCCCACAAATGGGGCAAGCAAATGTGCACACAATGTAGTGTAACGAGGTGATCCTGAAGCCAGTGGCGGGGCGAAGCGGGACCTTTAACTGGAGTGAGCTTTTATCATGTTTGTGGCTCAGGAAATTCCCGCTGTTACGCTGTCAGCGGTGCCGCAAGGTGGGGTCTCTGGGGACCCTCTGGCCATGTGGCTCTTGCCATCTGCATGCCTTTAAAAGGAGATCAAGCAGTGTGCGCGCATGCGGCCACTTCCCCCGGGACTCGGATCAGCTGTTTCCTTGTGTATTCTCGTGGTCAGCAGGTTTATAGCACGTTTTGAAGCGTAACTTTCCATCCTTCACTGGTCACCCAACACCCGTGTTTATCTTTGCTGTCAGGTACCATTACAACTGAGATTGCAGGTGTTAATAGTACAGTGGTACCTCGGTTGTCGAACTCACTAGAATTGCTATTTCTTGATGGTCGAACAAACCAGTTTGACCTAGAACTCGATCTGAATATCTGAAGTTGAACCATGAACGCTGACCTAATATAAATCGTACACGACAGGAAATGAGTCATACTACAATGCAATTCTGGATGATTAGCCAAATAAAGCAGCGCAACATTACAATAACTAACAATAAATAAACCACTAACTTTATACTATTAGAGCATTTATGCCATTTATTTAACCTTTATATTACCAGGTAAATTAACTGAAAGCCAGTTCTCACTGCATTACGTGAGAGGGAGAAATAGCAGAATGTATTGGAATGTGTTGGAACTGCCTGGGATACAAACATCATGCATGTAACTAAACTCTTCAGCCAATAAGCAAAGCAAAGGTGTGTTGTCATGGATGCGGTTCCAATTTGTGCAGCCGGGTTAGAGGTCGCAACGCATATAATTGTAATGCACTGCATCAGGATCAGAATGCGTTTCATTAAGCCAGCACCCAATGACCGGACTGGGGAAACAAACTTAAACGCGGGCTTAATACAGAGGACTAATGACAACAACCAGAAACAGCTGATTACATGGAGAAGCCACATGAAGTTACCGAGGGACGTGGCACACGGAAGGAGCAGACAATCAGGGCAGGACAGGGGTAATGTTGGGGTAAGATCTTTATTGTTTTGGAAGCCATCAAGAAAAAAATGTGCTTTTTGTTTTATCCTGTTCATTTCGTGTTTAAATGCATTAACAAATAGTTAGGTGCAATTTTCGGGGCCCAAGAACCAATTAATTGGTTTTCCATTATTTCGTATGGGAAAAATTCAATCAGGACTCGAACTTTTTAGGATTAGGTACCACTGTATATCAATATTAAACCTTTTTTTTACATTTACTGCAAGTAGCGAATGTTCCTGTGGGCTGTTATTAGCTGAATCTATTTTCATCAGCGTTATTGGGGCATAATGATGACCTCTAAGATGAATGTAGTGCCGGAAATGTCCAGCTGCAATCAGCACTGCGGGTATGCACTGCTTTACAAAAGATCACTCCTGTGAAATCTTTCAAAGGCCTAAGTGACATCAAGTGATTCCCCTGAATTTATGTGGGAAAAAATGTGTGTCCCCAGACCCCAAAAAACCAGATTATACCAAATAACACACAAAACCTAAAATAACACTAACATATAGTAAAAGCAGGAATGCCAGGATAAATACACATGATATATGAAGTAGAAATAATGCATCAGTGCAATTTCCCTCACCAGAATCAATACAGTCATGCGTCGCTGTAACACAGGGGCACTTTCTGAGAAATGCGTCATCAGGAAATTATGTTATTGTGAGAATCCCAGAGTGTACTTACACAGACCTAGATGGTATAGTTTAATAAACACCTAGGCTATATTTTTTAGCCTAAATAGAAATAAAAAGTACAGTATAGTAAATACATGAATCGGTAACATAATTATCTGTTATCAGTATTACCTGGTGCTGAATTACAAGGGGAATACCAGCATCTAGTACTGAATACCAAGGGGAGTATCAGCATCTGGTGCTGAATTACAAGGGGAATACCAGCATCTAGTACTGAATAACAAGGGGAGTATCAGCATCTGGTGCTGAGTAACAGGGAGTGTTGGTACCTGGGAAAGAATAACAAGAGGAGTACTAGTACCTAATACTGGATACCAAGGGGAGTACCGGCACCTGGTGCTGGATACCAAGGGGAGTACCAGTACCTGGTACCGAATTACATTGGGAGTACTGGAACTGATACTGAATGGCAAGGGGAGTACCGGCACCTGGTACTGAATAACAAGGGGAGTACCGGCACCAGATCCTGAATACCAAGCGGAGTACCGGCACCTGGCACTGAATACCAAGGGGGGTACCGGCACTAGGTCCTGAATACCAAGGAGAGTACAGGGACCTGGCACTGAATACCAAGGGGAGTACCGGCACCAGGTCCTGAATACCAAGGGGAGTACCGGCACCAGGTCCTAAATACCAAGGGGAGTACCGGCACCAGGTCCTAAATACCAAGGGGAGTACCGGCACCTGGTACTGAATAACAATGGGAGTACCAGCACCTGGTCCTGAATAACAAGGGGAGTACCGGCACCTGGTACTAAATAACAATGGGAGTACCGACACCTGGTACTGAATAACAATGGGAGTACCAGCACCTGGTCCTGAATAACAAGGGGAGTACTGGCACCTGGCACTGAATACCAAGGGGAGTACTGACACCAGGTCCTGAATACCAAGGTGAGAACCAGCACCTGGTCCTGAATAACAAGGGGAGTACTGGCACCTGGCACTGAATACCAAGGGAAGTACCGGCACCAGGCCCTGAATACCAAGGAGAGTACCTGCACATGGTACTGAATAACAATAGGAGTACCGGCACGTAGTGCTGAATACCAAGGAGAGTACTGGACTGCTGAGCAATTCCTTGGATTCTATGAACATCAGGACTATTGGGAAGCATAGAAATCAGATTCAGTTTGCAGATTCCCTCATATAAATCAGTCTGTTTATAAACCATTTTATTTGACATGGTGTTATGCTACTTTATGATTTTTTTATGAATGAAACTTAGTTGAAATATTCTCTCATGTCTCATTAAATGTTGGTAATAATAATGTATTCATACATACAGTCAGTAACAGTAAGAGAACATAGGAAACACTGTATGGAACAGTCACACTGATGCTGAAGACCCTGATTTCTCAAGGTTACTCAAGCAAACAATACAGTATGAGTGTATGGCAGGGCCTGAATGCCGCTTTGCTCTATTTCATGAAAGCTGTCCTTAACCTCTACAATCACAGGTTAGATACATGTTTTTAGTTCATCTGTGTTGTCTGACACAGGGTTTTAGAGTAAGAGACTTCAGTATTTCAGTGTTACAACATTCTGTGCTCTGTTCTGTAGTTTGTTACCATAGATGTCTGTCCGAAATCCGATTACAGCCCATTCTTAATCCCCAATATACTAACCTCCCAACTCTGTCCTCCTTTTACAAAAAAATTCTAGCTCTTTCCACATGATAAAGACCGTAATATGAAATTATTTTGTAATGTACAATATATCTTAATCAAAATGAGAGGATGGAGGAACAGAACTTGTAAAACTCTTTTTTTTCTTAAGGATTTTAGCTTCTCTTTGAGGATCCAAAATTATCTTAAAATCCAATGCATTACTATATTTTTACTATACTCAGTCTCTGGAGCATTTGTAATTAAGGGCCACACTTAAGGCCACAGTGATGGGCTCACACAGCTGAACAAGGGATTTGAGTCAGCAACCTGCAGGCATGACATCTGAACCTGGATATAATTCCTGGATGTAGACATTTTCCATCAGCGTCTCACATAATACATGCATTGAGACAGAACACTCAGATTTTGTAATCTAGAACCAAGAGCTCATTTTCCATAGAAAACCTCAATAAAAACCAACACCTAAGAAAGCTGTATCAAGTTGTGACATTTTACAGATTTGGACAAACACAGCGTGTTTGCAATTTTATAGTGTGCTGCTCTGGATTGGGGATTTTGAATATGTGTATAATTGGTGTAGCAGAGAGTCTCTGGGCTATTTATCCTTCGCTTGAACTGGACGCACTTAAGACGCATCATAAGGAATTATTGAAATGTTCCAGCGTGGGCCACTGTAGCATAATGTGTGACTGTAAATCAGTCCAGTGCTCAGTAACAAAGGACCATAAATGAGACCAGTGTAAGGACACAAATGTCCAGTGATGCATAATAGAGATGGTAAAGCGTAATGGTTAAATAGCAGATTAGCATGCTGTTAGCATTAACTTTAGAAATAATTGGTACTTTACTGACCCCATGGGGAACCTCTTTTTACACCTCTCCCATCTTCCTCTCTGTATGTGAGAGCCAGCTGGCTGTGAAGGGCAGCCACCCATAGCGGCACCCAGGAAGATGGGGGTTAAGGGCCTTAATCAAGGACTCACAGACGTGCGCCAAGGCTGGGCTCAAACCGGCAACCTTCTGATCCCAGGCACAGAGCCACCTACTGTCGTTCAGTTGGTTTTGTTGGTGTTGGTAAATGGTTATATCCGACAGGAAATAACTGTATGCTTGATGTGCTGATTTTTGTGGACCCGGTTATCTCAGCAGCTGAGTACTATATCACATGTCTGGCTTTGCACTATGACCTCTGTAGGTGTTGTCATTCGATGATAGTCGACCTGGACATTTTTCGGTCATTACATAAATAAAATGAACGTATGAGAGCAAGTCTCTATGATGTGTTTTCTCGTTCCATTTCCTTCTTTATGGAATATGTTTTCCAAACAGTCATTTCCCACGGTGACTCACCAGAGGATATTGATTACAAGAAATGTTTCTCTTTATTCTGGGGTAACATGCTTGGGGTGCACGTCTGCTAATCCTGCAAAGGTGTGACATCGAGGCTGCTTGCAGCATGGCATGGAAAACAAATCACTGATAGGTACCATGGTATTTTTGATGATTTAATTATTTGTTGAAATGCATACAGCCATTAAGCCAATGGAATGTCCTTAGTGTTAAATTTAATTTCTTTTGGTTGTAATTATTCCAGTGCTGTATGATCCATGTGTCTGTTCCATTCTGAGTAAAATTCCAGAAAGTCACCCATGTGCTCGTTTCCTGGATGTTGTGTTGTTATAAAACAATTCCTCAGGCTACATGGTTCTGTTCTTCATCTCAACAGGAGAAACTCTCATAATGACACAGAAATCAGCAGGAGAACGCGGCAAACACATAATATCTTGCATATTTAACTGCTATAGGTACAACAGAATGTTTTGTGCCTTGCAGCACCATAAAATAGTTTTGGCCCTGACAATTGTTGTTTGTTAACTAAACTGGATTTAGGTCCAAACTTGCAGTTTTCTTATTCCCTTTTGTTATTCTTGAACCGTCCCAATGTAGACTAACTGTACTCTGGATATGAGGTTCTTACTGTGGAATCGGTTTTCAATCTTTATTTACTTTTTTTAAATATAGAGTCCCAAGATAAAAAATAAACTTTTTGTCTCCTTCGAGCAGTTGTTCCAGAACTCCTCAAGATCTTACAGGTGCCTCTTTGATCTGTTGCACAACTACATATTCCATTTTTCTGATGCTGGAGTCCTGAAAACTGACCTGGACTCAGCCAAGAAAGGGGGTCTTTGTGGCTTCCTGGATGTTTGCACTTTTATCTTTTAGAGCCTTTGACTGGACTGTCACTCCTGGGAATATTGACTGTCATCTCAAACTCTCTCCAGATTCTGATTGTGGATCATGACAGTCCCAGCGTTTCACAGGTAGTTTCTGTACCCGTCTCTGGAGTGATATACTGAGGCATCAGCAGGTTCTTCATGGAGAACTTTAGAAACTGCAGATTTGCCTCTATGACCTTAATTTAGGCAAATTTACTTTAGCAATTTATAGTTTGCGAAATTAAGGCATTTGCCAAATGATTTAAAGAACTTAGCCTAATTATCACCTTTTTGGGTTTAAATAATTAAGAATGAATAGCTTTTTCTACTTTAAGCTTGAATAGCAGGGGCAGTATAGTGGTGCAGTGCTTAGCATTGCTGCCTCACTTTTCTGTGACCAGGGTTTGAGTCTCTGTTGTGGCTCCATCTGTGTGGAGTTTGCATGTCCTCCCCATGTTGTTGCGGGGTTTCCTCTGAGTACTCTGGTTTCCCCCCACACCCCAAAGACATGCTGACGTTAACTGTAGTTACCAAATTGCCCCCAGGTGTGTGTGTGCCCTGGGATGGGTTGGCACTTTTCCCTGGTTCTTTCCCTACCTTGTGCCTGTAGCCTCTAGCTCCCCTGTAATCTTAAATGGAACATGTCATAACAGAAGATGCGTGAAGGATTTAATTGCCTCAAACAACAGAAAAATTAAGCATCAAAAGTTGCAGCCTTAGTTTTTTTTTAAAAGACTTTCTGCTACAAGTAGCAAGTATTGAAGAATGCCATCATATTCACGGTCCTTAATATACATGTTGGTTTTGTATACAGAAGTGAGCACACTGACACACGTTTTGAATCTGAGTCATATGGAAAAATAAAGTGGCACATTCAGCTATTGCTGGATTATCATGACATGACGAGACTTTGTGAGCATTGTGAGTACAGTGACTTTTATCAAATCATGATGTGGTCATGGATCATAAAACCACAAAATGGACGGAAAAAACTGGAACAGTCTTGAAAGGGGAACAAAAAATGCCTGTCGATGCTTAGTGTTCGCATTTGCATATTGCATGCAGAATCTGAGGGAACTTCAGTGTCATGGGGAGCAGGTTGCATTGTACCGGGGGTGGGGGTGGGGGGTGTTTGCATTAACCCGGGGGGCAGTTTGCAGTGTCCTGGGGGGGCAGTTTGGAGTGCCCTGGCCTTTTTGTGGGCCAACCTTTCTACTGCTCATATTTTCATATACAGCTGTGGAAAAAAATAAGAGACAACTCTATATTTGGGGAAGATGGTGGTGCAGAGGGCAGCGCTGTCGTTCAGCAACCAGAGAGTTGCTGGTTCGAGCCCCACCCGATGACCCCATCGAAGTGTCCTTGAGCAAGACACTGAACCCCAAATTGCTCCCGGTGTGCAGGTTGGCGCCCTG
>JABFDZ020000118.1:16525019-16535605 GCA_019775955.2 Pollimyrus isidori | reverse complement strand
GTCGGGGTGCCTCAGGTCTGGCCTTGGGTACGCCTTCGTCGGGGTGCCTCAGGTCTGGCCTTGGGTACGCCTTCGTCAGGGTGCCTCAGGTCTCTGCCTGCAACCAGTGCTCTCGTTTTAAGCTCAATGCGTGTGAACGTGTGCCACAGAGCCCATGCCGTCTTCTAAACACGCACGCAGATCTCCCCGGAGAAATTCGCCGCACTGTGGCCCCCTTTACCGCCCCCTACCACCTGAAAGCCGGCGATTGCTGCATCAGCTCCTTATAGCACCTGTCTGCCAGGGGATTCTCATTGTCGGGGGGGGCGGCATTCAAGGAGACAGTGAGACAGACAGAGAAGGAGTCTATGTATTCCGAAGCCTGCAGAATCATTACACACAATTTCATTATCACTATCATGATACGTTCATTTTCTGCTTCGGTGAGCATGAAATTAAACCAAGGTCAGCTAGGGTGGCACCTGTAACTAAATATGGGTGATGCTAGCTTCCCTTTCATTCAGATCCTGGTCAGCAACTGAACAATCAAATTCATTTTCACATGTACAAATAAATGGGGTGAAATTTTGGCTTCTCTGATTTTAATAGCATTTTAATGTGTGTAATACCACAACAGAGAGTGTATTCTTCAATGAGGCTGATGAGCCGTCTGTTCCATGCTGTTATTCTATGATGTTTTCTTAATGTTTAAATGTTTTTTTTTGTATTTCAGGGCTTACCTGGGCCTGTTGGTGTTATGGGGCCGAAAGGCGCTCGGGTGAGTCAGATTTCATCCGTTTGTATGAGTATCTCTACATTTATGACATAATTGTAAGACTGCAGCTACTGTATATTCTTATGCAGCTTATTGCTCACGTTAGCCTGACTGGGACTGCAGTGAACCCTGGAGCACATTACAGAGCCCCTCAGACCTGCGTTTGAATATTCTCACCCCGGCAGAGAGATTCACTGTATGGGGTAAAAACACTGCAACATGAAACCAGCAGTCCTGAGCTCAGCCTTTGTTGAAAATGCGGAATGTCGTGATTGGTTTTCAAGGAGCAAGCTGCCTGAACGCAAACAAGACTGAGAAAGGAAATGTCATCTGTCTCACTGGACAGATCAGTGCTGGATTCCACTTCTTTTTCATGGATGTTATTTGGGTGGATGGGGAAGTGAGACTACTGTTAAACAGAAGTTAGATCCTCTGCTGTTTTTGGCACTCGCTGAATTTACCATGAATTCTGCCTCGTTAGTTGTAAACACTATAAATGTGAGCACTTGAAGCTAAGACACTCCTGGGTCATCATAACGTGACCCACTATGAGATCAAACTTTAACAGCCTGTGTGTAATTTAGTCTTTGCTCATTGTTAGTATGGCTGAAAAAAAATCATTAAAAAAAGTTATTTAAAATATTGAGTGTTTTATTGAAAGTATAACTTTTCCTAATGGGAGATTCCAAATATAATATTAGTTTCCAATGAGGAATCTTTATTTATTATTTATTGATTGGAACACTGTGTTGTGCACGTCTCCTGCAAGTCATGACAAAAAAATCGAGCTTTCGTCGTCATGTAAAGGTAACTGTTTTCACTTTCTTCTTTTAACTCATTGTATGTTGTATAATTAGCACTATCCCGGTCTTTGCACGTCCCAATACACTAACGGCAATGCAGTTTATCAATGGGCTTTGTTAGAAGCTTGTTGGATATATACTGGTCAGTAAGGAATGCATGTCTCCCCGGTTTCCACTGAAAACCTGCTTCATCGTCAGATTCGGTAATGCTTTCCAGAAAGCATCACTCATTGGCCGCAGTTCTGCCCTAGAGAGGTGGCTGTCTTCCTGCTTGTGAGTTATGGGAACCAGTGAAAACAGGAGACTCTTGGAGGATTCGAAGTGTACCTTGGAAAAACTATTATCAGCATTATGCTGAAACAGTGGTGCTGGCTGCAGGCGTTTCCAAGGGATACCACATGTCTATAAATTAATCTTGACAAATTGACTAGGTTAATTTGGTGCCTGGGTGGTTGGAGAGTGTGGTGCCCCATGTTGTGGGTTTAAAGATGTCACTGGCTCGTCAGCACGAGCATTCTGACTAACTTAATAGTGCTACTAAAATCCCGACTGCTGTGTTCTCTCCACCGTTATGCAGAAAACAAGGTATTATACTATACTCTCAAGCACATGTACATCCATAAATTCAGGAGTTCTTACTGCCATGGTTTTCTGATGTGGTTTGCTTTTCCCTGGTCAGGTCAATATACCTGTAGTATTGTGTTATTCTGCCACCATACCGCTGTCGTGTCTCGTGGTGGAATTTCCAGCCTGTGGTCCTGAAGCCCCGTTGCCTCTTGCTCTTGAGGTCCGGCTTGGTCCTGCGGTCCGCGGGCAGAACACTGTTCTTGCTGAATGTCCGATGTTGGCCCATTCTGCCGCCTGTGTCTAACCCCTTTTTGTTCCCCGGCCCAGCAGCCGATGTGGATACGTCAGTGATCCCTGGCGTGAGCGTATGTGCCCTTGGACTACATCGTGGAAGCCAGCACCATGCAGTCCATGGGCATATACACTTGCCTCAAGGCTTAGTTCTTCATGGAGATCCCCAAATCCCCCCCCACACACACGCTTGGTCTGAGCCATATGGAGGAACTGGCTCAAGCAACGCCCCCCACCCCTCACGATGCCCTGATACCCAATAACCTCATGCCGTCTTCCCGCTGTTTCTTCCAGGGCTTCATAGGTGTTCCTGGGCTTTTCGGCCTACCTGGCTCTGACGGTGAAAGAGTGAGTTTCCCCCGATCTACCCATCCTTCTAGATGAAGATCCATGCAGATAGCGCCTCTGACACTTGCCTTGGCAAACTCGCTGAGGCGGGGGAGACTGGCGGGTCTGGGAATGTGTACTTGTGTCCAAACTTCACACATACCTGACACGTCTGAAGGAAGCTGCTTAGTCCACTTAAGAAAGATCCGGAACACGTCCTGCGCGTGGCTTTTAGTCACGGCCCAATCAGTCTTCAGGAACTTGATCGGCAGTAGTGATTCCCAGCCTTAGCCATCAAGAGGCGTGGAAACAGCTCAGGCTGGCTGAGCTGAATCTGAGTCGGTGCTTTTTCATGATGCTGGTCCTTGGCCGAATTAGTTTTAATATTGATGGTGTCTAAACATTCAGTGATTTCTCTTTTTCTTTTCATTTTTTTGATTTTTTCTTCTTCGTTCTTTCCTTCCTAGGGTGCTGCTGGAGTTCCGGGGAAGAGGGGGAAGATGGGTAGGCCGGTAAAGTTTTCTCTCAACATACTTTATAGATAACAGTCCTATAAAATATTTACAACACTGCCATGTTTATGTGTTAAAGGATGATGCCCCCCTTAAGGGAAAAGGACAGAATAAGAGCCTCTGTTTCAGTAAGAAGCAGTACACCTTATTTGGAGGGATTTCTATTAACTCCTGGGAGATGTTAATTTGTCTCTTCGCATGCCAGACTCCACTAATGGGGATTTCTATGATTTTTTAATCATAAAGCTGTGGTTTTTGGTGTTGGAACTGAAGACAGATCAACTGTAAATAACTGTGTTCCTGTTGCTCATTTGCCCTGTGAGTCACGGAGGTGCTTAGCTTTATCATAGAGATGCCTCTATGTTAGCATGCTGCCATTAGCAGCTACCTGCTTACTTCTGAAGGTCCTCATGGATGGAAAAGCTGTAGATGTATAAGCTGATGGTGATATGGGTGGGTGGTGTATGGCTTGGCATGTTAGCATGCAGTGCCTGTGATCAGTAGGTTGTGGGTCTAAATCCCAAGGCTTGGTGGAGTGCTTTCCCTGTCGGGCCCTTGAGCAATGGCCTTAACTTCCAAAATATCCCAGGGACTGGCTGACCTGACTTGAGTTCTGAGTCACTTTGTATAAAAGCAGCTGCTGAATACAGCTTAATTTGAATGCTGTTCAGAGTTGCTTCTGCTGACAGGAAATTCACTGTCTTTACTGATTATTTCAAAATACTCTGTCCACAAGAAAATTAGTCATAACCAGCTGAGGTCAGATTTGTTTAACATTCATGTTGTGGAGAGGTTTGAAGACAATGCTGGCAAGCTAACAGGCCGCTAACAGGTTTGCTAATAGATTTGCTAACAAGCATGCTAACAGGCATGCTAACAGGCCGCTAACAGGTTTGCTAACAGGTTCACTAACAGGCTTGAAAATCCATGTCTGTCTTCCTTCTTGCAGGGAATGAATGAGTCTCTACAAAGTTAAAGTTCCTTGATGTACAAAAGGTCTTTGTTAGAAATGCGGTGAACTTGTGTGGTTTTGTAGCATCACATCATTTTTAAATGTGCTTATTGTTCATTTTTCACACTGAGGCTGTAACTTGTGCCAAATTGTGCTGGCATCTGCATTGCGAACGTCAGTGCTTCTCCACGTATGCCAGGTCTCCGCTGGCGATTATTGGCAATTATTAAGCCAGCCGCACATCGGCATAACGTCAGTCCACAAATGCTCTCCTGGCTCCAAATCTGCCCAGCATTTTCAGCTACATTACCTCCATGCCATGTACCTTTCTGGATGCCAAATTAGTAATCAGCTGTCCAACACAGGTAACTGTGGTGCGGTATGTGAATGTCCCATGCTGGAAATGGGCCCATGGCATTGAAAAAGATGAGTTTCTGTGGAAAAAAGGGACACCCATCATATAGTCACAGCATCTAATATGGGCCTCTTTCTCAAAGTCACCCTGAGCTGATTTGGCAGTCAGTTTGTTTCACTTACTAGGCCATTATTTTTTTTTCTGCTTCTCGATCTTTGACAGCCGCTCATTTTCATTTATAAGAGGGGGACGGAGTGACTTCAAGGGCCAGTAGACAAAAAAATGATTTCTGGATGAGACAAGATCCGACAGATGGGATGCAGCCATATTCATAGCCATTGCAGGCCGGTGCTATCGCTAAT
The DNA here is from genome assembly GCA_019775955.2 of Pollimyrus isidori. Lineage (NCBI taxonomy): Eukaryota > Metazoa > Chordata > Actinopteri > Osteoglossiformes > Mormyridae > Pollimyrus > Pollimyrus isidori. The sequence goes on along the minus strand of JABFDZ020000118.1, from coordinate 16,530,682 downwards.
GCTGATAACAGTGCAGGGCTAAGATAGCTGCCTATAAGCCATTGTATGGCAGAATGCTGGAAGTCAGAGCTTCTTAGCCTAGACCCCAGGGACCCCCAGACAGTCCACACTTTTGCTCCCCCTATGTCCAAAATCTGTACCTGGTACTCGGTGTTTTTAATTGCTTGGTGGCTTGGTTCAGATTTGCCTTGGAACTGAGTAGAGGAACAGTACTGTAATTTGACTGAAAGAGTGTTCAGTTGTGGTGAGGTTCTGCCCAGAATGCTGTGGCTGGTGTATGTAGGCCTATATAAGGTGGCAGCTTGACTAGGGACCTAAATGCAACAAAGGTAATTTAACTGCTAAATCTGTAATTTAAATGACTTGTAATTTCAACAGATTTCTTACTGATTTGCTAAATCTGCAATGTACATAGTTTTGAGTTATGAGGGAATTACAGTTGTACCGTACAAGCGAACAATTTGTGATCCAGCTTACATTCTTCTATTTTGTAACAGATATAACTTGATAATTATTCTGACAAGTGCTTCAAGATGTTATCATGTTGGTCCGCTGTACTGAATATAGCCAGGCCATGTTTCAAATTTGTCTCACTGAATAACACGTCTGTTGATTAAGAAAATGAGCCATTTTCACAAACCTCACCTACAATCCACTCACCACATTAACATAAAAAGTTGTAAGAAATGGATTCAAACTTTTCCTATGGTCAATTTGCAAACAATTTCTTGCAAAATGTTTCTTGCTTTTTAAATAACTGTAAAACACTTCTTTCACCATGTCAGCGTACTTTACAAGGGTATTTTTTTATGAGGAGAATTAACATAATCAGTCTATAACGCCAGAGACATAATTAAAGATTAGCTATTAACCTCAATAGCTTAGCAATTCTAAGCACATCTTAGTTTGTATATAGCTATTTTTCAGTCGTTGGATCTTAATTGTTCCAAAGAAATCTTCGGAAAAATGGGAATTTAATGTGATTCACTAAAATAAAAGAGTTCTTGATGAATTTGCCATGTAGTAACTAATTATCCTCAGTAACAATTTTTACGAGCACATCCAGTGTGTGTGAATTCACCGTCTTAATTAGCGTATTTTTGGTTTTACCTTTGCAGAAGCAGAGTTAGATAATAAAAATAAATGTACTTTATGATTATTATTAAAAATGAAAACAATACAGTATATTTCCATCCATCTATTTTCCAACCCACTTATCCTACTGGGTCGCGGTGGGATCGGAGCCTATTCTGGAAGCAACGGCCACAAGGCAGGGAACCACCCTGGACGGGGGGGCAGCCCATTAGAGGGCACAGTCACACACCAGTCACTCACACATGCACACCTACGGGCAATTTAGCAACTCCAACCAGCCTCAGTTTTTGGACTGTGGGGGGAAACCGGAGTACCCGGAGGAAACCCCACGACGACACGGGGAGAACATGCAAACTCCACACACAGGAAGCCCAGGCGGAGACCTGAAACTGGGTCACAGAGGCATGAGGTAACAGTGCTAACCACTGCACCACCGTGTCGCCCTAAGAGAGCATAATTTACTAAAAATAAAATAAACTGGATAGTAAAGAATGGATGCCAAGTGTTGACAGCATGCATTGCTGTAATGGTTTTGGGCTGCAGCAGATTGTCCCTGGTGATACTAGAACCTACCCGCTATTAGCAGAAGGGTGTATCCTCTGGGGTGAGCTATCTGTGTACAGTGTCAAAGCCAGCATTAGCATTTTCCAGCTCACAGCATCGTTACAGTGGGCTGCTTTGTCTCACAGCCTCACTCGTTTATGCTGGTGCCAAGGTGCAGCATCGTCAGATGTTAAGCATCGTGCTTGACGGCTGCTTTTAATTATGAAGTCGTCCCTGTGGTGACGAGCTGCTGCACAGACTGAGGCTCCTTGCTATGATGTAGAGCATGCCACAGTGAATCATTGAGGGGGGGTGGAGGCAGGCAGACGTGCACTGTGATTGTCAGATAAACACAAAAGGAAGACAGATGCTTTCTTGCTAAAGTGGAGTTTATTCTTCAGAAGAGGCTGGATAACTCTCTGCAGATTAACCCTAAACTCACTTATCCTCTCTCCATATATGGGAAAATTAAGGTGATATACTTGTTTTTTTCCTAATTTGTCTTATTCCAAAAGCAATTTCATCATCAGGAAGACAGAATTTATTTCTCTCGGAAGGGAGTTTATTTCTCTCTTAACCTAAAGGTCTCATGTGGCTGACTGTGCACCAGAATGCCTGCGAATGAATTGCAGGGATTGTAGGGAGGGTTTCTAGGGCCTCCTCCTTTCCCTCGGTGAGAACATCTCGCAAAGCTTCATGATGGTTCCGAAGAACAACTGGCAGAGACCTTAGGATGGAAACTGACACTGTTCTATGAATGGTTTATCTACTCAGACATTAGTCTTCCTTTTTTGCACATGTATCGGGGTCGAGTATTTAACATGAAGTCTAGTATATTGTAAACAAATGTAGGAAGATGGACGCCATACTTTTATTACCGAGTTTTACTGGGTCTCCTTGTACATTTCCACTTTCACCATCTTCCTCTCACTTCTTCATCCAGCTTTCCCTGCACTCTCAGAGATGGTAAACATTTGCAATTCTGCTTGTCACTTGGCTTGTACCCTCAAGGGTCTGCCAGTTGTACCCTATAGCAGTAGGTAATTGTACCTTTTAATGTACAGAAATGAAATCTGAGGAACATTTCAGTGCCACTGATGTAGCTGAAAAGGTACAATTACAAGGGTACAGCCCCAGTGACAAGCATAGGTACATATTTTTAGCCTTTTTTCTGAGAGAGTTTGCCCTGAGAATCACATGTACGCTGCTCTCTGCTGCTTTCTGCAGCACCCTTAGTCCTTAGAGGGGTCCAGTTCATTGGATAAGCAGCCAGCAAACACAGGGATCTTCAGCGGTGGCTGATTCTGGGGCCCCCTTCCCACTCAGGACTGTAGAAGATAGCAGGGAAAAAAAGAAAAGTTAATTCTGGAAATCCTCAAGACATAGAGGCAGCTTTCTCTTTATTGTAGGCCTTGAGTGTCGAGGAACAGGGTGTGGAAATCACTGAGCGAAAACCCTTGAATCAGGGCACAATACCTTAAACTCTAATTAGTGGTTCTTCAGCAGATTTTTTCTGCTTATACATAGATAGAGTTTTTTGTCCAGTTGATCAATAGAAAGTCTTCTGAAAAATCGGAGCTGTTCGGCAAGTTCGTCAATCTGAGAATGTAAAGCTTGTAGTTTGGGCAAAAGAAAATATCACAGCTGCTGAGAAACATACGAAAATGACCAGACTCATTCATTCTCGTTTTGAGTGCTAAAATGAAAGGGGTTAATATTAGAAACAGAACCCTACTATGTTTACACTATCTTTAATGCCACAAGCTGTGTAGAGTTTTCAGTCAAGTAAGAGGATGTTGAGTTTGTAGTGATGACCTTGCTAACGTGCTGTTTCCCATTGTTCTGTTCAGCTTAATGAGATGGGTGTAAGACCGTGAGCACTCCCCAGGCTCCGACGCCCCGTCTGAAGCCGCTCATTGTGAATGTGGCTGGTGTTTGGCAGTGAATCATGGACTGGAATCGCATGCCACGCTGTCTGCATTCCTGTAGCATCAGCGCTAGGGCTGTGTGGGACGGCTTGATGGACAAACGGGATGGATGAGGGAAACACATTCATCTCATTCCATCAGTCACGGCTTTGCTGTCAGTCAGCATAAATACGAGAGTTTGAACGAAGTCATTGTACATCTTATGTTCGCAAAAAGCACAGCTATCAATGGGCACCATCACTATGGTGTTACACGTGCAGAGTCTGAGATGAATTGAGTACTTCTGCTCACCCGCTCAGATGAAAGAGAGAGACTGACTGTAAATGCATGAGTTACTGTCTGCAGATCAGTCTTCAGAGCAAAATGCTGACAGACCCTTAATTCTACACCTACGCAACTCCAGCAGCCTGTGACTGAGGCGTTCGTCAGCTCAATGGCTGAAGTGTCCCAAAGCAACCAGCTTCAAATAATGCATGGATCCAGCTGGTCCCTCACTTCACAACTGCTCTTTGCAAAGCCTGCCCCAGGGTGTTCCTGGCTTTGAAATTCCATTATGTATTGACAAACAGAGATACTTGTACCATGGCAACACAGACTTCTTGAGGAAATAGATTGCTGCACTGTGTAAAAACTGACTGTAGGCCTAAGATTATTTCATTGGTTCTCCTCTGCTGGAGGCAGAGGTTGCAAAGAGGCGTGTGAATTATATCTCACCCCCCGAATGTTCTCCACCCCCAAAGGGTCTGGGCCTGATCAGAGGTCATCAGACACTGTTACAGCATGGATGTTCACAATCTTGCATGTGCAAATTCTAACCTCAGTATTTTTTAATTTGCCCATGGATTGTACCACTTGGACAAAGAAGCGATAAGAAAGAAAACAGTCAAACAAATATAATCAAACGTATGTGTAGCTGCAACAAAAGTATGTTTTTTGTTTTTTTTGTTTTTTTTTGTATGAGTTGCAGAAATTAACTGTCCCTGCATATTAACATCAATGTCTGATTGATGTCAGGATAATGTATCATCTGATTTTCTGGATCCATCTTATGGTGTACCTCAGACGTATATAGAATGAGTGACCTAAGAAATACTAGCAAAGATTAATCATTACAGTCAAAATGATCCTAGTAACTTTAGTCTGATTTTCTCTGGGGTTTCTTAGCCATCAAAACATGCTTTCATTTGTCATTTAGGGTTGTTTTGGATGCATGACCGTTTACATGAAGAACGGCAGAGAATGTTGACTTTGGCACGAGGGCTTGCATGCACATGGAGACGTTTACACATGTGGAGCCATGCACTTTTATTATAAAATCCTTTACTCCTGGCACCACTGTGGGGCACTTGGAAAGCCTTTCAGGAGTGCCATTAATCGTACACGATAAGGTAGGAATCCTGGCATCCTGGCCAGAAAGAACCAAAGCCGTAATCTTGTCCTGAAATAGTGAAACACTAAGGAAACTTTGTAGTGGGGATTGTATTCTAAATAATGTAACTGTAAACCCAGAGAAAAAAGGACTCAGTCAGCATATCCCTGCCACTGGTTAGGGCCTCTGCCAAATTGCTAGGAAAGACTCGGCCATGGAATTTCCTGCTGGTCTGACAGGAATGAAGGTCTCGCTTGTTTTCGAGATGACTCTCCAGCTCATTTTCTACAGATTTCTGTAAAGACCCATGCCGGCATGCAGGGTTGCTGCCGGCCACTGGCAGGTACACTGGCACCATGTGCATCCATGCACCCGAGATGGTGATGCTCACTTACATTTATGGAAATAAATTTTGAGCATCTGACAGGGGTGACATGCACCATATGTTCTGCACTGTCCAGGAGACGGCTGGTAGTCGACACGCCAATATTTGGTGGGAAGGAACACCTGTGATTCAGTAGTAGGGATACCGGCTTTCGGCTTAGCTAAGATAAAGGGTGTACTCACACTAGGCAATTCGCGGTTCGTTTAGCCATCCCTGGCCCGCTTGGAAGAGGTGTGCCAGAGCGCGGTTCACTTGGACTCGGGCGTGGTTCGCATGTAGTGTGAGCGCTAATCGCGCTGGAGTACGAAACGGGACGTGTGACGTCACGTTTTTGCGACGCTCG
>JABFDZ020000118.1:16513652-16524919 GCA_019775955.2 Pollimyrus isidori | reverse complement strand
CCAGAGGGGGAGTGGGGAGGGGGGACAATCGTACTCGGGCGCGGTTCACAGCAACCGTGCCTAGTGTGAGTACACCCAAAGCCTACTGAAGCTCAAACTTTAGTTATTGGCTGCCTCCGGAATGTTGAAGGCAAGAATATAGGAGAATGGATGCGTGTACTCCGAAGTCACAGCACTGACAAGCTGCTACTGACCCCACTTGTTTGTTTGACACATGCAATCACACAAGTGAGATGAGTCAACGGTTATGTTAATTGTTTTTAGTTGTACTTAGAAGCATTATGTTTATAAGTGTTGATTTGAAGCTAGAAAAAATGTTATTGTTGCACATTTTGGCCACGGAATTACTTCCAACTCCAGAATGCTTCTGACATGTTGCTTTTAGTTGCTGTAACGCTTTAATCTGCTTACCAGCCTAACAATGCAGGAAGCCATCTCTTAGAACGTCTCTTTGTACCGATTTATAACGTCATAAACCCACAGAGCCGTCGTTAAAGCTGATACTCCAAGAAATGCGAATGTTTGGGTTGCCTAAATTTCATGTGGCTGCTATTCGCTTTTCCATTTATTTCACTAGAGGGTTTGTTTACGAATGCATGAAAATCAGAGTCATTCATCGGAGAGGCGGGAAGCTGGACCCAGTATGTTTCTTCTGTGTCTTACTCTGTCGCGGCCAAGAATAAGGCTTGAGTTGGCAGCTGGCTCTAGTGTGCCGTCGGAAAGATGAGTGCTGCTGAAAAGATATTTCTCTTCAAGCTAAATGGGCAGCCGACAACTTTCCGGTCATTCGGAGATCAGGGCTCTTTCATCACCGAGGCTGTATCTGTCAGGTCAAACCTGGTTTTGGCAAACAGGTTCCCTCAGAAAGCTGAGGTTAGAGGGCTTCTGTGGCATATTTCTGGGGTCTTTACCAGTTATCCCAGCTGGCTGTGTCTGTCTGGGTCGATCTGAATAGCAGTGTGGCTTTTAGTCCGTGCAAATGCTGGTAAGCTGCAACAACTGTTTGGACAGCTGTGGAAAATGACATGTCACCAGCGCAATGGTCCACTGAAGCCTGTGGGAGGAGGCATGCAGGACAAGGGCAAAGCGAACCCCCAAGATAGGCCTTCACATTTAAATAATTAATAAAAGGTATATCCCCTTCAATATCAAACCCTTTCCTAGGGCCTTGCAAGAGCTACAGGTAGAATTTCATTTATTGAAAGGTTCTGCATTGTACAAACAGAGTAAAATAGGATTTGAATGGATTAGCATTAGATAAAAATTTAGAGGCATAAAATTATTAGACTTATTCATTAACCAGGTCTGCTTTGCTGGTACAGTTTAATTCTACCACCTGTGCATCTGTCAATACTCTGTTTATTTTATAGGCAAGGAAAGCCTCAGACTGGACTTTTATAGTGGATTATTGTTAGCTATTAAAGGTTTAGTACCATCTGATTTAGTTTAAATAAATCTTTTGTTTGCTTAGCTATGTTCAGAATAATCTACACAACTACAGCCCTCCCCAATTCTGGCCAGAAAGTAAACTGTAGAATTTATAAACTATCCAGATAATGCCAGGCATCTTATTTATATTTTCATCAATGCAAACTGGTTTTCCCAGAACTTGTCTGTTGAGGGTCCTATTTACAATAGGACTTTAAAAATATGACCTAGGCTGCTTTTTTGTGCATTTGCAATAGGAATTCTGTGCACTGGGACTTTACAGCCCCTCTTTCTCGTTTCCAGGGCTTCCCAGGGGATTTCGGTGAGCGAGGGCCCCCAGGGAATGACGGGGAGCCGGTAAGTGAACAAGCGTATTCCCTAATACCTTTTGTGAAATTACCAAATTTTCCCGCTGTTTTTTTACATATCAGATTTTCGGTACCACTTTACAATAACTCCCTCGCTGCTACGTGGACTGTCTGCGGGTCCCTGAAAACTGTATAACTTGTTTAAAATAGTCTATTAATAATTTACAAAGTGTTACAACGTAATTGATAACCATTCATAAGCTCTTTATATGGGCAGCTTTACTGTAAAGTGGCACCAATATTTTGTAAAGCTAAACTTCCCTTGCCAGAATTCTGTAATTAAATATGAATTTATGCACATTTTTTCACTACTTTTAAACAAAATACAGTATGGCGCCAAAAACTGCCATATAAGAAGTAAATTCATTAATTCGTAAATTTGTTCCATATTAGGGCAAATTCAGCCGTTTAATTGGTCTGGTGCAAACCTTATATCTCATGAAACTTCTTCACATTGTTGGTTGTCCCAGTTGACTGGTGCAACCCAAAATACACTCAGCACAGCCTCTGCAAAGCAGATATATGATGCAAGGATGTCATTGTATTTCTTTGATTTTATCCTTTATATATTCTATGTTAATGAGGAAATATAATCCAGTCAATCAGAGGCTGAATATTTGGGCATCACAAGGATAAATCCAATCTCATTGTCATTTAGAACCTCTAAAAATGCATATGTGCATGTAGTGGGGAGCCGTCCTTAACCTGTACATTCTTATGCTTTCAGCTTGTCTGAAAATGTATGGATCAAAGCAGCAGCCTTGTTTTATCAGTCCTTCGATAGCAAGGCTCCCCCTCAGTGCAGATAACTGTGTATTTACGGTCTTTGACTTATGTGCTTCTGTTTTTCTTACTCTGCCTATAAAATGCGCCTCTCCATGTTTGCTCTGAATATCACTGAAGAGATAAATCTGAGAATCAGCTAGTTGTCAGTAATTTGAAAGCGTTAAGCAGACCTGCTGTATGTCAGTTGTGGAAATGCACAACTCTGCGTCTGGGTGTGTTTGTGTCATGCAGTGGTGGTTATGGGCTGGATAGAGCGGCACGGTTTGCCTTCACAGAGGACCAAGTACAGCAGCTTCCCTGCGTACTAACAGAACTACACGGAGGAGGAGGTGGAAGTGTGTCCGCTAGCTCCTATCTTTTCGGCCTTTAAGAGAAAGAAAAAACACTTTCTTTTCATCCTGACCGCCAGCGCGGGAGGAAGTGGTCGTGGCGCGTAGCAGAGGGCCGCCTCAGCAGAACAACAAGAGTCTCTCTGTCTCCTAAACCAGGCGCCATTCATTAGGCCGGCTGAGGAGATGCGAGCTGCAGATCACACAAGCTATCAAGGGACTGAGGCTGGGCTCTTCCCTCCCACCCCACAGCAGCGCCAAACACTGGGCCTCTCTTCAAACTCTGTTTGTTTAACATAGAGCCCCTAACCTTAGAAACCTGCTCTTTCTCCTAGGGGGGGCTGGGTGCCCCTGGTCCTAATGGAGTTCCTGGACTCATTGTGAGTATAAGCATGGCATGGGATCCGTCGCTCCCTTCCCGCCGTGTGCTTGACGCTGCGTGCTCTCTGCACACTCACTGCACGCTCTCTGCACGCTCTCTGCACACTCACTGCACACTCACTGCACACTCTCTGCACAGTCACTGCACACTCACTGCACACTCTCTGCACACTCACTGCACGCTCTCTGCACACTCACTGCACACTCTCTGCACACTCACTGCACACTCACTGCACACTCACTGTACACTCACTGCATGCTCACCTTCGCTCACAAACACCTGGCAGTGAAGTTTTTCTCTCCACTTCACAGCTGGATACAACCACTTTAGGCAAATAAATGTTCCAACTTCACTTATTCCTCCATATGATGAAAACTAGGATGGTGTCATTTGAAGGATGAATTTACATTTTCTTTACCTCTGTTGTGAGTCTTTCCAGTGCGGATAGTGGGTTTCAATTTAAATTTGTTTTTAAAACCTGTTGTTTGGTTTTAAATTAGTTCAACAGAAACCCTTAAAAAATGCTTGTCCTTTTGTTTTTATACACAGAGTTTTAAACTGGTTGGTTGATGTTTGTCGTGGGCCAGAATAACAGTAGGCTTCAATTTTTTCTTCAGCACTGAACACAATAAAATGGAAGTACTGGAGGTGAATCGATCTGCTCCTCAGGGACCCGCAGACAGTCCACGGTATTAGCGGTAGCTGCGAGGGAGCAAAAATGTGGACTGTCTTGCAGAGAGCTCAGAGGGAGCAAAAACATGGATAGACCATGTGGGTCCCCGAGCACCCAGGGTGGGAAACACTGGTTTAGATGCATGCTACTAAACTGAAGTATTAAACGGATAGAAGCCATATTCTCCGCGGCTAATGAGGGACCCAGAGCGTTTTAAATTCTTAAAATAAGCTTTCGAAGAGCTTGGAGAATTTACGAACCAGCACCAAGCCACATAATACATGTAGATTATATACTCCCAAGTCTGCATTCCATCCTACACTATTCTGAGATGAGTTAATGCCAGTAATTGTGATGTTAGAGACCATCTGATTACAGCTGTTAAAAATGGCGCTCTCCTCCACTGCAGAATCTGCATCTAATTGGAGGCAGAAAGAGTAAACGTTTTTTTTTTTGTACAGGAAGAAGGAGGCTTACATTTCTACATTTATAAATATCCAGGAGAGAGATACAGTGTTTGCTCTTTGGGAATGCTCTGAAATTTGAAGAGTCTTTCTCCATTCAGTGATATTCGTTCTTCCACCGGTGGAAATATATTAGTGATTAATGCGAAAATAGATCCATTTGTGTTTCTGAGACCATTTAAATTATAATAAGTAAGGAAATAGGCTCTCTCAAGTTTTCTTCCATGTACATCATATATTGTGTTCAATCAGGCTGGATTTTTGTGGTTTTATGTGTTAAATTGAGGATGTTAAAATATATTTGTTTATGGTCCTGCAATTAAAATCATAAAGACATAATAATAAAGTGTGTTATGTGTTACGGAGGGTGGGTGAGCATCTACTGTATGATGCACTGGCACCCTGTCAGGGTCGCCCTGCCTTATAAAGCACGGTGGCTTGGTTGCCCATAATGTGTGACTAAGTGTGAGCTTATGCTGTATCACACGCTGGTACCCTGTCAGGGTCGCCCTGCCTTATAAAGCACGGTGGCTCGGTTGCCCATAATGTGTGACTAAGTGTGAGCTTATGCTGTATCACACGCTGGTACCCTGTCAGGGTCTCCCTGCATCAATCTGCAGCTCATCATGACCCTACGGTGTAGGGGTGGAAGAATTAATCGAGCTGACTAAATTCGATTATCAAGTTAGTTGCCAGCTAATTTAATAGTTGATTAGTGTGTTTCTCGACCCTCGAAATTAACTAAAGTAAGACGGTAGCTTCAAAAATCAATGTCACTAACATGGACATTGTCAAATAGACACCCTACCTCTACTGGAAGTTCCAGGAGTCTCGCCTATATTGATAGCAGCTCCCTAACTCCCATAAATGAAATGAAATATCCCGGAAATGATTGTTATTATTTTAACAGCAAGTGCGCGCATATGAGAGAGAGAGAGAGAGAGAGAGAGAGAGTGACAGGCATAGCGACGTAGTGAGAGAGTTCTGCATTGCATTAGCCTATACTGTTATACTGATGTCATCAGGTATACGACATACACTCATACAAAGCGCAAGTGTTGAGTTTATATGTGTGTTTTTGTGGTGTGGATTGATTTTGATTGATGTTTCTGTAACTTTGCTGTAGTTTTTGGATTATTTAACTGCTGTTCTTTTGCTTATGCTTAGTTTTAAATTTTAACAGGACAAATGGATGTTGGATTTTGTTTTCTATTAACAGGAACATTCATTTTTGAATAAAGCATTCAACTTTATTATCTTCATTGTAATCAAATGCATGAAACAACCTCAAGCTAGATTTGAAAGCTGATTGCTGATATCAAAATAGTTGTTTCTTGCAGTCCTACTGAAGTGGATAATCACTTATAGAAAATGGGTGGATCAGGACATACATTAAGATGTATAAGCATTGATATTAGCTCTCCAGTGCATTTTATGAATGACTGGATCTAACTGCTAGTGTGCTGAATGTTATGGTGTGTGTTCATTTGAAATCGATGACACTGTAGGGTTAAACAGAGTATAGGAAAGTACAGTTCTACACTTAACTTAAAAAATTCCCTCTGGGCAGACAGTAATGGATCATAATATAACTGCTGCTTGTTAAGAGACATCAAGAGAGGCTTGAAAACTTCCAGTAGGACACAGATAAAATACGCAACTTGATGTTTTGGAATGAGAAGTTGCATCAAAAAGCAATAAGGTCAATACAAATGAGGAACACAGGGCGGAACGCAGGGAAAAAAGCAGGCTGGAACACAGGGCACGTTGCTGTCCAGCAAGGCAGCGCACTTAAGAATGCTTTCATTCTGAAGGCTCCTCTTATTCGGACGTGTCAAGGGCACTCGTTATCTCAGCATGTTTGCCCAAGAGCCGTGGCCTGCCCTTTCATCTCACCGCTGGCAGACTGAGCGAGAGAGAGTGAGAGAAAGAGAGGAGAGTTGGGTTACCTTTGTCCACGCTGAGCAGGTATTTTCTCACTCTCAAGGTTATGCGAGGTAGATCATCTCCATCTTCCAAAACTATTCAAAACATTCATCTCCATCCTTACCTACAATGCATACATGTGGGTGTCAGAGTACTTTGCGTGTTTAGATGGATGGGGGGTTCAGGCCAGATTTGGTCCCTACCAATACTGAAACCCAACCTATGCCCTTGGACACCTGCAATGCTTTGTGGGCTGCCAGCATACCTGGGTGGACATCATGTGCTTTCAGTTGATCGTAGTTGCCTCCCTCCTGCCTGCTCTATCAGCAATGGCCCAGTCTATACCACAGCTACACTATACCAGTGGCTTATATTGCTTAATCTGCGGCAGTTTTGCCTGGGGTCAGATATGTCATATTTCCTGCTTTGTCCAAGCCTTTTGTACACAGTTTACAGATGGTGCCCTGTGAGATGGATTATTCGTTCTTTGGAATAACTGGAGTAGTTTTTACTCTGGTGCATGCAGTGCATGTTTTTGGAAGTGTGGTGAATGCAGCTCTCAGAGTTATCAGACATACACAAGGTAGGCTTATGTATGGCTTATGTATGTTTATGCCAGTGTAATGTGCTATTGGCAGTACGTTAACATCTGTTTGTTACCAGTGCGGGTCAAGATGGGCATAATGCAAGCAGTGAGTCCAATAGAGACTCAGGGTCTTTAATTAGATGCAGCCCCCTGCTGCTATTCTTTCCTCTCCAAATATTTATCCAGATATAAGCAGGGCCTCTAGTGTATGAAATGAAGACAGGGCAGCTGTCCGGCTGTGATTACATACAGGATGTTTACTGGTTAATGCAGCAATGTGTGTGTGTCGGGGGGTATCTTTTGAACTTTCATTCAGAAGTCTTTCCTGATTTATTTTCATGAAAAAGCTTAGGATTTACACAATATAAGTACTATTGTGTCTACGTATTGCTCCCCTGGGTGATTTCTGTAGCAAAGTCATTCAGACACTCACTCTCCTGAAGTAAACAAGGTGTAAGCTGTCTTTTCAGGGTTTATTCTCCAGAAATGTGAACAACTGAGGAACAGAAGAGGAAAGTTCAGGTTCGGAAAGTACAAATCCAGGCCAGATTTTGTTTCAGTCAAACTGTTGCGTACTCTGTGACTGTTGCTTTGCATGCACAATTGTTTGGTTGAAGCAAAATCATGGTCTGAATTTGTACTAAGTGGACCTGACCCTTCCACATATACTGAATAAGAATGAAGTAACTCCAGGAGGAGATGTAAACTGGTTTTGTCATCAATAATGAGGATTTTGTGTGTATTGTTTTAATCCCGAGACTGTCCGAGGGATCTGTGGTTTTGAATCTATGGCCATCGATTAGCTGCGTGGTGCTTTACTGAAGGATACAGACTCTCCGCCGACTTACAACTTGTGCGACTTACAAGGATTCAGACCTACAACTGATGTTTTCCTTTTAATTAAGTAAATGTATGTAAAAATAGACTTGGGCCAGCCATACGCACAGCAGCACTAGGCTACCTAACACGCACTGCACAACGTACCGTAGTTATTGCATGAAATCCATCCCAGCCTCACACCTCCCTGTGATAGTCCTACTCTGATGTAGACCCATTTCTACGTACGACAAACTGGCACAACTTTCTACTCTGAGGCAAAAAGCTGCAGATCCACCTTCGGCGTGCCTAAAGTCGAGATGCGGAACTGGCCGGTTCCCCGACGTGCTGGCGTACCATAATGTGACATGGCTCTTCGTGTCTCTTCTGCTGGTAGGGTGACATGGGGCCCGCAGGAGAAATGGGGGAACCAGGACCTCAAGGACTCAAGGTGATTATCACAGTATTCCAGAGGAAATGGCAGCTCATTTAGGCAGGAGTCCTACCAACAGAGAGTTCCACCTCGCCGCGCTCCCGTTGTCCCCTACCTTCGCCGCTGCCCCCCGAGGAAACGCACATGTGTTATATAACAGGAATAATAAGGCAGTGTGCGCTTGGGACAGTTTTTTTCCCCTCATAGCACAAGGAATGTCTCTCAAGACGGCTCAAGATGAAATCTGAATCAGGTTGCCGTAATTTAAAATAGAATCCTGTTACTCTCGTGTGAAGCTACATAAGCCTCCTATTGGCTGGAGCCTTTTTTTTTTTTGCTCATTTATTAACTGATTTGATGGGTATCTCTGGTGGTAATGTAATATGTGTTACGGGTATACCGAATGACCATCCAGAATTCCCAGGCAAAGGGATTAGAGCGTTGCAGGTCGGTATAGTGTATGCACACCTTGATCTTAATGTAGTCTGGCTTGTTCACAGGGAGTGCCCGGAAATCCAGGAGAACCCGGACTGAAAGGTGATAAGGTGATCTGAATGCTCCCTTATTGGCCTGCACGTATGAAGCATGTGATCTGAATGCTCCCTTATTGGCCTGCACGTATGAAGCATGTGACCTGAATGCTCCCTTATTGGCCTGCACGTATGAAGCATGTGATCTGAATGCTCCCTTATTGGCCTGCACATATGAAGCATGCGACCTGAATGCTCCCTTATTGGCCTGCACGTATGAAGCATGTGACCTGAATGCTCCCTTATTGGTCTGCACGTATGAAGCATGTGATCTGAATGCTCCCTTATTGGCCTGCACGTATGAAGCATGTGACCTGAAAGTGCTCCCTTTTGGTGTTGCACCACTTTCAATGCCATGAGACACACTCACACGCGGCGTGTTCACTCTTCTTGTCCCCAGTTCCTCTAACTCACCACCAGAACATGTCACACTTGCAGTACAGGCACCTGTATTGAAAAGATGCAACACATTTAGTTTTCTATATTTTATCACCTGTGGGATTTGAACCAGTGATCTTCTGATTATAGATGCAGAATCCTAACCCCCCCCCCCCCAACAAAAAAATACATAGCAACCCAAACAAGCAGCTCAGCAGACTGCTTCCTCTTAATGTTGATCTTTAAATGGTTCCATAAACTTGTAAGGGAGAGAAGCCGGGGCAGTATGAACGACGTTGAGGGCCATCTCGTGCTCTACCTGACTCTCAGCTAAGAGCAGAAGTCATGTTCTGTGGTGCACAGATCAGCTGCATGCAGTACACTGCAGTCACACAACACAACTCAGTAAAACACACGTTTACTTTAATTTATTTAACTGACGATTCTAACCACAGTGAGGCACATGGCACATCACAGAGCGACAAAATCTCAGAGAACTCTGAATCCAGAACACTTTGTTGCCAGTATGTACAAACATGCCAGAACTTTATGAAGTACATAAGATACAGGAGAAACACTCCACGTCACAGTGTATGCAAAACTAAAGAATGCAATAGAATTTACAGACAGTGTAAGATTACTTAGGACAATGAATTGACATTAGAGTACTATGAGTACCAAAAATAAGAGTAACATTATGCCGAGAGCAATATTTTTACGTATTTCTATGTTTTTTTTTCCAGAGCACTGCATGTGAATGGAATATACTACCCATACTTTTATTGTAGTCACTTCTAATTAATTTCAATGAATACCCTTTTAAAGGTGGCATCCTTTCTATGTGACTGTTTGGCAGATGTATAAGGAATGTTGTGCTTCTTAAGTCTTTTTTTCAGGGTTTTTAATTTGATAAAGCATTTCTCTAAACTTTTGTAATCTCATTTCCTCTCTCCTGTTTCTTTTTCTCAGGGTGAAATTGGTCTTCCTGGGGAAAAAGGAGAAATTGGATTTCAAGGTGACAAGGTACATATCAAACTTTATTTGCAAGGAATTGTGGGAGGGGTTTCTTGCTGCTGCATGCAAGATCTTCTTTCTGATTGGCCGGCTTTGTCATGAGTGGCATTACTTTGTGGCCTTACTTTGACCGCTTCTTTTGCCTCAATTTCCCAGGGTGCACAGGGCCTGGCAGGAATGCCAGGTATTCGTGGGAAGCCTGGGCCACAGGTAAGCTAGCTGCTTTGAATTAAGCAGATACTGACCCCATATGAAGAAGTCACCTGTGTGGCTGAAATTCAAAATTAGAATTAGCTAGAATTAGCTGTTTAATAAATAAGAGCAATATTTTTAAGTTCATTTGAAAACCTTCATGATTACATTGTCGTTTCAGAACTACACCTGAGTAAAAGTTATTATAAGAGTATATTATTTGAGTGTGAATGGTGTGTGTGTGTGTGTGTGTGGATTAGGTTTATATTACATTGTGGGGACCAGATGCCCCCCAGAATGTAATAAAAACCTGTTAGCAGGTATGGATGGATGGATGAGTAATTTATTCTGATGTGGTGAGTTTTGTTTTCCTCTTTCCACAGGGGAAGCTTGGTGATAAAGGCCCTGACGGCTTAGGCGGTCCCCCCGGGCCGGAAGTAAGTACTGTGCTGTGAGAATGATAAGGTCACTGCTGATTGTAAGCTTTGCTCTTTCTACAAAATCAGTACTTTTAAAATATATTTAATATTTAAAATATCAGCCTTGGAAATCTTTGTGTATTAATAGTACCAGCAGTCAAATGAAAATAAGGCCTACGCAGCGTGAACACCCCCATTGTGTATTACTCCAGGGTTTAGAAGCTTGCCGCTAACAACTAGCTATAGATCATTTACTTAGGGAATGTGACACACAACGATCTATCAATGACGAGGTGACAGTATAGACATATAATCCTCAGCCTGAGTTGTCCTCCACGTCCAGTCCAAATCCTTATCTGTGTTTTAGTGAAATATCGTATTGATATAGAATAACCTTTATAAAACAAGAGCTTCACCCAAGAGCAGCTTCAACTTCAGATTCACCTTGTTGATATACATTAGCTCGGTTCTCAAACTCACTAGAACTCGAATTTCTTGAAAGTCGAACAAACCAGTTTGACCTAGAACTCAATCTGAATATCA
>JABFDZ020000118.1:16500398-16513552 GCA_019775955.2 Pollimyrus isidori | reverse complement strand
CAAATTGCTCCCGGTGTGCAGGTTGGCACCTTGCATGGCAGCCTCCGCCACCGGTGTGTGAATGTGTGGGTGGATGGTTGAATGCGAGGCATAAATTGTAAAGCGCTTTGTAGAAAAGCGCTATATAAATGCAGTCCATTTACCTAATATAAATTGTACGCGCCCGGAAATGAGTCACACTACAATGCAATTCTTACCTGAATGCCTTCTTTACAGACTGGACGATTAACCAAATAAAGCAGCGCAACATTACAGTAACTAACAATAAAAAAAGCACTAACTTACGTGTACTATTACAGCATTTATATCATTTGTTTAAACTTTATTTTTAAATTGGAACTGCCTGGAATACAAACGTCATGCATGTAACTAAACTCTTCAGCCAATAAGGGCAAAGGTGTGTCGTCATGGATGCAGTTCCAGTTTGTGCAACCGGGTGAGAGGTCGCAATGCATCTAACCGTAATGCATTGCGTCAGGATCAGAATGCGTTGCTGCAGTGGCCCTGAAGGTCAAAACACAACAACAACAACATTGCAAAAAAACACGACGTTTAAAAAACACAGCGACATTACAGAAAACACAACATTTCAGAAAACATAACGACATTTAAAAATCACAATGACATTACAGAAAACACAACATTTCAAAAAACAAAACAACATTACAGAAAACACAACAACTTTTCAAAAAACACAACGACATTTAAAAAAACAGAAAGGGTAGGACTACACTTCTTGTTTGTAATTGGACAGTACCGGAACAAGTAGTATGGCTCTACTCTTTTCCTGAGTGCCTGTCACTCACGAAAGTTCATTTAATGGGTGCGTTCAACTTGGGCTTAGGTCTGTCTGCACCTTGACGTGGCATAGAGTGAGATCTGCTGGGGGCAGCAGGGGTGGAGTATAAACTGACTGTAGCCAAGTCGGACAACGTCTGCTTGTAGTGTGGAGACCTGACTGCAGTGGCAGCACTGCCAGAAAGATGTAGATAAGTCTATACAAATATTACCTGTATGCACATTACTTCTTTTATCATAACCAACTCTTCATACAAACTGTTAGCAGTGAAAATAAACTATGGTGTATAGTGGCCCTGTGTAAAAAAATTCTTACTCCAAGGATACTGTCCAATCACGAACAAGAAGTGTGGTCCTACCCTTTCCATATTCTTGTTGTGTTTTCTGAAATGTCGTTGTGTTTTGACCTTCACAGCCACCGTACGTTGCTTTAAGCCAGCGCTGTAAGCAAGTTGAACGCACCCAGTGACCGGACTGGGGGAACAAACTGAGACGCAGACTTAATACAGAGGACTAATGATAACAACCAGAAACAGCTGACCACTAGGAGATCCCACACAAGGTTAACGAGGGGGCATGGAACATGGACAGGACAGGGGTAATGTTAGGATAAGATATAAGATCTTTAACGTTTTGGAAGCCATTACGAAAAAAATAATCTTCTTGTTTTATCTGGTTTATTTTGTGTTTAAATGCTAAAAAATAAATAAAAACATATTTAGGTGTAATTTTGGGGGGGCGGGAACAAATTAATTGGTTTTCCATTGCTTCATATGGGAAAAATTCAGTCAGAACTCGAACTTTTTAGGATTTCATTCGGAGTCCGGAACGGATTAAGTTTGAGAACCCAGATACCACTGTATAGGTAGTAGGAGTCAGTAATGTTATGGTGAAGGATTAAGCTTCTAACCTGAAGGTTGCTGGGTCAAGTCTCAGGTGGGTCCTTGCTATAATTCCCATGAGCAAAGGACTTAGCCATAGTAATG
Source organism: Pollimyrus isidori (assembly GCA_019775955.2). Taxonomy (NCBI): domain Eukaryota; kingdom Metazoa; phylum Chordata; class Actinopteri; order Osteoglossiformes; family Mormyridae; genus Pollimyrus; species Pollimyrus isidori. The sequence continues at coordinate 16,511,768 of JABFDZ020000118.1, read as the reverse complement.
TCAACAAAATTGTTACTGTACTCATGGACTGCAGTGGGAGGAATGCAGTGCAATATTGAGTTAATCTGGGAAGACCTGGGAAAAAGCAAGTCCCGTTAATCTATAGGGGGAGATAGAAAGTGTTGCCTCTGTTTTTAATGGGCTTGTAACTTCTATGATTAACATGCGACAGGGTCTCTTTCATAAAACTTCATACAGTGATCTAGTAATCCACAGCTATAACAGTCTGTATGTGTATGATTTGGATTTCTGACCTATGAGCTAAGCAATGCGATAATAATGATAAAATAATGGCAAATGCATTTAGTGAAAACATAAGTCTGATGTTCTGTTGCACATGGCCATAGGCAGAGTTTTTCTTTTTCACAAGTTGAAGCAAAAATAGTTGAGTAGTATTCCATTGCTGGCATTTTGCCCCTCTCGGTGACCTTAAAATGCAGAGTACATTAACTGCCTATCAGCTCCAGGCATGCAATGCTTGATAATTACGCCCCCTAATGGTGGGCAGATGGCATGTCAGTGCCCTACCGCTCAGCTCTCAGCTTTATCTTCAGCTAGAGGAGAAAGAGCCGTCTCTCATTTCAGCAGCATGGGATGTGTTTGTTGTCTGTAAAAAATCTTACATGAAGACATATTTTGGAGATTGATGGCATTCATCATTTTAGCAAAGCCTTCCGTGGTTGTCATCATCATCATCATAGTCTCTATATGAAATTGTCTTTGCAGTCACTCTAGTGTCACAGCTATCTTTTTTGTGGTATATCCACACAACCACTGGAATTTCATGCAGATAATGACTTGATGAAATTCCTCCAATGTTTTTACAGGGTTTTCCAGGGGACATCGGACCACCGGGACAGAATGGTCCGGAAGGACCGAAGGTCAGTTAAGCACAATTATATACCTGAGGGCCAAATCACTGTTGCTTTTGATTTCCCCGGCCCAGTTTAGCAGAGTTATTATCCTGACTGCTGTACTCGTTATTATGCAAGGGAGGCTTTTGTTTTTGTAATACCCTGAGTATATGGCAAATCTGCCTCTGTCATTTATGGTACATGCAGAACAATGGATGGTTATTAAATATGTGCTGTGCTACACCAGGGAAAACCAGGTGCAAGAGGCTTGCCAGGCCCAAGAGGGGCAGCTGGATTAGAGGTGAGACAGCTTCCAGGTCGGCCGTTTTTAATGGAGTGAATCAGCGTATCGTGTTGCAACGTGGATACTGACAGCATTACCGTTTCCAGGGAGATGAAGGGCCAATCGGACCTCCTGGAGCTACTGGGCTGGAGGTGAGTTTCCGTTAAAAAAGTGAATCTTAATGCTGCATCTGATCAACAGATCTTTTTTCGTCATTCCGCACTTGTGTGTTGCCCATGTCAGCCAGGCTTGCTGTTGGCGTGAGGTTTGGGTCAGTACAGTGGTCATGTGGGGAAACCCTGTGGTCCGGCATGCAGCATTAACTGCGGTCATGTTCACGCTGTTCTCGGCTCATTATTTTTTCCTCTAGCGTTTCTCCGTTTTTCCCCGGTTGCATGGCAAACCAGTTATTTTATCAGCAAAACCGCCAAGTAAAGCTACAGGATTTTTTTTCCTCGCGTTCCAGCTGAAACTCGTTTCGGTGTCTCATGCCTTATGGAAGTGGTCTCAGACCGTTTTTACATTGAGAGCCACTTTTACAAATAAATTAATCTGGGAAGCCAGATTACCCATTGCAAGGTTTTTTTTTTTTGCCGATCAGATTTTGACAATCAGAGGAGGGGGTTTGGAGAATCGCCCCCGATTGATTACAAAACTTTTATACCTGTGTACAAACTGTCAGGTAGTTAGATTGATTAATAATGTCTGATTCATACTGCTCATTTTCTGGTTCTGCCACTTCATAGACCAGTGGGGGGGGGGGGCTCCCCAGCTTCATCTACCCAGTATTAGTAGGTAGTTCCTTCATTATTGGTGCCTGGCAATGTTATTTCAAGGCTGAGCAGCAAAGCTTGTAGCCGATGTGTGGGACCCATGCAGAGTTTGCTTTATTAATGCTGGGTGGTTTGATTGCCCCTGTGTACTGCTGATGGCCCCTACCTTATGTGTTATGCTTTCTGGGTAAAGGTTTAGGGTCACAGCGACCTCGCACTGGATACGGTCACTGGAAATGGCTGGATGAATGGTCCGTTCTGGAAAATGTAATGTTGGATACTAAGGCTTAGATTTCAAAGAGCGGACACCGTGGTCCTGACATGCATGGTTGCATTGTTTTAGGGGGTCATCAAATTCCTGAGAATCTGGCCCCCCCTCCCCCCCCTTTAAAGAAACCGTCCTTCCATATTGTGGGAAAGTCAGTAGGTTTCTGCACCAATTACACGCCCGCTAAAGTGCCGATTATCTCAGTAGCCGGGAAATCCGTTCTATCACTGGATAAACATCTGTTTTCTGTAGTGGACTGTTCATCTGGACCGGGCTCAATATCCACCAGAATCTAAAAATAGAGCATCTTCTGGGCCCGTTTCATTGCGAGCTGATCCACTGCGCACCCCTGAACTTGTTCAATACAAAAAGATGAAGTCACTTTGTTCCAGGAACAAGCAACAATTGCTCATTGTGGACAAGGAGGACAGATGCCTTTCGAAAGAAGAGTAGTCATCTCTGTAGTAATTAAATGTACAAACAGTATTCAAAAAGTCTCTAGGGCTATTAAGAATTTTTCGAGAGGATGAATTTATAAAAGCAGCCGCCAAGGTAAATGCTGAACCAGGCCAATAAACACACTGCCGTCCAGGTGGCACACGTGGAAATCTCTCCATGTGCTGCTTGGCTTAACTCATTTAAGCTGCCGTCGATTCATATTTCCTAGAGTTCATTATCAGCAGCGGCTCAGTGTGAACATTCTAGCCACAGGCCAGGGCAAAGGCAGATTTATACCTGTTATTTGCTATTGACGGCTTTTGGTGCTTTTTTGTTCAGGGTAGACCTGGAAGGAAAGGCTTCCCTGGGAGTCTTGGCCCTGATGGCGTAAAGGTGAGCCTCATTTTCTGGAGACGTCATTCATCTCGCAGGTCCAGTATCCCATCTGTCATTTAACACTAATGATAAACGGCTAAAGGATACTAATCAGTTATGAGTTTTCACAGTCATACAAAATACCCAGCAATGACCTGTTGTCTTTGGAATTAAAGCTGAGGCCAATTTGATTCCATTCTGTGAACATTCTGGTCGCCGTGTGTCAGGGAAGTGCGGAAGCATTGTTAATCACGCTTTGTCATTTAGGGAGAGCCAGGAATAACCGGGAAGGCTGGGATCGTTGGAGAAAGGGTAAGACCCCCGCGCTAGTGGGAGATGCCTGGTGCACCAGTCAGGCAGTACTTCCTGCGAGCTGTGAGCGACACTGCGCCTCTGTGTTCCTCCAGGGCCTCCCCGGATTCATTGGTCCTGTCGGAGAGCCCGGGATCGCAGGGGAGAAGGTATGAGAGGCTGCAGATCCACCTCGTAAGAATACTGCAAGGGGTGGCTTTTAGTCGTCTGCATCGTTTCGCTTAACTAGGAGGAGACGAATAGCTCTCTCACAGTGGCTGGACCACCGCGCCCCTGTGGTTCCTGGGGGGGTCTGCACTGCCTGGCTGGTGTGAACAACGGCGCTTTTGCTAGTCGCCGTGCCAAATGCACTGACTGAGGGGTCTGTGTGTTTTCAGGGTGACCGGGGGGAGATGGGCCTCCCAGGGCCCCCAGGCGAAAAGGGAGCAATGGTAAGGAGACGGGGCCCAGCTGTGCTTGGGGTCACAGAGCTCAGCTGAGCTGAAGGGAAGTGGGGGCACTTCCTGTTTACCTTTGGTTCACACGGGACGACGTCTCAGGGGCAGTCTCAGGTCAGGGGTTCGGGGACGTGGGCAGAGTTTACCAGCTACAGTTAGATCCATAAACTTTATGTATGAAATACTTTGATCCGCTGATGCAGACTTGTGGGCAGAGTGGCTCTGGGAGTCTCAGACCCTGGGGAGGGACTTTCCATGCAGCACCATTCTGGTGGAATTCTCTGTCCAGTTTAAAACCCTCCCTCTACAAATCGAATGATCTGGGCTTCATTACAGCCTTGAGTGCCTTGAGTGATGAAAGATCAGCACCATCTGCACATCGCCCACTAATTCAGCTCAGTGTTGCCAGGTTTGCGCCCTTATACGGAGGCCCCTTTCCTGTACCGTTACGCAGCATGGCCCCCCCCCAATGACACGGCACCTTAGTGAAAGATCTCCGCACTGAAACCTATTAGAAGTCCTAACACAAAGCAAATCTCCATCCAGTGATCTTGCACAACTTAAAAATTGTCTTTAAAAAGAGCCAATGGCTTGCATAATACTTCTTTCTTTGAGAATTAAACAAGAAGCCGCCTCTCGCAGGGCTAGATACTGTACTCCACTGTCCTCCTGCTCTGAATTTCATTTAAATTCACTGCAGCACTGGCTCTGCCTCAGGACCCAGAATTCAGTGTAATAACCGTGAAATGATAATGAGAATAGGAGTAATGGAACCTTGAGAGGCACTGCAGAGGCAAAGCTGTATTCTGAAAATGTGGCTAATGGATCAAAGATACTGTTGTGGGCATGCAAATATGTGTTTAATTGATTTCTAGTAATAATGTGAAACATATTTCACAAATACAAACTGATTTATGTAAGATCACACACGTAATGGTGCTGAGCATTTACTTTAAATATAACTCTGGTCTTCATTATCAAACATGACCTTTTTTCTAACTGAAACTTGTTGACTGAAGTCTATTAAAACTTCTCAGAAGCAGCAGCAAGGCATTTACTCGGTAACCTGTTGATGACCACACCCGGGTGACACACAGAGAGAATCTGAAACTTCAGAAATGCATCCGGCAGAAGTATAATACGAGCATTCTGTGCACCCGGGAATCTAGGGACAAATTTTGTATGTTAAAAAAGATTGATATTGTTAGTTCTTTCGGTCATGCATTCCAGAATTACACTTGAGTAAAAGTCATTGCAGTTTATTGTTTGAGTAACATGTGTGTGAATGGTGTTGGTGCCCCATTCTGGGTTATTCCCTGCCTTGTGCCCATGGCCTCTGGGATAGACTCCAGACCCAAACCCAACTGTGCATGGGACAAGGGGATACAGAAAATGGATGGATGGATGGATTACATTCTGTAGCACTTTACATTAACTGTACTTTCATAATGCATCCATTATGCATTTAGATATCATTCAATGCACCTCCACAGTGCATTCACAGAACATTCATACAACATTGATAATCAGCATGTAAGTATAAAATCTTAACATGCCTTAACAGCTTTAACATACAGTACAATAATAACAAATATTATATTATTATAGGATTATGACATTTCCTATTATCATATACTGTTTGTTATTATTGTAGTATATATATANNNNTACAGCTGCAAAGGTGTGTTAGGATGTTAAGGATTCCTTACATCATAAATATTCTATGAAAGCATTATAAAGGCATTTTGTTGTACTGCATACAAAGACAATAAAGGATCTGAATCTGGATTATAGTGGTGCAGTTCATGTAAAGTGTAACTTTACATTACAATAAACCTTCAGTCACTGGTTAATGTGCTTCAGTTAGTTACAGACTATTGTCTAAGAAGGGTTAGTATATTTATTAAGGCATTGGACTTTTAAGTAGACCTGACTATTTCAGATGATGGAAATGGTACTGCAATTGTAATTTTAAGCCCAGGCATCTTCCAGCTGCTTATCCCAATTGGAGTGACAGGGGCCTGGATCTGATCCCAGGCATCACAGAACGCGAGGCTGGATAAATGCCATCTCATCACAGGGCACATACGTGCACACACGCGATCATACAGTGCCAGCAAATTCGCGTGACAGAGGGGGAGCATGCAATCTCTACTCACACTTTGAGCAGAGGTGAGATTTGCAGCCCTGCCTGCAGCAGTGATTCCGGCTGAGTTCTAAGGTGCATTACATTTATGATAATGTTGTAAATAGCAATTCTAGATGATTGCTTTGAGTACCCAGGAAGCATAATAATATAATATTTGTTTAAATTGATTCAATTCTGTTAAATCCGGGGTGGCCAATTTTACCCAGACTGGGCCTGTGTTTATGTGGATTTTCGCTGCAGCCCCCTAATTACTGTAGGTCACTAATTAGAGGACTGATTGGCTGAGGAGTCCTCACACCTGGGTTTGAACAGCTGACCTAAAGGTTACCCCAAAAACCTGCATACACACCGACCCTTTGCGGATTAGATTGCCCCCCCCCTTGTTAAATAATCTTACTGGAATCTGACTAATATAATTTTTCTTCAGTTTCATTGAATTGTACTATATTTCTGCATCCAAAAACTTCTGGAATTTCAGATACTTGTAGGTCTACTAATGTCATTAACTGGAATAGTTGGAATATGGTAATTTAGCATTTTTAAATCTTACCCATATACTTTGTGTCTGTGAACGCATTGGGGTCTTCTGTTAGAAGCTCTTCTTTCACTGCCAGTTTAGAAATGAGTGGCATTCTGACAAAATGGGATTAATCACAAACATGTACTGAAAGTGCAAATGAGATTATAAGCCATTATCTCCCTTGTATAACACAGACAATAACATTTATGTCTTTGGCTTATATGACTTTGGTGACTTTCCAGCCTGCAGAATAATTCAGCAGATGTTCAAACCACACAGCAGAACTGGGCATCCGCGTTACAGTTCACTGAATTTACGCGGCCAGTCGTACTTGGGGTCGCCACGGCAATTTGTTTTCTTTTATTGCTGAATGCTTTGTGTGGGGGGGGGGGGTTTTAATGCTCTTAAAGGCAAAAAAAAGGGAAATGGAATCATTTTCTGTTGTTTATGCATCTCCTGCTTTGTCTTAGGGACACCCAGGGCCCCCAGGTGAAAGTGGCCCCTCAGGGCCCCCGGGAAAACCAGTAAGCTGATCTCTTAATAATGTCTTTATAATGCGTTTGTATAATGTCAAGAATAAAGATTTTTTTATTCGTTTTTGTGGCTTATTTTGACTTGAATTGAGCCAACGCTGATGTGACCTTACTTTAGATTCCCCTGAATGTGTCTAATAGGATTTTCCATGGTCTCGTTAAAATAAAAGAAGCAAAATTACAGCCACATAGGCATGTTTGTCCAGTGGGGTTCAACGTCCTGACACTCAAATAGCACCATTGAATGCAAATTCAGTTTTGTTCATTGCACTCCGGAACATTATCTTCAGATAATATTCTCAGACTCAAATCTTCCTCTGTGCAAGAAACTGCAGCCAGACTTCAAACCATAGATAGTTGGCAGCAGTTTAAAATGGCGGTGGGGGGGTTCTTCTCTTTCCATTAAAAGCCAAGAACTGAGGTGGAATCTCCACTTAAGACAGAATTTCCTATTTTGTCTGCTTATTATCGGCAACTTTGTGGGTTGGTGGAATCCGACAGTCACCAGCAGTAGCCCGGTTATATCCTGCCCGTTTGAGCTTCAGCACCTCCGACAAATTCCCCCCCCCCCGGCCTCTGCACGCCCCGTGCCTGTCCCTCCATTTCTGCTTTAACCGCGCGGTAAGCTGACATCGCGGTTGTGACAGGAAATGCCTGGTGGTGCCTGGTGGCCTGAGTGGGCTCCAGCTGAGGATGTACCCGAGCCGCTGGCGGCGGCCGGCGTAAACACTGCACCGCGACCAACGGCCCTTCAGCTCCAGGACCTTAACTGTGATGCCTGTTCTCCTGGAGCTGAACCTCTCAGACAGAAAGAGTCTCCCTTCAGCTGAGGCACAGGCCTCATAACATGCTCATTTTTCCTTCTTTTTTGCAGGCGCCACCTGGATCTCGGGGCCCAGTTGGCAGTCGGGGGCCCAAAGGCAGACGGGTAAGATCAACTAGATTAGTTTTTTGTTTTGTTGAATCTTGTGTCCAGTGGACAGAATTGTCAGTAAGCTGTCTATCAGCAGCACCCAGGTCTCAGTGAGGCTGAAAGAGGCACAGAAAGTGAGTCGGAAGGCACAGATGTAAGCCGGTGTGACTCTGCCTCTTTGTGGTTTCGCCCGCCACTAGAGGCCGCCACTACCACTAGAGGCATAAGACGTCTGGTGTTAAAGAATGGGAGACATTACAGGAGCAAATGTAGCTGGGTCCTACAGCACGTACCATCCCATAGAGCAGTGGGAGGGAGACGCTGCACTGGTACAGCACTGGGATTGCTGCTAAAGAACACAGCACCAGAACAAGTATTAGTGACACTTCAACTGCGCAAAGGACATTTTCGTAACGGAGGTGAAATTAATTTAACATACGTTTCTAATAAACAATTAGGTGTTTTAATACCTAAATGCAGAGTTTCTTGTAGAATATATCACCATTTTATTTTCTGAACTTCACACTGATTTTAGCATGTTTCTGCTGAAGGAAAATATTGAACAGCATTGGGCAAAGCCAGCGATTATTGGGCTGCCTGTTACAGTATATGAATGAAGTCATTGTGTGTTAACTGGAAACAAATACTTATAGAGCATGTTACCAGCACCTTTTATGAAGAGTGGAACCTTTTTCCACTGCGGAATGTCAAGCCACATTATAATTCTGGAAGAGATTCAGGCACATTAAACAGGGTTTTTCTTCCTGTCAGAATTGCATTAATGAAAACGTTAATGATTCGCATAAGGTTTAAGATGGCCGTGCTCTTCTCCAACGGGCAGTGTGCTTTTATAGAGCCGCTGATGACATTTGTGGGCAAATGTTGCTTTTCTGTTTCGTGTTAAACTGGCAATTGGCGGCACTGTATGTATATTTCTGATTTTGATAGTGCTGAGAAGTGAAGCTGTGATGTTTATATGGAACACGACAGGCCTTTTGTCAAGGGCCTGGCCGGTCTCCGCCAGCCTGACTACTGCAGAAGCAGAGTGGCTTTCTGGCTCAGGCAGCATGCGCTGCGGAGCTGGAGATGTTCTGAGCCGTTCTCCCTTTGGCCCTGGGACAGTTTTCCTTTGTTTGCTTCGTTTCAATGCGCCGGATTTCTGGCGCGTGTCCCTGAGAGTGACAGTCACTGAATGTGTGGAATTTGAAATGACGCTGTGGGGAGCTGGGACTTAGGCCGTCCTGCCGATCTGCGGACCCGGCAACCCCATCGCAGTCTGGCGCGGCCAGTATACGGCACAGCGGTTTACCGTATCAGTCAACAGGAAAAGCCGCGTGACAGTACTCTGGTGATTAATTGCTTAACGGATATTAGCGGTTGCACAGAAGACAGTGTGACGGCTTCTTGTCTTCTTATGGTCGATTGATTCACAGATTTTTCCATCTGCCAGGTAGGATGGAGTAATACAAGGCTTAAGAAGGAAGAAATCAGACACCATGTTCTCTTCACATGACAGAAATGTAAAATCACTGTATTTCCAATTAATTATAATTGAAGGCATTTCCTCGCACAATAAATCTGAATTAAGTGCAGCATTCCAGCCGCACACACGCAGACAGGCGCAAAGAGGCCATCTGAGTTTAGGGGAAATGTCCTTGCAAGGCTATAAACTCCGTCTCTGGTCAGATGGGCAGCCGCCGCTGCGGTTTCCCCACATGAGGCGGGGAGAGCAGAGGCTGGTGTGCTGTGTGCTGTTAGCTGTTAGCACTTTCCTCTCCTCTCCGTCCAAAAACAACAGCCATAACTCCCTATTCATTTCCCACGAGCGTCGTTGCGTTCCGGCCTCGGCCTTCTTCATCTCCCCGCTCCTCTTGTTCCCGAAGCCGGCTCCATTTCGCTGAGGCCCGCGCCTCCCAACCCCAGAGGTGTAGCAGATGCACTCCAGGCGCGATTTCCCTCGGTTACCACTGATTTACCACGGCGTTTCAGGATTAGAAACACTGTGCTCAGGTGGGACTTGTTTGGCTCCAGAAACACCGTTGCGCTGCACGGCTTGAAGTCTTTATGTAAGTGTAATGGGGAGATTTTCATGGAGTTTCATCATGGAAACATGTACCGAACACGAAATCATCGCAGAAAGACCGGGAAGGGGAGCAAACCGCTGCTGCAATAAACCACGATAGTGACCACCACAGCACGTCCAAACAACGTTCAGTAACTAAGGAACTTACGTGCTTACGACTTACCACAAACTTAAAGCCAATTAATTCCACATTTGCTTCCATCATATCCAGCGCCCTTTGGTTTGATACCCGTCTGTGTGATTTTTGGTGGTTTGGGAAATTGTCCTTAAACGGTCAATGCTCATGTGTGGGGTTGTGTGCCAGGGGGCAGACCGACACAGGACCCCCAAGAAAGATGTCAAGGAATTGCTCAGCAAACAGCAACAGAAACGCACAAGCACAAGGCCAGTGGAACACACTGACAGAGTTATTGGGAAGACTTTACACTACGGGCTGTTTGTCACAAAGAATAAACAATTAGTTTATATGACTGTGCAGTTATTTCCTTGTTGGGCCCTGACAGTGGAAATTGTCTGATATTTTGCTGTTCCAGCATTTATGATTTTTTATAGTAATATACGATTGTTTCACCAATGCAACTCGCTCTGCACACACAATGTAATAACAGACACAGTGTTCGACTCACATCTCCCTTGTAAAATTGAGGAGGATATCACTGGTTTGCCTGTGGGTAGACTGGGATATGATCCTCGGGATCTTACTGGGATATGAGGAAGGCTGTTGGGAGGTTTTAGACATGGATCAGGTTTTCAGTTCGCTTGGCCAGGGGAGGGCTGTCTCTCTGCCTCCCCCCCGAGGCTCAGAGTCATGGCCATTTGTCAGCATTAGCCCCTTAGATGACCTGCCGCTGGAACGGAGGCCAGTAATGTTCTCTTAGGGGTTTGACCAAAGCGCCTCGTTGGAAACATTTCAGGCTCATTGGAGATGGTCATTAACTCTTTATATTAAATACACCGTTTCTCCTTGTAGTTGAAGTAAAATTTCCAAAGTTATTAACAATAAAATAACATAAATTACACAATCAGTGGTAGTATATTTAGTATATAGCAAAATTTAATTAGTCCACAATAATAAATGTAGCAATAATAATCCTGAAAACAGCTGTGACCTACACAGTCATACAAAGTGGTACAGTGAGACTGATCAATGTGAATCTATGTGTATCAGGCAATGATTAATTTTAACAGAGAAGATGCTAGAATCATGAATCATTAGCAATAATCCTGTGAAATCTACTTCACAGGCACTTTCTGCTTGCTGTGTTTGGCGGCTGTTTTTAGCTTTTAGTACGCCACTGTGATCTGTTATGTATTCATAAGGTCTGCACATGTTATAATTTGATTGGACTCGTATTTGCGCGTGGGGGGGGGGGGGGGGGGGGGGGGGGGGGGGGGGGGGGGGGGGGGGGGGGGGGGGGGGGGGGGGGGGGGG
>JABFDZ020000118.1:16460468-16471236 GCA_019775955.2 Pollimyrus isidori | reverse complement strand
GGGATGTGGTGGAACGAGAGCTTTGTGCCCTGGATGTGCATCCCACAAATCTCCATCAACTGCAAGATGCTATCCTACCAACATTTCTAAAGAATGCTTTCAGCACCTTGTTGAATCAATGCCACGTAAAATTAAGGCAGTTCTAATTAGTATGGTGTTCCTAATAATCCTTTAGATGAGTATGTCTGCCTTTGTCCACAAAGTGTTTGAGAAATATGCAATTACTGTTTGAACATAAATGGAAATAGAGAAACAAAAGAGAAATTTAGCATCAACTGGACTCTACAGACTCTACATAAACGAACTGAGTACAAACATACTGATAAATGTATTATACTTGTAGACTTTATGCAATGAAATAAAACTGAACAGCAAAAATCATCTAGATGGGCTAGATAAATAACCAGTGTTTGGCTGAGTTGAGTTAGACTAGTTATCAACAAGTCTACGGAAGGCTAAGGCTAAAAAAATAGATGTGCAGTAGTTTATGCCTTGCAATCCGTAGACAGATCCTTCTCATTTAGCCAAAGGACACAACCAGTTAAAATAATAACAAATCATTTAACATTTTATGGGTATTAAGCCCATCATTATCTTGGCAACTTTAATTTGAAGCGCCTAACAGGGCAGTGGTTCTTAACCTTTTTTTTTCCCCACCATGACCCAATTTTTACCATGTCAGCCCAGTCGCAACACTGTATCAGGTCATGGTCGTAAATTATGGGGGATGATGTAGCCCCTCCAATAAATCAAAACAGCCAATACAACCCTCCCGTAATGGGTGGAGACCTCAACCCCCACCCACAATGTTCCAGCCAAACTTACGTCCTTGTATCAAGTACTGGTTCAAATTAAAGTTGCTTGCTAGTTTTAAAATGCTTCCAACACCGTTTCAGAACTTGCCGCGAACCAAATTTGGGTCGTAACCCAATGGTTGAGAGTCGCCGACTTAAATGGCGGGGCCCGGTGCAGACGGGTAATTATTATAAGGGGTAGTAAACGCGCGTAATGGTTGCAAGATTATTTCGATTTCTCCTTAACAACTGTCCACAGGATTTCTGCAAAACTCGCTACGTTTCCAAGTATCGAAAACCCATTATCCTTGAGCAGCGAAGATTCTGACTATAATTAATATAAATCCATTTCCATCTTCATAAGGATCACTTTGTGTATCCTGCTAAAAGCTAAACAGCAAAAAAATGGCAGGATTGTTCGTAGTCAGAGTCCGATTTTTGTGTATTTCTGGAGGCGAACTCTGGATGACAACCCCTTACAGCAGGGGTAACCAAGCTAATCCACAAAGTGCCGGTGTGTATGCGGGTTTTCGCTGCAACTGCAATTACTAATTCGAGAACTGATTGGCTGAAAGAGTCCTCACACAAGGGTTTGAATAGATGACCTACAAGTTATCACAAAAACCTACATACGCACCGGCCCATTGCGGATAAGATTGGCTACTCATGCCCTACAGTACATGTACGTTATATGGATTCTTTATTAGTACCTTTTAACTTCAGGAATTTTAAAAATGTTTTTGGCGTTATCTTACGAAGCAGATTTTCGCGCTGTCAGATCTCTTACAACAACTCCTTACCTTAGCCGACTGAATTAACCCGAACTATCCCAAATACGGGCAACAAAGATTTTCTGCTACATTTTGCTGCCCCATTTATTTGTGGAGATCACTCCCCACCGCAACAAACTGGGTACCACAGGCTGCTACGCGCCACAGACGTAACCTTTTCAAAACAACTTCCAACGTCTGAAAGACGTTCTGCTAACCAATCGCCGCGCAGTACTCGATTTTGTGGGCGTTTCTAGACGGCACCACCCGTGGCTTCCAACGTTGCACCGATGGCTACGTCACACATGGTAAAATGGCGGTAGTAGCAATTGCTTTGAATTTTCACCTTATGTTTTAAGCTTCGGAAAACTAACCCCAGGAAATATGCGACACTGATTATACACGGGTACGGTCTAACTGGTAAACACACAAAATATATCAGCAATGGATTCCGTTGTGGGGGAAGATCCAACTCTACCTATAGACATGAACGGGAGGTAAGCGACAAAGCTTTCTGACACACTCCGTTAACCAAACACAACGGTTATGGTCATATAATTGTTATTAAAAGCTTTGAATTCCTTCTTCACATTAGTGTTGTAAATGTCTTGTACGTAGGTGTATGTTTAAATCTTAACTGTCGACTTTCGTCTTGTTAAACAGAATAGCTTTACAACGTGGTAGCTATTTAGAGTCCCTGGAAACAGTACAAGGAGAATAACACTTGTTTTGACTTCCTTTACTTACCTCTTTTAGAGAGTGAACATTTAATTTTAGAAAATATTATGTATCAAGTTAAAATACGTGGTTGGGATTTTTTTGCGGGCTGTTTAAAAGTCACTGTGTCAAATGTCCTATTGTATTTTTATTTTTAAAAAGAAGAGTGGGTATATAAGTCGAAGCATTACTCGGTTGTTAAAGAATAACTTTTGTTTATTTGGATAATATTTTTCTAATTCAGAAAACTGACACGCAATGTAGATGCTGTCAAAATCCACGTATGCGGTGACTAGGAAAACAACACTAGACCACAGGCAATGTCATACTCTAAATATAGCTGACTTGTGTCGCTGCCAAAGGCTAATAAGTCAGAATAACTGGCTTGTAGCAATTCCCGTAAGTGCTCGTTACCTCTCTACACCAATTAAATCCTTCGTTTTTTAATGTTGAGAACAACTAACGATGCTTTAAAATTAGCTTGTCTGTGCTGCCTGGTAATCAGTTCATTAGGAAGCCGGATGTTCAGCCTGTCATTGTATTAGAAACTCAAACTGTTCTATCAATTTAAGATTATTGTCTTTGTGCAAATATACACTATTATCTTAACAATGATAATAATGTCAGTCTTCTGTCCTTGACGGATCTAGCTAAACTATTGACGGTTCAGGAGAGAGGTGAGCCTTAGTCGTGAGAGTACCGCTTCCCCATCATACCTGTAGGTGTAGATAAGTATTAGTGATGTCTAGCATGCTGTTACTGACTTTCATGCGCCTGTAGTCGCTGATTTCCGCTGATGGGGCGTATTTGGTTGCTTTGTGAAATTCCCGCTTCAGTTTGGGAAGTATTACAATTTTAAAACAAGTTAATTGGCAAGGTATTGCTTGTTTTTTTACTACCTCTTGAAATATCTGCCTAGTATGTAGTTTTTAAATACATCCAAACATTTTAAAATATGTAACTGTTTGTATGACAAATTTTCTTTATCTTCTATTTGAAGGATAATTCTTTTCTTTTTTCAAACCACAAATGTCAGAGGTGTGTTTGGAGATAAATTTAGCCCCTAACCTGTGAATTTAAGAATATGCTGTTGGTATTAAAAGGCTGATCCTCATTGCATTGTCAAGCATACAGTGATGATTCTGTGGCAGATAATGCTGGGCTGTGAAGACCTTAGTAGTCAGAAATTTAGTTTAGTATCATTTAACTTTTGAAAGTCTATTAAGATGGTTTGTAAATATACACTGGGTGATCAAATCAAATTTCATTGCAGTTTTCCGTGCCAAATATTTTATTCACAGCCATTTGTGTGGTTTAGCTGTTCCGTCTCCATTTATACAGCTGGATATTTCAGGTACGGTGCTTAAGGGTACAAACAGGACCCCTGTATCTAACTAACACCAGTAAGCCCCCCCCCCCCTACTCATTCCCTCACAAGTCTCTTTCTGAATATAATAGTGCCTGTCTCTTATGTCTGTTACTTCGCTGCCCTGTAATGAACCTCAGTGTTTTGTGCTCAGGAGCCAGATGGCTATTGCTGTACTTCAATGCATTAATGATAAGGGTAGTGTATGTTACCTTATCCTGAAACCTGAGATAATTGGTTCTCTATTGAGTTGTCCTATATGTTTCTGAAGTCTTCCACCAAATGGTTTAATGTGCAATTGACACTCGGCTAATAATACTTATTTGGTGTGGTGTATGTATTGGCACAATTTCAGCACCATAGCTACTGCTGTGCGATACATGCCTTGTATTTAGGAAAAAACAAATAACGGGACAGTTTGATGGGTATGCTTTCTTCTGATGGTCTCTGCAGATGATGTTTTAATTGCTTTTTCTTTTTTCAAGTTTTGTTTTGCCATATTTAATTTAAATTTTGCATGTATTCAGTCAGATAAATGCCACATATACATTTTCTGTATGCTGTAACAGGAAAATAACAGCAAGGTGTATTTATCCACAATGTAATTAATTTCACACATGCATAGACATTATATGGCAATGGAAACATGGCCAGTCAACATGGGCTGGTTAACACTGGGCTGGTTGACACTGACTCCCAACCATTGCCTGTCATGTTCAGCCTGAACATTCATAAAATCAGTTGCATACCTGCAGTGCCCATCTTTTATGTCTCTTGTCCCATGACCTTCCTCCTACCACTGTCCCCCTAATGGCAGTTCCAAAGTGCACTTTGTCTGTTCTGAAAGCTTTCATGTGCTACTTTTTGTCACGCTGGCCAGCTTCTTCTACAGTCTACACATTAGAAATGTCACTTTCACTGTACTGATGCCTTTTAGGTCCCCATTGAGAAAGTGAGGTGTGTGGCAAAGTGAAACAAATAAACAGCATCGTGCAAATTGTAACGAGAGAACTTGTCAGCTGCATGATGACCCAGTGTTTCATCAGACACTAAATGTCAGAATGAAATTGGGAAACTCTAGTTGTGGCTTATCTGTGACCTTGATGGTTCCTGGTATGGAGAAAGAAAATCAATGTTTCAGCCTATGTTCAGGCAAAAAGGGAAATTGGAAAACCAACAATCACGGTAACTTTTGGTAAAGCTTGTCAGTGTGCTAAAGGTAATTTGTGATTTTGTAATTCTTATCAGTTTATAATTTTTCTTTCAAATTTTTCTTCTTAATTTGTTATTTTGAGCATTTGGAATAGAAAGCCTTGCCTTCCATTGGGGAAACTAGCTTAAGGACCCCTGAACGGATGGTCAAAAAGCTTTTTCAGGAATGGTCAAGATGCACTAAATTGCAATAATATTCAACAATCTGTGCAGTTATGCAGAATATTATCTAGGTGGAATTTTGTGTTAATACTGGATTTAATTAAAACAATTCTGAATGTAATGATTTTATTTAACTGGATTGGTGATCAATAACTAGAAAGCATGTGGTATTAACATTTTCAGTGTCCCTTTATTTTTAATTGGAGATAAATCAGATATTGCTTCTTTAGTTTTTGTTTCCTGTTAAGCTCCTGCAGTGGATTATGGGTACAAGGCAGGAAGAGCATTAAGTGAAGCTGTCATAGAAAAGCGGAAGGAAGTTATCGTTCTTGTGTTTGCGGAGCTGAAAGTCTGAGACAGAGGAGAATCATTTAAAAGTATTGGCAACCTTGTTGCTGCTCTTGGCCTTGTGATGCTGAAGGCGCCGTCGTGCAAGGGAGTACTGCTTGTTGGCGAAGGATCCAAAATGGAGCTGTGCTGTATAGTGACACTGAACTGTCCGAATCTTCCTTGGCTCTCAAAGGCCTTTGATTTATAGAGATCACAATGACTGTTTGTTAAACGGTGACAGCATGCTTAACCATTCTGCAGGACATTGACAAGAAGAATTCAGTTTGTAACGGGTGTGTGTACTTTACAGGAATGTACTTGTCAGAAATGTGTTTTTTTTTTTATTTATATTTAGTATATTACTTTCCTGAATTTAGTTTACAGTAATGTAGTTCACTGTAATGTGTATTTTTATATAGAGGGGGAAATTATTTCATTGCATTGTTTATTCTGTGGTCAATCAAATAGTAATGAGTTAATTTAAGCAGGTTGAAAGTTAATGACACAATCATATTGTTTCAGCACTGGCTTGTCCAGACTCGATGAGATGGCAGACGACGGACATCTTCCTATGGACAGTATGGCAGGTAGAGATGTTTGCCTATCACTAGATTCCTTTTGTCTATGGTTTAGTAATATACCTGCAATGATGACACACAGCATTGTCTTAAATCAGACTATCAGTCTTTAGTTATTAGTTCTCTTTGTATGCTGTAAATGTGAATGAAATCATAATGCTTGTCTTGCTGTCTAGTTTTGCTGTTTTCTGTTTCTGCTTTTGTGCTGCATTGTCATACAAACCGTGGCTTTATTGTTTTCAAAAGCCAGAAGTTAGCCTGTATGAAAAAGCAGCTGCTTATTTCTGTACAGCGTGTCTCAGGCATCCTGAACGTTCCGCTGACTTGTTGCCAACCGACAAGTGAGGCTGTAATAAGATAAATGAAGAAAGGTTCTTCAGATGAATAGAATCCTCCACACTTTCAGTTTTCATTCTAGCTTTGTCATAATGTGATGCATCTAAATTCCGAAATATTATAGTACATGTTTTTAATATGACTGCTTTACATTTAGTGGCTACCTGTTTTAACATGACTGATAAATGAACCACATTTTGTATGGTTGCTGTTCTTTGTAAGTTCCAGTTCTGAACTGTCCCTGTGTGTATTACTGCAAATGTGGTTCCTGTAGATTATTTGTTTTATATTCAGACATAAATTTATAGCACCTTGTCAACTGAAGATGGTGTCAGTGCATGTAATTGGAAGTAGTTTCTATGGCTTCTTCAAAGTGTTATGTGGGCAGCACATTTTAAATTTGGGTGATATGGTGTGTATCTGTATCATTCATGTTACATTTGTAAGTAGTCTGTTTTGAATGTTTCTGCCTAATTCTAATGCACTAAGTTAACTAATTAAGCAATGGAGAGTGTCAATGTATGTAACTAAAGAAGGTTTAATTTTTTTATTTCATATTCCCTTTCTTCCTAGGACTGGTGTTTCCAGGAGAGCGAGTGTCGCCTGTTAAAGCTCACACCATGAAAGATTATGAAAATGTAAGTGAATACAAGCCAAAGAAGGTTTTTTTATCTTTAAAAACTGAAACCAAAATTTGGTAGCAGTTGTTAGTTTGTATTGGTTTTTTGCCAGTTAAAATTGGCCTAACTCCATTAGACTGGGTAGTAAACAGCTCACCAGTATGCAAAAACCAAACAATGTTGTGTGACTCACTAAAGACATATTTCTAAAGAGATTTCTTACCTCGAATGTATTTATATGGCACCAGTTTTACATAACATGGTATACAAGTCTTTACCATTTATAAAATTTTAATAGTTAAATGTGAAGAAGAAAGTTAATCCTGCCTTCACTTTTTGCGAATCAGTTCCTTGTTTGTCAATCTGTGACATAATAAACTCACATGCTGCCCTTTAGGTCACATTTATGAGAATATTCATAGCTTGCATGATGTCTCCATAGATCCCTTTGTCTGTCACTTTGATGCATGATGTCTGTCTCAGTTACGGGTTGGTCTTGTGGAGTGCGGCTGTCACCCAGCAGCCCAGATGTGGCCTATAAAATCAGCCAGAGGACAATGGTACACAGTCCGCTGCCTCCATCTCCCCTCCTCCACACCAGGCAGCCTCCTGGGCCTGCAATTCATTAGCCTTCAGAGGGAGATGATACTGAATTACGCAGCAGGACTGGGACTGGACTGTGCTGCACAACATGCAGTGTTTTCTCCTGTAATTCGAGCTTCCATGTGGCTTGTACACTCTGGGCTGATGGGAGTTACCGTAGAGAGCCTTCTGTGTGCCACCTCGGCAACTCAACTAAATAAAACGCACCGTTTTGTCTTTTTTCAGCAAATCACTAATCTGAAGAAAGAGAACTTCAACCTGAAGCTTCGCATTTACTTTATGGAAGAACGTGCACAACAGAAATTCGACTCAGCCGAGGATGTATACAAGACGGTGACTGGACATTCTCCTGAAATAATTTGCTTTCTGAACTGTATATTGTGCATAACCTATGCAGCAAAAATGCTCTCTCAAATTACTGTGCAAAAGAGTAGTAAAATCTACACTTTTCAGGATTAATTTATTGGTGTGTGTTTCCAATAAAGTTTAAGTTTGTATACTACACCTAAGTTTCCTGAATAAACCAGGCCAAAATCAGCAAATTAACAGGACTAATTGGAGGGTAAAGCAGCAAACAGCCGCCTTTGCTGCCAATAGCATGGTGCACAGATGAGATGAAAGTTAAGCGAAAATACAAAACCACTCGAGACTTGTATGACATGAAATAGTCTGACTATCCTCTCACCACCTGTTTACAAAAAAACATAATTTTCTATTTGAGGATAAGGCAGAGAGGTTCTATATGGATACACATCATCTGTGATTCTGTAAGCCATTCCACCAGAACACTGTTTTCCTTCAGACTGTTGCTTGTATATTAAAGTTGTACTTCTGATGTCTGAGATTATATGATCGTTATGGTTTTTGTCAGAATATTGAGCTGAAGGTGGAGGTGGAGTCACTGAAGCGAGAGCTGTCAGAAAAGCAGGAGCTCCTTGTCTCAGCCTCGTAAGTGAAGCCAAACGTGAAGGTTTTCCATTTGAAACCATTTAAAGTATGCAAGATGTATAATCAGACACTTTGTGGGGAGAATATGATACCTTCACATTATTGCTTAGAGGTCAGTGATGCTTTTTTTATTTAAAGGAAAGCTGTAGAGAACTTGGCAGGGAAGGAATCGGGGGATATTCTGCGTCTGAAACAGCAGGCCAAGAGAGAGGCTGAACGGCTGCAAGACACTTTCAATAAGAAGATCCAGCAGTTAGAGGAGGTAATCTGCTGATAAATGCACAGCTAAATGGCAGCACTGTGGGAAATGGGCTTTGCAGTACCTGATATAAAAGGTCTGTCTCTTTCTCTGATGTTGCCCTAGGGCTGGGGTTGGGCAATGTGCCTTTTCATCTTGTAGGTGTGTGAGGTAGCCTATGGTTATTAGGCTGCTTCGCCACTGCACGCGTCCTCACGTCCAGCTCATCAGCTTGTTGTGGATCCTTTGTGACTCAGAGTTTGAAGGCAGCTGAAGAGGAGGCTGAGAAGATGGCTGCTGTGGCAGAGCAGGAGAAGGTGCGAAACATAGACATGGAGAAGCAACTTCTGGCATTCAGCCTGTCCAGCACCTTTACACCTGCCCCCACCCAGGATGTGCACCCTGTCCTGCAGGAGAAGGATGGGTAAGACCAGTCACACGAGTGTTTGTGCTACAGAAAAGCCAGAACCACTTGGCTAGCTGCTAAATGGTATGTTATTACTACTGGTGGTATACATTCTTTATTTTGAAAACCTTATTTTGTCGTTCCCATTTCTTTTGTTTGCCGTAGTGTTATCGAGCAGCTGAAACTGTCCCTGAAGAACCGGGATGCAGAGGTTGCGCAGCTACAGAAGGCCATCGCTAGTGAGGGCAGAGAGAGCCAGCCTGCATCTGCGCACACAAGAGACCTGACTGAAGCTATCGCTCAGAAGGACCAGGAGCTGGAGGTGCGTGCTTGCCCTTCTGCTTTTTAAAAGCAAAGGTACAAAAGAGCTGAGGAAGCCATTTTGTGCTGCTTTATGGAGAGATGTTTTAAACAAAGGATAGTTTGACATTTTATTTTGACCATGCGTGAAGGACAATCATAAACAAAACACAACAGTTTAAACTGAATGCTTAATTACTGAGGCCCTGACAATTGCTGGTTTTGAGAAAGAAATGCTGTCCAGATCGATCAAATGTGAGCATAATGCGTTTTCGCAGTTTGCATTGCATTTAAGTCATTTATACTGGCTGTTTACATGGATGCCACATTGACCTGTGGGTATTCCATCACAAAGTACATCTAAAATGGTTTAGTGACTGCAGTGTGGCTCTGCTGCACCTCATCTTAAATTAACAGACATGATCTGTGATGCCGTGTCACTCTTTATGTAGCGCGTTGGCCTTTTTATACAAAATGTACAGTACAGGC
This sequence comes from Pollimyrus isidori, assembly GCA_019775955.2. Taxonomy (NCBI): domain Eukaryota; kingdom Metazoa; phylum Chordata; class Actinopteri; order Osteoglossiformes; family Mormyridae; genus Pollimyrus; species Pollimyrus isidori. Next base: position 16,461,367 of record JABFDZ020000118.1, on the reverse strand, counting down.
CAAAAGTTTGGACACACCTTCTCATTCAATGCGTTTTCATTATTTTCATGACCATTGGTAGATTCTCACTGAAGGCGTCAAAACTATGAATGAACACTTGGAGTTATGTACTAACAGAAAAAGGTGAAATAACTGAAATCGTTTTATATTCTAGTTTCTTCAAAATAGTCACGCTTAGCTCTGATTACTGCTTTGCACACTCTTGGCATTCTCTCGATGAGCTTCTAGAGGTAGTCACCTGAAATGGTCTTGAAGGAGTTCCCAGAGATGTTTAGCACTTGTTGTTGTTGTTGAGTGTGTAATCAAAGCAGGGTGGCTATTTTGAAGAAACTAGAATATAAAACATGTTCAGTTATTTCACCTTTTTTTGTTAGTACATAACTCCATGTGTGTTCATTCATAGTTTTGATGCCTTCAGTCAGAATCTACAAATGTAAATGCTCATGAAAATTTAAAAAAACACATTGAATGAGAAGGTATGTCCAAACTTTTGGTCTGTATTGTATGTTTTTGTTTTTGTTTTTTTTGCTGAATGCAAAGTATGACCTTTTTTTTCCCATGCAAGCTTTTGTTTGTATTGTTGGCTCAGTGTTTTTTTTTTTTTCTCCCCCAAAGATACTCAAAGAGGAACTTGGGCGTGAGAAGGTGAAAAATGAAAGAGATCTGCAGGTTAGTTTCTGCAAAGTGTTTCATTTGTTAATCTGTGATCCAAAGTGTGTGCTCATTACAGAAGGGAAATGAATGTCTGTCTGTCAGTGGGGTTGAGTAGCTGTGTGATGGGTCAGGTACGACCCTGGGGATGGGGTTCGTCTGCAGTGCTGAGGCCGTGTCACTGTTTCTGTAGCGCGTTGGCCTGAGGCCGTGTCACTGTTTCTGTAGCGCGTTGGCCTGAGGCCGTG
>JABFDZ020000118.1:16440022-16460368 GCA_019775955.2 Pollimyrus isidori | reverse complement strand
TTCAAAATGGACGTGCATTTTTTGCATTTTGTGTTTTTAAGTTAAATAAAATGCTATTTTTGCCATATATTTAAACAGTGAGGATTTCTTTAAAAAATGTCTAAAAGTCTCGTGTCGTCTCGTTCTCGTGAACCCAGTATCTCGTCTCGTCTCGTGGGAAAAGCATCTCGTCACACCCCTACTAGTTGCACTTCATAAATCAAAATTTTGTGTACTTCATTACATTGATTCAGCTGCTACAAAATGTAATTTTTTGTATACTCAATGTAGCATACATTTTGTTTATGCGAGTTGCTGGAAACAACCTTTGTATAAAGACAGACTAGGTTATTTAAAGATTGCTGGGAATCTAATTGTTTTTTGCCCCCCCCCCCCTAACTAATCATTAGTTGCAGCCCTATAATTATGAGAGTAGTTCAAAGAAGTGGTTTTTACACTATGCAAAGTTTTGACACCAATCCACAGTGGCGCAAGAGCTGTGCAGGAGCGCCTGAAGAGAACACCCAGGTGCTATTCTGGATGACGGAACACCAGAATAAGCAAAACCACTGTGCTGTCTGTTCATGTTTATTAAATCGCTGTCAGTATCGAGAGCTAGGCCTGTCACGATAACACATTTTGCTGGACGATAAATTGTCCCAGGAATTATTGCGATAAACAATATTATCAAGGTGACGTCATATTCAGCAGTGCGAAATACGGCTGACTTCCGGTTTGAGTAACTATGAGTGCAAGAAAGGAAATTACTATTATTGTTTTTTTTTTTTTAGCTTCTGAAACACAATTTTATCCTAAGTGCACCACGTTCACAGAATACAATCGCATATAAATATGTTGGATTTGCCAAATTTCCCACTTTTCATATAATTTATTGCTAAATTTTACTTTACCGCTTATAGTGAACACGTCTGCCTGTGTGAAATTGCTAATTATAATCGGATGATCATCATAACAGATTATTTCTTACTTTTTTTCTATTTCAGTCTAACACGTGTATATTTCTTACATGAACAATAAGTAATAAAACGGACAGCGTCACTAATTTTGATTGCAAAATATAGTTAACCCGTTTCAAACGCTTTTCACATTACAGTACTGTACAAATTAAATCACTGAACTGTATATAATTAAAATACGCTATGTAATACAGTATAATACTGTACCTAAATATTCAATTTTATTTATACAGTGTTTTTTCACATTACCTGAAAGCGTTCGCTGCAGCGTCTCCGTGGCTCGTTTTACGGCGGTTTCATACGCTTTGGTGAGTCTACACGACACAAATTTAAATATTGAACAACTTTAATTAGAACTTAGAAGTTAAATATTCTCCGCTAGAATGACTGGGAGTGTTCATAGTTACTTCATTGCCACATGCATACACTATCACTGTCCGGAAGTAATGTCTATTAGCGTAAGCTATAGCTAAAGGCCATTGACACGAGAGTTCACACCTCATTTGTAGTGTTCGTGAACGACTCTTTTTAGTGAACGATGGGAGTCTGTTCAAGAGCCGTTTTATTAATGTTTTTAAAATTGTCCGGGTTTTTGAGCTGCCTGAACATTAAGGACGTCTATGACCAGAACGCGTTGTCTTCAGAAAACCCACGAGACGGCGTCTTATTTTTAACGAGCTCAAATCAGGTCACGCCAATCAGCATCAAGTTAAATGAAGAGAGGGGCTGGTTTTTAGAAAAGAGCCGATTAGGAGTCGAAAGAGCCGGTTCTTCTTGATGAGCTGAGCCAAATGAGCCGGTTGGCTAAAAAGAGCTGATATTCCCATTTGGTAGAGACACACGAGGAAAACAAACAAGCATGCAAATGAAAATTATCGCGGCCCGAAAAATTATTGTCCTCATTTTACTGATCGTGCAATTAATGGTTTATCATTTATCGCCACAGGCCTATCGAGACTTTTTTTAATATCTTTTGTCCTTGTAGCTGCTAAGTGTACTCATTATTAAAGCGATAAGGTTGTCTGCATGCTACCTTAGAATCTCCATTAAGTAAGTGTTTGAGAAAACATTTAGGCTAGAATTCTGTGGTGACTGAAGATGCCAGTGTGTGTTCGTGCTCATGGAGCCTGTTGTGACCAGTATTATTATCATAAATTGAAACAAAAACGGACGCTAAATAAAATAAAAGAGAATAATCCGTGAACTGGAGTAAAAATGCTAACAAAATTTACAAAAAAAACTTTAATTACCAAAAAGTACCCCCACATCACCAACAATAATGATAAGCCCCAATGTCTTTTTACCTAGTTTATTCTTGTCTTTTAAAAAAAGTTGCTTTGCATGTGCTCCGCTAACCGAATTTAATAAACATAAGGATATGCTAATTTTAAACGCATTACTATTGGGTATAACAGTGCACATCTCATTATGTTTTCATACATATTACTAGTCTTCTTATCAAATTGTGGGATAAAATATTGTCTGTATAGTGCCAAAATGCGGGGGTCCATTATCTGCAATAACATGGTTTGTGACAATAAAATTATCTTGAATGGTAAATTAGATTTTTCTGGTGGAAAATTAATTGTTTAATTGGAAATAGTATAACAGTCTATAGATTAATCCATAGAAAAATAGTTGTTAGTGGCAGCCCTACTGTTCAGCTTCTCTTGCATTCGTGTGTTTGTCACTACTTCTTGTGTAATTTCCTTCACAATGACACAGAACAAATGTCATCCGAGGAATATCTACTGATAACATTAAAATATCAAAAAAGGAACATATGCAACAACCTCTTTTTCTGCTCAGCATGAGCCCTGTTTGCCTCTGCTTCCCTGGGAGCTGTGTTCCTCTGCTCGCTCTAAAAGGAGGCTGTGCTCCCATGTGTGAATGACTCTGCCATGCTTTTTGTGTCTCAGATTGAGTAGATGCACAACAAAGCATCTCTTCCCCTCATCAAAATCAGTGGTGTAAAAGAAAATAAAATAAATCGTATAAAATGACACAATGTTGCATACATTTTGAACTTTGGTGTGCCTTCCCTTTTATGGTTTTGGCCTAATCTCTGTAATCCTCTTGGGCCTTCCAAAGCAGTCTCTGGCAGTGAAATCACTGGGGTGTTTAAGGAGAGATTGTTATCGAAAACTGCTTGTGTCCTTGCTTACAAAAAATATTGTAGTTGAAGAGAATTTTGTAAGCAGGTTATGTGGAATGAATTATTGAAGTATTTTGAGTGGAGAGGATTGTTGGCGAAACCAGACCTCGTTATGGTAGGAATCCAAAGTCACATTTTTATGCAGTTGTGTAAGTTTTTCAATTGAGGTCAATATGTAAGTCATTGAAGTTCCATGGACAAGTTAAAATATCTTGCCATAAGCACACCGTAACAGATTTTATTACATGTACTGCAGTGTTTGTGATGGGGAGATGTCAGTGCTTTGACCTACAGAGTCAAAATATTTTGGCTGAAGCCAGACAGGTGGCGCCATCTGATTGATGGCTTCCAGCTAGGAGCGATCATCTAGCCGCTTTTGCCAGTGACCCGCAGCGCTCAGAAGGGGTGGCTGTGCTGTCACGAGGAGATTACGGGGGTCAGTGCTGTAATGCCGGGCGTGTTATCCACCGAGGATTGGGTGGGAGCGTACCTATCAAGCCAGTGTGACAGGATTACCGGATTTAGCACTGGGCTCGCCCTGCTAGCTGCTCATTCTGCTTCCCACAATGTCTGGGGAGACGCGGCTATCGTCCCTTCGGAGGTCCCTGCGTGACGCCGGCCGGCCCGAAAGCAGGCGGGACCCCTGCCGAGTCTGCGGCGGCCTCCTCGGTGGCAGCCTCTGCCGCTGCATATTCAGCCCATCGGGGAGGACCAAGCTGCAGGTGGCACTGTCCTACGTGCTGGGCTGCGAGGTGGCGCGCGACCAACGCGGCCAGTTCCTCTGCGGCAGGTGCGCCCAGATGCTGGAGCGTGTGCTGGAGTGCCGCCTGCTCATCGCTCGCCTTCGGGTGGCTCACAGAGCCCAGGAGCAGAAGCTGCAGGCGGAGAAGCAGAACCTGATACGGTGCATCGCCCACTTGTACAGGAAACACAATGAGTGCAAGGTGGCGGCCGAAGGGGATGGTGCACCAACCAGGAGCTCATCCAGGACCAGCACTGAAGCTCAAATCGCTTCAGAGGGGTCAGTTTCAGAGGAGCAGCCCTCGCCTGCAAGAAGCTGTGATGACCACCTATCCAAGGTGCCGTTAGTATCAGGAACCAAGGCTCCAGCAGGACGCTCCAGCTCAGAGCCGATGTCTCTGCCCTCCCAAAGCATGTCTATGGAGCTCGAGCTCCACAAAAGCAGCACGTCAGCCTCCATTCAGTCTTTAACCTCAGAATGTTCCGCGTCGCGCTCCCTTCCTGGATCGTCAGGATGTGCAATGCCGAAGGCCAAGGGGGCCTGTCCCCTTCCCGCTCCTCCTGATACCGGGGCCAGGTTCCAGAGAGGGCATCTACAGGGAAGCCCTTTTACTCAGATTTCCATTATCTCTGATGTCCTCAGTGTTCTTCGAAGCATCCCGAGAAGGCCCCTCTTATCACAGCCGAAGAGTAAGATACCCATCCTTAGGAGGTCCTTCCTCTTGGGACCAGTGTCTGGTACTGCTTCAGCTCAGAGTCAGACTGAAACAGCCAGAGACTGGATGGCTGCAGAATGGGATTTTTTACAAGATCTGACAGTTGCATTTAACGATGAGTACACAGTCCTTAAAGCTGAGGTAACCTGATCACAAGCGCACAAGGGTGCATCTGTAGTGCGAGCAGTTTTGTGCCCGTGTTTGTCTTTTTATGTCTTTATAGGACCTTATTTAATGTTTACTATGCTTTTGTTGTTCCTATCAATATTCACATTTATGTTAAATGTCATTTCAGACCTTTGTGGAAAAACAGAATGACATTGTTAAGATGGAAGCTCTTACCAAGGAGATAACAGAAGACCTGATCAGCTCCAGGGCTACCATCAAGAATCTGAGCAAGACTCTAGAAGAGAGAGAGAATGAAAACAAGGTGCGCATAGCAGCAGAGAATGGGGATTTGTATAGCCTGTCTGACAGTCGCCTCGTCTCATAAGACCCTAAGCGATCGTCTGGTCTGCTTTTCAGGTTCTGCATGGGAAGCTAGACGAAAGCGAGGTGGAGCTGGCCTCAGAGAAGAAGAACGCTCTGAAACGAGACAAAACGATCCAGGGCCTGAGTCTGCTCCTGAAGCAGAAGGACAAGGAGGTGACTGATTGCAGCGAAGCCTGAATAAATACACTTTGATTCATTTTGTCTCCTGACCTGTAGTAATGCCTCACCCTCCTCTGTTGAATAGATGGAGGAGCTCTGTCATGAGATCGAGGACCGTGATGCGGCCTTGGCCAAGGCCCGCGAAGCTGCTCACAAGGCCCAGATCCAGAAATACCAGGCAAGTTTGTCTTTCCGTGATGAAGATTAAGTGAATATGTGGGCCTTAAGTGAATGTGGTTAATGATAAGCAATGTGTTTCTTCATGTAGAAAGCTTTCAGACTATATTTAACACCCAACAGCAGATTCTAAGAGGGTGATCTGTGTGTGTGTGTGTGTGTGTGTGTCCCACGCCCCCTCCAGGGTGCAGAGGAGCATCAGAATCTTCTGATGGATAAGCAGGCAGAGCTGGAGAAGCTACAGCTGGAACACCACGGCAAGGTGCTGGAGGCTCAGAAGCTGCAGCGAGCCCTCCAGCTTCGGGAGAAGGATGTGGGGGACATGCAGCAAGCGAAGGAGCAGCTGGAGCAGCAACTGGAGGAGCTTCAGCAGCTGAAGAAGAAGGGAGACAAAGCTGTCAATGTGGGTGGCTTCCCGTGTGGCCGCGTGCCAAGGCACCGCTAAGCGGCGACCAGTCAGGCCCCCAGGTGCTCTAGAAAGCCACACAAACCATGGATCCTCTTCTGATTTAGGCCAGTCCTGCATAGGGAACAACAGGCAGATAACATAGGAAAAATACCAGCAGGGGAGTGTGACTTCTTCATTTTATAATGGCTCCTCTCCTTAAACAGAGCTCTGTGGGCTTTTTTTCTCCTTTATTTATTTGTGTTGGACTGGCAGTGAGCATTCGGACCTCGCTGTTTCTGGGCTGATCTGCGTGTTTTCCTTGGCAGGACCTCCAAAACCAGCTGAAGAAGCTGAAGGGGGAGCTGGGCGACAGAGAGAGCGCCCTGGAGCAGCACTACCAGAGCCTCCTCAGTGAGAGCCAGAGGGCCGTGCAGGGCCACGAGCTCACCATCCAGAGCCTCACCTGCAGCCTCAGGGACAAGGAGCATCAGCTACAGGTGACATTTAGCACAGAAACAGTCAGGCTAGCAGGGCTGCCTGGAAATCGGCCTCCCTAGTGACGCCGGTCTCTGACTGCAGGAGTATATGAACATGATGAAAGATCAGGAGCAGAGGCGAAGCCCCGGGGGTGGCGGGGACATGCTGGCCAAGCTGCGGGAACGCCTCCGCGAGAAGGACGACGCTCTGCAGGTGACCCATCCCGCCACATCTAGGTGTCTGCCCAAGAGGCCGCAGCTTTTGTGTTAGCAGTACATTTATGAAAGTGAAGTCAGTGCCTGATATTAGTGTTTTCTTCAGAGATGCAGGTTATGTTGCTTCAGCATGATTTTGTATTTTGAAAGACAGCAGAGACAGACATTTTAGTTGAGATAAATATGCTTTGTGTATTATGTTCATACCTGTTATATTTGGTGAAAGTTGGTGTATTCACTTCATTCAGGTTTTTGGCAATTTTCCATGGAAGTTTGCCGACCATACAGGAGCAATTGGAGGATTTATTTGGGGGAGGTCATACAAGGGGCCATAATGTTTACTGAGGGGCCAGCCTTATTAGCCAATGATATGTTTTAAATCAGTGAGTGACAGGGGAGGGGACACTCTGGGGGCCAATAAGCTTTCCCCTGGGGCCAGTACCCCTGTGGCTCCACCCCTATATACACCCCTGTATACATACCTAATTTTTGTGGTTCAGTTGTGTAAAGCCAAGGTCTATTATGTTACCTTTTCCGCAGCAAGCCCTAGATGAGAAGTTTGCTGCCATTGAAGAGAAGGACAATGAGATTCACCAGCTCCATCTGTCTTTGCGCGAAAGGGAACGGGACCTAGAAAGACTGAACAACCTTCTGTCGCACAACGAGGAAACGATTAATGTAGGTTAGGCGCTCAGTGGGTGCCTGTTCTTTCAGAACTCTCCTCTCTTCTGGCCGGTTTCCCTTGCTGAATCCCTGCTGTCATTCTCCCCAGAGTTTTGATTGTGTGATTAAAGAAAAGGATGTGGAGCTCCAACACCTGGCCAACAGCTTCAAAGATCAGCAGAGGGCCAAGCAGGAGATGGAGGAGAACCTTTCTCGCACCCTTCGGGAAAAAGACGCCATCATCTCTCAGCTGCAGCAAGCGCTCGAGAAGAAATCCAAGGATCTGGATGTAAGCTGGAGCATCTCGCCTCTTCCGTGGCAGGATGTGAGTGAGGCAGAGCTCCTCTTGACAGACATGCTCCATTCGCAGGAGATGAACCGTGACCTCCGCAGCAAGACTGAGAGCGGCGCCATATGCGAGCAGCTCAGCCAGCAGCAGAAGGCGGCGGAGGCCTTGCTGGCTGAAGTCATGAAGGACCGAGAGAGATTGGTGTTGGACAATGAGAGTGCAGTGGAGGGACTGCTAAAAACCATCAGCAGCAAAGAGCAGCTCCTCAAGGTACGGTGTGATGTTGCCGTCAGCTCTAATCCCTTTTCCTGAGCACCGTCGGAGCCCCCCTCTGCTTTCCTCATTTGCGCTGACTGGCAGAGTGTTTTTCCTCCTTTGAAGGATTCTGCCGAGCACTATAAGCGCCTCCTGGCTGAACGTGCCCAGGAAGTGCGAGAGCTGAAGGAGCAGCTCTGCGAGGCCGAGAAGCAGAGCTCAGCGACCGCACACACAAAGTGCCTGGTGACTGCGGAGCTTAGGGGCCTGCTGGCCGAAAAGGACACCGTGATAAATGTGAGTGTGTCCACCCCACCCGCCTTTTCCTCTACGTCTCGAAAATCCAGCCGTTATAAGAGCTTCTGATGTTGGTATGAAGCTCAAAATGAGCCAGCCTACGGTGGCTTTCTGTGCCATTCTTTGCAAACATTCACAGGCTTCACTAGTAGTATCCTAGGCAGTCACATTTTGATTAAACTGTTATAGTTTACAGTTAGTTATGCTGTAGCTACAATAATGCTTTTAAAAATAATAAAGATAAGTTGCAGAGAAATGACTATCAGGTATAAAATAGAATGTGCTAGGTGTCCTATCTCATGACATGACCTTTTTTTCTTATGCATTAGAAACTGGTGGAAAGTGGGCAGGAGAGAGAGAAGTTCTTGGCAGAGCTGAGACTGACGGAGGTGACGGTGCCACAGGTGGTGGAGCTGAAACGCACCGTTCAGGTGTTACAGGAGCATCTGGGCGAGGAGGAGGGTGAGCATGGCAAACCAGTGGCGTTTAGGCATCAGGGCACCATCCCTTCCTGAGAAGCAGCTGTAACTGGGGAGGCTGACCTGCTCCCTGTGTCCCTCTCGCCGAACAGCTGTGCTTTTGAAGAAAAACGAAGACTCGCAGCCGGGGAAGGTTGAACTGAGGAAGAGCGTGATGACTCTGAAGAAGGAGCTGGCACAGAAGACAGAAGCCCTGAACAAAGCCTTGAAGAAAGATAGTGAGCTGCAGGTGACAGCGCCTGCTCTGCCGCACTCGGCAGTTTGGGAGTGAAATCAAAACAAGCCTCCAGAATGAATGATAACATTGCTAAACGGCCTTTTGATTTATAGTGCACACTGAGGGGCCACTCGTCTCTTCCAGGTCGAATTGGCTGAGCTGCGCTCTACGCTGGCAGATCTAGAGAGCCAAAGCGAAGCCCAAGCCGCCAACATCGAGTCCCTAACAGCTGTGCTACAGACAAAGGACGAGATTATCCAGGTGATTATTTGCTGCTGGATCTCAACCCTCAGGGGTAATGAGTCTCAATGATTCACATACAGTCAAGTAGCTTTCGGGGTTTCCTGGCAAACCACAAAATACGCTGTGGAGTGTGTGTTGTAAGTGGACAATTATGCAAGAATTCTTCAGTTGGTATTAATGTTGTGCTTTTGTTCTCTGTTGGACTAAAGCAAATGCTTAATAGATCCTCGTCTCCAGAGATTGGTACAATCTTAGGTGTTTATATGGACTTATGTGTCGGCTGGCAGGGTCTCCATGAGTATCTCAGAAAGCCAAGGGACTGTGAAGTGTCTGATCTCCAGGCTCGGGCAGCTGAACCAAAGGAAGAGCGACCCCTTCCTGACCTCCCGCAGAGAGAGAGAACCATCATTGGTGGAAACAGCCAGCAGGAGGTACAACATTCAGCATTTTAAATTTATCAGGCTTGTGCAGTTCCAAGGTCGGTCTGTTACTGTTGTCAATTGCTGTTGCTGTGAATAAGTGTGGTGTTTTTGGCCAGGCCATGCCCACGCTGTCCTCGGTGCTCTCTGAACACGAGACCCTGAACCGGGCCCTGAAGGCCGAACAGCAGCTCTACTCCAGCTTGGTGAAGACCGTTAAAGAATCAGACAGGTACCACTGCCCTGCTCTCTCATGCTCGTGTCTGGCCAGGCTTCCCCAGATCAGCTTCGCTAGTCGTCTTGAAATGCTCCTAAACCAGTCCAGGATGTCGCTATTATCGCTTCACATTTCAAAGTCAAACCTGCAGCATTATACTGCTGTATAAATGCAAAACACCATAGCTGCATATTTTATCAAACTGAGTTACCCCTGAAATTGGGTCTCTAAGTTTCTGTTTTATCTTCTGGCAAAATATCTTATTTGAGTTCTATTTGGCTTTGAAGAAAACATTTCACCTTTTACCTACCTTCTGCACATACGAAAAAAGCTGTTGCACCGTGGTTACTGTGTTCTGCCTGTGCATGGCAGTATAATTATGGTAATAGTAATTTTATTTGAGAGTGCCATTTATAAATGGTGCGTTATACGGGTCCAAGCAGTCCCATGAAAGTGCCTGTGAAGGAGGCATGGATGCAGGTTTCTGTGAGCCCTCTCTCTGGCCCCTGCCCCGTGTGCCCACAGTGCACAGCGGCTGCAGGCCCTGCGGATGGAGCTGGCTGCTGTGCAGCTACTGCGTCAGCAGCTGGAGGAGGGTGTGCAAAACAACCAGGAGCTGCGGCGGGACCTGGAGGCAGAGCTGCAGCGCGCCAAGCAGAGAGAAGGTGCGCTATCCGGGGAGTCCTATGCATAGGGGCCGGCCGGCCAGGCTCTCTGGCGTCCCCTGCAGGTCGTGTCTGCTTCACCAGCTGATTACACCCAAGCCTTCATAGAAATTCATCACGGTGTGCACCACTGTATACTGCTGCTGGTTTTGTCTTTCTCTAGTATTTAAATTTTCCAGCAGTGCTCGACAGCCTGCTTTGTTTCTTCTAAAACGCTGCATGTTGTCGTCTTTCCACCGTTCAGCTCTTTGAGTTCTGTGCAGATTCTTCCACAGCCGTCAGCATGTCGTCTTCAGGCCATTGTCTCCTGCTTCTCGGCAGTCGTGCTGAAGAGGCCATGATAGATTCATTCTTTGTTTCCTGCCATATCATCTGTCATTTGTCCTGCCTGCTTCATGCATGTCTGTTTTGTTTCTTGCTGCCTCTTTGTTTTGCAGGTCTTCATTCCCCTTTTGTAAAATAAAGGTTTCTAAAAACAAGGCTAATATGGAATGAAGCATGCCGTCTGTCTGTGTGCCTGTCTTAACAATCATCTTCCTCATCACTTGCATCTCCATTATCAAAGCCTCCTCATTTCTCATTTTCCTGTAAAATATAACACCATGACATCACAGTGCTGTTTCAGGAGTCCTCATAACCAAGCTCAAACAAACAGTTCCATTCCAAGTATCATTATAAACCTGACTTATTAACTGCAAAACATTTCCATAATGTAAGAAAATAAGCTTAGTTCACTGAAAAGATCACTGTTACTTATGAAGACGTACTTGGTGTGACGTCATTTTTATTTTTTAAAATAAGGCTGCTGACGTCTGGCCTTGTGCATGCTGTTATGGATTCACCCCTCTGGGCATATAGGCTGCACATATTCTATAAAATGCGACTTGTTCCCTGCAGAGGCTGTGGGTCGATCCTGCCAGTTAATTCCAGTGCCTGTAATCCTGTCAGGGTTCCTGTCACTCTCAATGCCCTTTCCTCACCTCTTCCCAGGGAGGCATATAAATAGCTAAATATCTGAATGTACTTCACTGGCTATTTATACTGCTGGTAGTCAGGAGCAGCTTGAGTGATCATATGACAACAATCAGTTTAGTATATTTCAATACTTTTTCATTCTGCGACACATTCCCATTTCAAGAGAAATCCAAACTCAGTGTTGAATTTATTCCAAAGCACGAGTTTATCTGCATGTGTACATTGTGGTTTAATTATTTTGTAATAATTAAACCACAGTGTAATTAAATTAGCCTTCCAACATTCTTGTGCTATTTAGCTATAGGCAACAGCAGGTAGAATTTTACATGGGCCTTTTGACCGTTACTTGCATAATAGTTGGTTTTACTTAGGAATGAGTTATGGAGCTACAATGTGTAGTAATATCTGCACTGTTTATTGTGTGATTTAGCATTTGTTGTTATGATTATCAAATTGAGCATTACAGGAATGTCAATTCACATTCTCAGTATTCTCTCGCTTTTATGATCATAAAATGTTTTTGGAGATACACTTGCAAATAAACTGATCCATTCTGAAGGCACCCCTGCAGTAAAAATGTGAACTGAACTTTCTGTTATTATGGCTGTTTGCTGTATTTCTGATTTAGTTTGTCTTCTATTGCTGCCCTGTGTGGGTCTTCAGGAAATGAGTCTCAGGTAGAACCAATTGACCCTAAGGAACTGGAGAGTGTGAGACAGCAGCTGGAAGATGCCCAGCGATGGAATGTGTCCCTGCAGTCCCGCCTTGGTGCCATCCAGAATCGCGGTGGCGGCGTGGGCGGCACCAGCGACACTGGTAAGGTGTTTCCCAGAATGCATTCTGTTGACATTCTTCTTGGTTGTGACCCAGTAAACTTGATTTGATTGATTTGTTTAATTGGTTCTTTTTTAGCTGACACTTTTAGCTTTTTGGCTGATCAGACATCCTACTTGAGCATCTGTGTGGAAGACAGACTAGATGAGGAACTGGGCCATCTTTCAGTGCCAGAACTCCGACAAATGGTGCGTCACCCAAGCATTCATCAAATTACTTCATCGTCGTTACATTTTCCCAGTCATTAATTGTCGTCTTTTTTTTTTTTTACGCTGAGCATTGAGGTCAAGGCTAATTTATATATTTCTATTCTCTCAGATCCTCGAACTCAGGGATTATATCAAACGACTGCAAGCACCAAATGAAGATCATCACAAAAAGGCCTCGCTAATCAGCAGGGCAGATGCCAGTCCTGATGAAAAGGAAGATGAAGATATTTCTCAACTTGCCTATGACAATAAGGTTCTGTCTGAGATCAGACTGGTTTTGGTCACTTAAGTTTCTGTTCAATTCTGTCAGTAACAATTGTGTCTTTCACTTCAGTCCAACATCTGTTAACTAATCCCTGTTCTCTTATCTTTTTGTTCCATTAAACAGATTTATTGTTTCTGTTGCATTATGTACATGTCATGCAGCTTTTCTCGTGAAGTGTTTATGAATTGCATTCCATCACTGCCTTTTCTTTTACAAAGCCACATGTGTCACGCTCCATTCCATTACTATAGCATCTTGAGAAGAATCTAGATGGAGCTGCTCGCCTTAGCAAGACCTCTGCGCTTAGTAAGGAGGATCAGCAGGCTGCTTGGGATCAGGTGAGCAAATAGGGAGGTATTTAATGTGAAATGTAAGATGCTGATGAGTTGGTATTAAATGCCATGGATGTAGCTGATAATGTTTTCTTTTTCAGTCAAGCGACGAGCACGCCCTGTCTTCTGATGGAGATGGGTCTAAGGAAGAATCAGTAGCAGAGTGTCAAAGTAGTGGGATTTCCCAGGGAGGGCACCTTAACAAAGCCGCTAAACAGAAGCGTGGCAGGCGCCAGGAGGGTCTGAGCAGAGATATGGAGCTCCTGTCACTCCTCAAGGAGAGAAGATTGTCGTCTGTGACTCAGCTCAGGTGAGACGGGACCGTGAACAGCCTCTTCTGTTCTGTTTGAATACCAGAGCTGTAGCCATGGTGAGATTAGTGTATTGTTTATGTAGGAACTATAAGGGTATTAGGGGAATATTCACTAGTAGAACATTAAATCTGAAAGATTGGTATGATCAAGAAAGCAAGGAGAAGCATACGTTTTCAGAAATATATTGGTTATCGAGAGGGAAATGTTTACATCTATTTTAAAGTAAGATTTATAATTTCATTTGATCATGAGATATATGATTGAAATTGCTTTGTGCTTTAGGGAGGAAATTTTGAGACTGCAAGCTGAGAATTCTGCTTTGAAGAAGGAGCAGTCTCAGGAGTCCAAAGAAAGTGCAGACAGCTCTGGAGAAAGTGACAGCAAGAGAGATCTTCAGAAAATGGTGGAAAAGATGAAGTCTGAAGCTGTGAGCCAACGCAAGATCATAAAAGTGCTTAAGGATCAGCTGGAGCTCAACTCTGCTACTGAGGGTGGGGCCACTTTTAACCCAGATCTGATAGTGAACATGGCGAGAGAGATTGAGCGGCTGAAAGCAGAGCTGGGATCCTCCAAGAGGAGAGCTGAGAGCCTGCAGAAGGAGGCGCACCAAAAGGTATCCCAGCCAATAATCTCCAACTCAAAGGAGGCCACTGTCAGTCCAGCTCAGCACAAAGCGTTGAGACCTGCTGTGAGTGTGTCACCTCCACACGTCCCTTTTCTGATATGAATCTGTGACTGTACATTGTTATTAATTATATTTCTTTATTTGATAGGCTGGAAAATCACGCCTCCCTGTTCCCATAAGGCATGATAAGGTGGTCATTAAAAGAGCTGCTGTCAGTCAAGCTCCTGATATAGAGCTGCAGTCCTTAACGGAGGACGTCCTTGAGATGGAGAAAAAACGTCTTGGCCAGCCTCAACCTTGGGCTTCTGATCACGAAGAATCCACACTGAGGCCAGACTGCCCGGGGTCCGCAGAAGACATCCAGAAGGCTGGAGGCTTTACAGCCAAGCAGATGACAGGCACTGAACTTCTCAGTGAGTTAGAGTTACTCCACTATGAATGTCAGGAGAAAGAACGTGTGATTGGCCAACTCCAGGAGAAGGCTGCAAAGTGTGAGGAGTTACAGGCAACGCTGTTGGAGAAAGATGAGCTGAACAGAGAGTTTGTTGAAGCCTTACAAGCTGCAGAATCCACCATAGAGTATCTTACCGCCTGTAACATGGATAAGGAAGGAAAAAATGACCATATTCTTCAGTCTGACCTCCACAACCGCCACTGGGAGCTTCAGAGAATGCTTCAGGAGAAGGAGGCACTGAACAAGCAGCTGTTGGATTGCCTTCATGTCGCAGAGTCTGCCCTCGCCTCTCTGAGTGCTTTCCCAACAGGCAGGGCTAGTGCAGACGCACAGGTCAGCTGCAGTGATCCCCAAGGGTTGCTGCACAAGCTTGAGAATGTTCTTCAGCAGATCGGTGTGTCTGTGGATCAGTCGAAGCCTAGGGCAGGAGCTCCTCAGGACTCGGTCTCAGATTTGCAGCGGCAAATTGATCAGCTGCAGGAGGCGCTGTGGGAACGGGATCGGCGAAACGCCGAGCTGCAGGATAGACTCGTTGCATCACAACAGGTAGCCGTACCAGGGCCCACCAGCAGCAGGGCTACTGAGCAAGACTTGGTACATAGTGACTCGGCCACATATAGACAACTGAAGGATGTTAAAAAGCTTTCAGAACAACAACAGCGAGAGGCCCAGGGGGGGCAAATTAAAATGGTCAAGTGCTCAAAATGTGGGACACAAAATCAGCATATTGAAAAACTCTCTAAGGACCATGAAAAGCAAGATCAAATAATAAGGCAGCTTGCAGAGTGCCTGTTCACTGCTGGGTCAGCCTTGGCCTCACTCAATGCTTGCTACACTCATGATAACTCCACAGAGAAGCCAGTTAGTAAAGAGAGCCTTCAGCAGGAGCTACAGAGACTTCAAAAAGTTTATCAAAACAAGGCTGAGTGGCAAGAACATTACCTAGAATACTGTACGCAGAAGCTGAAAACAGCTTACAATGAGGGCCACCACATGGACCTGTATCAGAACATAAGCAGTCTTCAGCAGGCTCTCACAGGAAGTGCTCAGGTAATCTCAGAACTTCGGAAAGCCCTAGAAAAGCTCAAGACGCAAAATAAGCAGTATCAGAATGAGCTGAGAATAGGCAAATTAAGTCCAAAATCCACAGATTTTCCACAGAAGCTGGAAAACCTGCAGAAGGCACTTGGAGAGAGAGAACGCATGTGCAAAGAACTTGAGGAGAAGCTGGCCGCTGCTCAAGAGATCATCGCTATGCAGAAGTCCATCCAGGAGAAACAAGATGGAAACCAAAAAGGTAGGAAGATCAATTTAAAAGCTGTACAGCTTAACATTATTTTCTGGACCGTCAGCAGAAATGTCTCTGATTTATCCACACACTTCAGTGAATATCAGATTCCTGATTTTAGAAAAGATGATACTCTGTATGTATTTACATGTTCGAAGGATATACTGTGAAGACATATTTTATCATATTTTATGTATTTAATTTGTGGTTAAAGAATGTGATATACTGCTCCATTCTAAAGCTATCCATTATCCTGAATAATTATCCTGCACTCCTTTTGGAGATCCAGAATTGTGATGACCTTAATACCACCTCCATGTTTGGTTTTGTTTAATGTGTAGTGTTATTTAGAATAGAAATTCTAAGGGGAGAGCCTGAATTGGTATGACGTTCTGATCTAAGAAGTAGGAAATGGAGAAACATTTTTCTGAAATGGGCGGCTGTAATCGGTGTATTGGTCTCATACACTATAGCCATGGATTCGCCAATGGGGGGGAAAACATTTTTCGGAAAGAGTGATTACGACTTTACTAATTATGGTTTTTTCTTAAGTTGGTGCACACACATTGTAATTTGAATGAGTTCAGTACATCGTTTAGGAAAAAAGCGTATCTTTATAAGAGGCGAGCAAAGAATACTTGAAATAAACCATGATGTAAACGCTTGAAAGCCTGAGCATGTAAGAAGTATGGTGAGATGCATCCTCAGCCCCCAACGGAACGAGTTCCGCTAACCTCCGTGTGTCGCCCGTAGCGATGGCTCTAGGACAAGATGACAAAGAGGTACAGGTGGATTTACAGGACCTGGGTTACGAAACGAGTGGAAAGAGTGAAAACGAAATGGATAGGGAAGGGAACAGTAGCTCAGGTAGACAGCATGCTTTTGCTGCATGTTGACTAATCCACAATTTTGGTCTTTGGCATGACATTGTCCACCAGGCTTTTGCTGCCAATTAACTCTGCAGTGCAGTTCTCTCCATTAGACTGTTGAGATACGGTTCTTGTATAACTTAACTTAATCTGTTGAATTGTGTTTATTTATTTTAACCGTTCTCATCTATATTCTTGCATGCTTGATCCTCGGTCTTTGGCATGGCCCTTCTTCTGATCCCCTTTATATTCTAATTTTCTTTGCAAAAAAGTCTAGAATTTTCTCTGTACTACTGAAATTGTATTACCAATGTGTTCTTATTCAGGTACTGTAGACAATGATCAGGACATGCATCATACCAGAGGTACAAGCATCCCAGCACTGCTTGGGCAGATCCATGGTAACTTCTTCTCCATGGAGAACCTTAACACGAGCTCTAGTACATCATACCCAAGCTCACCTACCCTCAGTTCCCCAAAGTTCAGCTTGAAGAACTTGCAGATGTTTGAAGACTATGGACTCACAGACAACCCAGAGCACCTGAAGCAGCAGGTTCTGGAGCTGAAAGGGCAGCTGGAAACCCACCAGAGAGTCAGTCAGCATCTGCAGAGTCTCCTGCATCGAACCTCCCAGTCAAGCAATCTCCAGGCGTTCGTGTCCAACTACACGGCCTTTGAAAAACACAGCCAAGAGCTGACCAAGGAGGAGAGACACAGTATTGGTTATGAAGAGGACCTCTCTTCTGAGGGCACGATTCTGAGCCAAGATGAAGACGAGAAGCAGATGAAGGAGCATATCACCAATCTTAGCACTGAACTGGAGAAAGAGAGGAACCGCAACAAGAATTTGGCAGAACAGCTGCAACAAATTCAGTTTCGAAGTAGATCAGCTTCACCAGCACGGTAAATTACTCGCATGTTTGTAGCTTTACTTAAAAAAAAAAAAAAAGCACATCATAAATGGGAAGCTCCAAAGCTATAAGACCTTTAGATGTTTGTTTAATCTTCCACCTAGAACGTCTACTTTGTCTCTGTGGTTGACTTGTGATATTAACTACAACAGGTTAATTTACAGTTTTTCCTCAGTCGCTTTGTTATATTTTTCAGATCAGAAATGAAATTCTCATAACTACTCGTCCAGCCTCCACATCGAGTCACTTGAGCACATCATAAATACAAAGTCTCGTTCTTTTTGTCAAATTGCAAATGTCATGCAAATGGTTATGTACGATCATTTGCTAATTCCCACAGTTTCAATTGTTTATGACTTGTTAGTGAAAATGTTATGCCGGTACTCTGTTGAATAGTCTTACCCTCCAACCAAGACATCTAGGTATAAGTTCTTTGTATAAGTCATTACATGCGTGGCTGAAGCAGTTGTCATAATCATTCAAGCATATTCTCAGTATTTTTCTATTATAGTTTTTTTATTTATTTAAAAAAAACTGATTAATTGCTTTCCAGCAAATATTGACCCCCCCCCCCCCAATGGAAGGGTATATTTAAAGTGTTAGATCAGTGATCAACCAGTTCTCTACAATAGCTCAGGTACATTTCTTTAACCTTCAGTAGGCAAACTTATATTAACAGAGCACAACACAATGTTACAATTTGACAGTGGAAGAATAACAAGGAAATGAACTGGGGAAAAAACAGTGACAAAAGACAATAAAAATGAAAGGAGGGAGGCAAAACTGAGGTAGAGGTAGAAGAGGCCGAGAACAGAGGCACGTTCCTGAGGCATAAGACTGCAGCCAATGTTGGGAGAACTACTGTGTCCTCAGTCATTCATATGTACGCATTGCGTAATATTACAGCACTCCACTTGCATTTAGTAGCATACAGTAAATACACTTTATATGACATACTGTACGTATACTGCTTGGTGTGTACATGTGTATACCAGTGTGTGTTACAGTATGCATAACTGTACTGTTGAAATTGATGTATGTCATACTGAAAAAGTACAATTTTGTGCGTTTTCAGTCATTATCATTAAACCTTAGTCATAGTTTACGTTGGAAAATATAGAGTGCACTGTTACCTTGACAACATGGCTAAGCGTTTTAACCATCTTGATGATGAACAGTTACACATGGGCTTGTTGTTCTGGTAGCACTGACAAGTTCATTGACATAAATATTTACTTTTGATGGATAACATAAGGGTTTTCAGAATGTTACCGGCTTTTGCACGTAATCAGTTCATAATGTGTTGCTGTTTGTAAGAAATGCACTTTTGCAAATGTTAAGGATGAATCGAGAAATCTAATCAAAGTGACTGAGGAAAAACTACAACTAAAAATGTAACCAGATTCCAGCATTCTGATTCTCACCCTTGTTTTACTTTGTTATATACAGTTTATTGTGTACAGTTTTAATATATGATTTTGTCTGCTTTTAAGATGTTTCTTAGTTGCTAGAAATTTGATTGGGCATCTTTGAAGTGAATCGGAAGTATTATTACTGTTAAAAAGTATGTAAGTATTTCAGTAAGTTGAAAAGGATTTGCTGAGAAAATTGTGTTGTTTTCAAAATGTAATTGTTACCTGAGTTGCACTCTGCGTTTTGAAGGTTGTTTTGTTTGTGGTTTTTTGGTTTAGATGTGATTGGCTGTCCTGTAGGTCTGGGTTCCCCCACCTTATTCAGCTCACCACCTTACCGCCACGTTTAGTAGGTGTGTTTGAGCAGGGGAATCTGTAAACTGTGTTGCAGACTGTCCCGTCCCCGTCCCCCCCCCAGCCTGGAAATGGGGCAGTAGGTTTTGTCCTTTGGGGGTCCTTCAGCGTGCTGGCCTGTCTGGCCCACGTGGTCTCATGGCACACTGGCGTGGCGTCTGGTGTTTCTGCAGGATAGACTCACTGGTACAGTGTCAGGCCAGGGAGCTGTCGCAGCTCCGGCAGCAGATCAGGGAGAGCCGGGAACTCGGCGCCCTGCAGCGCCTGCAGCTGGAGGGGCTTGGCAGGGCGTTCGAGGAGCTGCTCCAGGCCGGCGATGCAGACCACCACAAGGGAGATGTCATCCGCGAGCAGCTGGACAAGAGCCTGACCGTGCTGGAGAAGCTAGAGGAGCGGCTAGAGAACGGTGCGCTTTTCCCAGCCGCTCAGCTTTACGTGCCCCAGAGCATTTCCTGGTAACGCTCTATTTGGCAGATTATTAAACACGGACAGCAACAGCTGTTTCCTTCTGATTACCCCCAGAAATTAACACATGTGGGTCACATGCAAGCAATGCTATTACTGGAGGAGTTTCCCATGGTGCTTAGAACAAAATCGATTACACCATCTATCTAATTACCCTTCAAGCTCAACATGGGAGAAGGGAAATGAGTCAGAACTGAGTGAGAAAGACAAGGCTTTCATAGTCAATCTTCTGTACTGTCTTGTAGGAGACAAACATTTGGATAACGAAGACAGAGCCGTTCTTGACCTGGCACAGAGGTGGGACTTTGACTTTTTGATGTTCCCTGTCCTGTACAATTGTTTCTGACTGCATCTCAATGTACCCCTTTATGTTGAAGCACAAATCTCTCTCTCTCTCCTCCCTCCCTCCCTCACTGTAACACAAACATCAGGCAGTGCAAGTACAGGTGCGTGCTTTTGTGCTTTGGGGAATTAAGAAACCCATGGTTGCATTTTGTAACAGTTCTGTATTTAATCAATAGTTAGACACAAGGGAGAGGGGATGCCATTTAAATATAGTGGTTCAGTGAGTTTAAGGTTTGAAAGTGGATTTACTCATAAATTTTTTGGATTTACTCATAAACTAAATTAATTGATGACATGCGGTGGCAAACACTATCCATATGAGTCCATTACTTTTCAAGATGGACAAATGATGTGCTATTATACTCTTAATTAATCTTGAACTAGCTGTTACTTGATGTATTAAGAACATAAGAACTATACAAACGAGAGGAGGCCATTCGACCCATCAAGCTCGCTTGGGGAGAACTTAACTAA
>JABFDZ020000118.1:16419548-16433837 GCA_019775955.2 Pollimyrus isidori | reverse complement strand
AGGAATGAGATGGCTAACTGTAGTAGCGTATAGTCCACTGTCTATAATAGCCTAATTTAGATATCACTTTTTTTTTTTGACCGACTACCGACAACTTTGACCAGTTAACGTTGATACGGTCAACCACCGGTCAAACGGTCATCGGTTAACATCCCTACTGTGGATTCGCCTGACTTCCGGCTCTGTGAGCTCACTGGGGTGTCTCTCAGCTCCACAGACAGGATGAACGTTACCGTATATTCTGTAGTCAGGCATGCTGTGGATTCGCCTGACTTCCGGCTCTGTAAACTCACTGGGGTGTCTCTCAGCTCCACAGACAGGATGAATGTTACCGTATATTCTGTAGTCAGGCACACTGTGGATTCGCCTGACTTCCGGCTCTGTAAGATCACTGGGGTGTCTCTCAGCTCCACAGACAGGATGAATGTTACCGTATATTCTGTAGTCAGGCACACTGTGGATTCGCCTGACTTCCGGCTGTGTCTGTGCTCACTGGGGTGTCTCTCAGCTCCACAGACAGGATGAATCTCAGTCTCTTCTTGGTCTTTGCTACAGGTCTTGCAGCCACAAGCACTGCATCTGTATCTGCTGTAGACTCTGCAGTGCGTCACCATGACAACGCTGCTCCTGCAGCATCCAGAAAGCATATCAGACCAGGTAAAAAAAAGGAAAATCTGACATTCTGCTTATTAATGTTATTCTGGGCTCGACGGGCTTGTGTATGTATTATTAGTGCAAAATTTTGCCTCAGATATACTCCAGTTGTTCACCTTTTTTGTGTTTTTCATAATAGCGATGCTGGAACTAGAACAAACTGTGACCTCTGTTGCAGATCAGATGCAGCTTTTAAAACTTATACAAATGTACCAATAGATAGAATGTTCTGGAATTGACTTGGCTGCAGGCATTTACAGAGCATGTGCACCAATGATGCTCAATGCTGCCTCACCATACTGTGGTTTCCGTCTGTCAGGAGGTGGAGCGGAGACCCATCTGCATGGCCTGCTCAGGGAGAACAGCCGGCTGCTGGAACAGCTGAGGAGCAGCGAGCAGCTGAACGCGACGCTGCGCAGCGAGCTGGACCTGCACTGCTCCATCCTGGCCCAGAAGGACGAGGTCCAGCCTGAGCCCTGTCCCCTGCAGTGGAGCCCTGATGCGGCAGAGCGAGCTGCGGAGCCAGATGCTTCCCGGGTTCAGGCTGCAGCCATGAGCCCAGGTGGGGCAGGCTGTCCAGGCCTCGCGTTTCAGCTGCGACCCAGAGGGACCTCTGCAGTACTGACCCTGCACTCCCCCCTGCAGAGCTTCTGGCCGAGCACCTCCAGGAGGTCCGCGCCCTGAGGTTACGCCTCGTGGAGACCATCCGTACCAATGAGCGACTCCAGGAGCAGCTGGAGCGCAGGCTGGCTGAGGCTGAGAGAGACCCAGGTACAGGCTGGTCCCTCACCGGGCCGAGCGCAGGCCTGAGTCCTTGCCTGGCCTCTGCTCCAAAGAGCGTAACTTAAGCTCTATTAATGGGCCTCTGCTGGCTTCTATTTGAATGTTCAGCGGCGACAAATATCTTCATCCATGGGGCCGAGGAGCAGAGCCAGCTGGCGAGCGAGATCCAATTCCTGCAGAGCCAGAACCAGAGCCTGAAGGAGCAGCTGAGCACAGCCTCCAGAGGTCAGTCCCATAGCAGATGGTAATGCATGATGTCATACGCTTATCTGAAGTTTCATTCTCGTCGTCATGGTGCAAAGGACAATAAAATAAATAGAATATAAATACTTATAAGTCTTATAAGCGTGATGTATTAATACAGAGAAACGCAGTTAAGCACCTGATTGGTGGGTTTGAGCTTCTCAGCAGACACTCAGTTTTGGGGCTGGATGTGTGACTCCTGTCCTGACAGACAAGCAGAGGGAGAGCGAGAAGCTGCGTGAGTCTCTGGCCCGGAGGACGGCCAGGCTGGAGGAGCAGAAGAGCGAGAACCGGCGGCTGCAAGAGTCCATTCAGCGCGGCTGCGACGAGATCCACAGGTAGGTGCCCTCGGACATGCCAGGCGTGCCACCCCCAGTACCCCGTATGGTAACCCCGTCCCCTGTCGCCGCTCACCGCAGGTTACAGGCAGAGCTGGGCATGCAGAGGCAGCAGCTGACGGACAGCCAGCACCTCCTGAAGTCACTGCGCATGGAGCTGCAGGTCAGCCAGCAGACGAGGACTGCGGCTGGCAGACAGCATGGTGCGTGTCCCAAGCACGGCTTCTCCCCGGGGCGGGGGGCAGTGGCTCTGTGGGTCTGGGCAGCAGAGTGACGTCACCAGCAGCTCCTGGACATGACCTTTAACCCCCGAAGTCCCCAGGAACTGGCTGACCATCTCCATTCTGCATCGCCCTGCATGTAACAGCATCTGCTAAAAAAATAATGTACATGCAGAGCTCTAAGCCACGTGTGAAGCTGTCGTAGAAGAGCCGGCTTTTATGGACAGCACTGTGCCAGGGTGACTTCTGGGACACCTCCATGTTACTTATTTATCAGACGTGAACTAACAGTTGTTAGTGACCTAAACGACAAAAAAAATACAAAAATAAAAAAATTATAATTAAAAAACAGTGACCTAAACAACAGTGTAATTCCTCTGCTATTTCCTGGCAAAATCAGTCATTTCCATACAAAATATATTAACGTTATTGTATATTTAATGTTCCTGTAGGTTTTGTTCATACAAACACTGAACTTTTTGCCAAAGAAGTAAAAGAGAACATTTTATTTCATTGGCTCTTTGTGTCTCGTCATCTGGCTCTATGGCTCTCCTGAAACACTCATCGGCTGACCTTAGTGTCTGTGCCGCTCAGGGGCAGTGAAAAGTGCAAAGAATTTAGTTTGTTTCAGAGTAATATAATGTTTAGCATATTTTCTGATTAAAATTATTTATATAAATATTACTAAACAAAAATAGACAATATTAGTTGGTATTTTGAGTTTTACTGTACAAAGCAGAAGTCTTTTGGTAGAATATATTTTATTAATACAAGCTGAAAGCAGATAAAGTGAGCAGGATGCTTTTACTCTGCCAGTCTGGTGTAGCACCTATTTTTCATGAGATCGTTTTTCTTCTGAAGTGATACAGAGTTTATTTGTTATTTTCCCCAGGCCTTCACCTGTCATGAAGATCTTTTTTCACTTTTTTCTTACTTTCCTTACCTTATATAATGAAACTACACAGAAACACATATAATTGGCTGGTATCATATGATGATACAGAAAATACTTAATTTTCAGCCGTTTCTTCAAAAATAAAAATTTGTTTTGAATGCAGGATCTCACTGTCCCTGGTTCAGCCAAGGGCCTACCTTAAGGGCCTAGCAGTGAAACCATTCTGCTCACTGTGGGATTTGAACCAGTGACCTTACAGTAACAGGAATTGCATCCCGACCCCCCTTTTGATTTTATTCATCAGGAATAAGTATGGAGATGGTTTCCATTGACATGGTTGTATGTTTCTGCCTGTCCGTGTCAGATCCCTCCCAGGAAGCACCGACTCCAGCTGCTGGCACCCTGGACCTGAACGAGCTCCTCTCCGAGATCCGGCATCTCCGGCTCCAGCTGGAGAGGAGTATTCACACCAACAACGCTCTACGGCAGAAGCTGGAGGAGCAGTTGCTGAGAGGATCCACCCAGCAGGACGCCTCCCACTCCACCATCAACATCAACTACCTTCTGTCTTCGGAGTCGAGGCCCCCCCACCACGGCCATGGGGGAGGTACGGGGCAGCCGTGAGACGTCTGGCTGTGCCAGTCCCGCGCCGCTGACTTACTAAGCCATGGCTTATGTTTCAGATGAATCCTCGGCGCAAGACGTCGGTGACTTGACCCTTCCATCTGTCAGAGTTTCCTCAGACATCCTTTATGGTGTGTTACACAAAGCTTGATTTCCACTGGTGGAAGTAAAGGAGCCCAAAATAGCTCCTTGTAGACCAGTTTTTAACATCCATATAGCAATGTTTTACTGGGTTAGAAATATGGAAATTAGAGTGGAAAGAGTTGCTGTAAAAAAACTTATGCTGACTGTTCTGGCTATAGATGTCAGTGGGGAGGTGAGGAGGAGTTCAGCTCGTTTGTCTCAGAACAGTGGAAGTTCTGCAGACAGCACCTCCACAAAACCAGCCCGGCTCGTCCCCGGCCACCAACTTTGGGCCAACAAACATGGCCGCCACGTCCTCGGCCTCATCGAGGACCACGATGCCCTGCGCAAGCAGATTTCCGAGGGAAGGAAGTTGATTGGCAGGATGGAACAGCACCTTCAGCAGTGTCTCCACGCTCTGTCCAAGCAGGACTCAAAATCCACAGTAAGGGCACTTTTCCACTGCACTGACTTTCAGTTTTTCATTGACTTCCGGTGGAGTACCAGTACCGTAAGTGGCAAACTAGCTGGGGAACTTGAAATCACTTGGAAACTAAGTTTTAAAAAAAAAATCGCTTTGATTGTAAGAACATTCATTACCACTTGACTCCGGAACAATGAGTGCACGCAGGAACCAACCCTGGGCAGCCGCCAACACACTCAGGGCACACACACTCACAGGGCCAAATTTGACTTGCCAATCAACTTGCCCTGCATGCTTTTGGACCGTGGGAGGAAACCGGAGGCCCCGGTGGAAACCCACATGAACATAGCAAAAGAATGTAAACTCCACACAGAAAGGAGTTACACTCAACCCTGGGATTGAACCCTGGACCTTCTTGCTGTGAAATTTAAAAAGTATTTTGTTGAATATACTAGGGCTGCTACGATTAGTCAACATAGTCAATGACTTAGACACTGAAAATGCGTCAAAATCAATACTTAAATCGACACTTTTTTTTTTTTTTTAGATAATTAAAAATAAATTACCTTTATTACCTCAAATGTTTCATTGTAACAAATGAATCCTTTAAAATCACTCTAATTATGGGACTGGTTAAAATTATCACGAGACAAAAATGTGGATTGCACACCTTGCAGAGTGTGACGTACTGCAGGGGCAGTAACACGACGCATGAGCACCTGGAGAGGAAACACACAGGCACTATTTTACATGATGAGTAGGAAAAACTAGCAAAAATGTTTTGTGTGTTGGTACGGAGACCTTTTTTGTCCTTGTAACTATTAAACACACACATTGTTAAAACCATAAATTTGTCTGCTTGCTTGCCTTGGAATAAGTGTTTGAGAAAATGTTTATGCTGAAATGCAGTGCTGATTGATGGAGCCAGTGTTCGTGTGTCCTACACTTGTTGGGACTTTAGGGTTATCAACTTTGGTCCCTTTGGCCAAAGGAGGGCGATGGATTTTTAAGGAAATTTATTGGAAATTTAGGGGCAGTGTGTGGCTCAGTAGGCTAAGCCTAATGTGCCTGTAATCATGAGGTTGCAGGTTCAAACCCAGCCTCAGCATGTCTGCGGGTCCTTGAGTTAGACCCTTAACCCCCAGCTCCCTGGGCGCCGCTACAGGTGGCTGCCCTTCGCTGCCAGCTTACTCTACAAAGAGCAAGTTGAGGGAGGCGTAAAAACAATTTCCCTACGAGGGTTTATAAAGTATCGATTATTAAACTATCCCAAAGCTTTCAATGTGGTTAACTTTAGGTTTATAATGGAATAAGACAAGAATTGGAATATGTGAGATTTGGCAACCCTGGGGATCAGTGCTATTATCGTAAACTAAAATTGAAACGAAAAAACGAACACTAAAAAAAAATAAAATAGTTTGTGCAATGAAATAAGAATGAAAACATAATGGACTGCAAAAAATGCGGCTACTTGCCCACGTCATTTACCCTGTTTAACCTCTTTTAAAAGGTGTTGTGGCTGTTGAGCCGTTTTTTCTCTGTGACTGCAGTATGCCACTTTCGTTTCCATGGTATACCAGAATGATCGCATGTGGCATGCTCAGCTAAACGAATTAATGAAGCATAAGGATACGCCGAATTTATACAACTTTCTCGAAGTACCAAAAGCATGGCATCTGGTGCAGTGGAACAATGGCCCATCTCTCCCCTGAAGGGGTGATGGATGTGTGAGATGGCCGACTGACTCAGCACAAACTTACCTCTTTCATATTTGTCAGGTTCTAGATCAGCAGCTGCTCAAAGGCTTTTCCACAAACATCAACATGATGCAGCAGGTCCTGGAGGAAGCTGCCCGCCTACTTAGGCTGCTGTGGAGAGTCTCCATTCCAACATGCTCCTGCACTGAGGGCTGCAGGGTCCTTCAGGTGCCTCCAAAGAACTCGGACTCTGTTGGGCTTCCCTGGCCTTATCATCAGTTAAGCCACGCAGATGCTTTGCATTGTTTAATTGTCGTCCTTCTCATTTCATAATGTAGGACGAGGCCTTAAAGAGTGAAATTGCACGACTTAAGGCCAAGTTATGTGAACAAGAGAGGTTACTGTCAGGAGCAGTGAAGAGGCTTCGTAACTCAAACCAGCTGAAGGAGGGCATGGAGAAGGTCATCATTGAGCAGCGTAAGTGAACATAAATCACCTATGTGTTTGGTACCTATACTTAACAAAAGTAATTTTAGTAAGAGAATTTTACATTTCATTGTATTTTTCCAATGCTTTTTCATAGTGTCATTAACCCATGATGTACTGAAGAAAGCAAGAGGTAACTTAGAGGTGAGTGATTGACATTTGCATTGATTTCAATAACCACAATATTCAATTTTGGTTAATTATATTTTGAGTCAATATTTATGGTGACTTTTCAAAAAACTAATGTTTTAATTTTCAACTTAAATATGTCTATTATAAGTTTTATAAAGATTTTACTCAGAGTTCTGTTGTGATCATTTTATTTTGTCCCCCTTGACATTGCGGCTGTTTTTTTATGAGCGATTACAGATAAATTATTGTGCACTTTTTGGCCTTAAAGCCTTACCAGGACCAACTGAAGGTCAGTTTTTTTTAATCTGGAGGTCCCTTCCATGCATGGGTTTGTAATTTGAACATTGAGGTTGCTTCCATTGTGGAGTCTTCAGCTGCATTACTGTGCCATGAGATGCATGCTGCAGGTCAGGGTAAATGCATCCAGGGTTAACGCATCCTACACCAAAGAATGATTTTTGAACATACATTCTATAATTGTAGTAGTTTACATTCGTTTTTGATGTATAAAGAAAGAAAATGTAATCCACGCACAAATGACATCTTTCCCTTTGGCCCCAGGAGGTCCCGGCCAATGGGTAGAGCTTCCTCAGCTACGGGGGGGTGCAGCAGTGCCTGCCCCCCAAATTCTGCGAGACACTCCAATTCAGCAGCTGAGCAACACAGTCACACATCAAGTTCCTCTTTCCTGCTAAGCAAAGAGCTCCCTGTTGTCTCCTGCTGTGAACTTGCTGTTTTTACTTTTGTAATAGTGTTGAGGTACAGTTTCAGAAGTGCCTTTGAAAATAAGGCAGTGCTTGCACCTTTACTTGTGACCTATTTTAATATGTTTGCTGTAAATCATTACAAAGCGTTTTCTGTTTGTAAATATTGAGTCTGTATTTAGCTTTTAAAGTTTTACCTTTATATATAGATATCTATATATATATAAAAATCATAGAAGTGTGTTTTTTTTTATTTTAGAGGCCAATTTGAGAAATCTATTTTCACAAAACCAGTACATACCATGGCCCACACTTGGATACAGTGGTTAAGACAAATGTATTTTACATACATTAAAATGTTTAATTGCATGTAGATGGATGCTTGCCATTCCTTCAGCCTGTGTCATGTCGAGTGCATATTACTATAAACAGTTATAGAACCTTTCCATAATCAATGTCAGTGGGTATGAACTCAAATGGTTAGGCATTTTTGAAATATAAAACCTAAAACATTAACATGAAACAAATGTCAAAAGAAAAATTGAGAATCAGTTAATGCAATTCCTTCTAAAATAGCATTTCTTGTTTTCATAAATCTCAATCACACCCAGTTAGGAATACAGCACTGCAACCAGTGAACTTTGTAATAATGAAATTTTGATTTGGCCTACTTTTATATAGAACAGTACAGTAAAACTAGGGTGAATCCTGCAATTTATCATTTTAACATTTTCATTGGAAGGGGAGTTAAGATAGTCAATGTGATTCTGAAACATATGGCAAATTGTGTTCTTAAAAAAAGTTTATTTCAGTATAAACAACCTATATCCTGACAAATACTTCAAAAGTACAAATCTTGAATGCTTCCAAATATTGTATACAGAGGCCTTCAATACAGTACAATTGTTATAGTATACGTAAGTACATACACAAGACAGTACCTCAGCTCACAAATCACTACACAAATACATTTAGCAAAAGGGACATACTTGTGTGAAGTACTAAAAGTTGTATATTTGTAACATGCTTACATACTTTATATAGATCAAATACCCATGGCAACACACATAGCAACGAACAATCCAACCATCAACAGAACTCACAAAGATGCCTAGTCATCGGTGGACTAGAGTAAAACCTATAAAACTAGGTGTAATTGCCTTTGGGACTGGCCGGGAGTAAAAGGGGCTGTAAGGTCATATTGAAACATCCCTTCGATATTGTAGTTATGAGAAGACGGGGACTATAAAGCAGGTCACTCACCGCACTTCCCACAAGCACGGCTTCATTAATCACCCAGAAGCCCACAGTGCAGAGATGCTGGTAACTTGTAATCAAAGCCACTTAAAAATGTACATACGCTTTGAACTAAAAGACTCAGAATTTTGAGACTAATCCAACACAAATAAATGCCTGAGAGGGAAACATTCTCAAAAATGTCCCCTGTTCCTTTGTATAAAACTTTCCAAGTATTTCTATGGCTGATCAGTAACGGTTGGCTAAGAACTGGATAACAGTAATGAAAAATACCCTTAGAGGGGTAGCTGATAGCCACATATGTGGCTACATTTGGTCTTAATATCATCCTGCGTTTCAAGTTTGATGTCAGTTTGCAATAAACCCAACAGAAACATAAAGGTCTTACAATAAGTTACTGTGCTGCCTCAAGTACTGGGAGGGAGAAATGACACCACTGGGTTCGGCAGAAGAACTAGTGATGCCTTATGCGGAAAAAGGAAAAAAAAAAAAACATTCAAATGTATCAGAAGCCTGTGTGCAGAAGTCTGGCTGCTTACAAATACCAGAAAGCAAATGGCACAAAATTTCCTAAATGTCAAACCAGCATTCCAGACACTGCAACAGCAGTTAGTTCTGTAACCACCTCTTCACTGAATTCTGCTGATAGCTTGAAAAGTCACCATTCTTTGTCAGTCTGGTGTTACATGTTGCTGGTCACTGGTGTGACTATACATTAGACCAGGAGTCTCCAACTCCGGTCCTAGAGAGCTACTGTCCAGTAGGTTTTCAATCCTACCCGGCTTCTGATGAGCCACATCTGTTCTCAGGTAAATACCAGGAGCAGATGTGGCTCATCAGCAGACTGGTAGGCTCTCCGGGGCCAGAGGTGGAGGCCCCTGACCTAGATTAAGTACCTATCAGACGTGAAAAGCTGCTTTGAAACCCTTCAGGGGATTTTTAAAGGAAATTGTGACCTTTAAACAACACTGACTGCCAGCATCTGAAGATCAGGGTACGGCTAAATATCACCCGGCAGGGGGCAACACTCGCCTATCTCTGTACGTGTCGGACGAAGGCTTGCACCAGCTGGAGAAAGAGTTCCTGGCCCTCGGGCACCACCTTGGCCCC
Source organism: Pollimyrus isidori (assembly GCA_019775955.2). Lineage (NCBI taxonomy): Eukaryota > Metazoa > Chordata > Actinopteri > Osteoglossiformes > Mormyridae > Pollimyrus > Pollimyrus isidori. The sequence continues at coordinate 16,424,146 of JABFDZ020000118.1, read as the reverse complement.
CGGCGTGGGGGGCTTGCTCTGCGGAGAGGGGAGCAGCCCGCTGGCCGGGGAAGAAGGGGACCCCCGTCGGAAGTAGCGAGATAAGCTGGACAGCAGAGTGCTCTGCAGGAAGAGGAACAAAAGGATCATGTGAACACGCCTCATCCCTCCATGACACAGCACTAGGGAGCCGTGAGGTGAGCGAGTACCAGCTCTGAGCTGAGCTCCTGCTTCATCCGCTGCTTGTCCCTCAGGTGCACGCTGGGGTCCCTCAGGTAGCGCACAGCTTGGGAGATCAATACATAGAAGCAATTCTCCATGGTGAACATCAGCAGAGACCTGCATGGGGGATGGGAGTCCAGATTTAGCCTACAGTGGACCAATAACAGGCTGTACCCAATATGACCATTCATTCTACGTCTTACTTAAGAGCCTGAACTTCCTCAGATGATGCGAAGGTCCCCACGCTTAGAGAAGCCGGCTCCTTTTTCTTCTCCACCTAGAAATGCCAGACAGCATTATAATCAGCGTGGTGGGTGGTCCCTTAATTAACATGACCAGACCTGTAAACTAGCTCAGAATACCACCGTGAAGTAGGAAATGAAGAATGATGCCGGTCTCACCTCTCCCAGCATGCTTAGGGCCACGTTGATGGTGGCAAGCAGTGTCCCGAACGACGGCGCAACGTCGGAGTCAAAGGCAGGTGCAGTGAAACTCAGCACGAAGAGGGTGGGGTATTCCGCCAGGTCCAGGGACTAAACGGGAAACGGGACAAATCTGTCACATGCGAGACTTGTTTCTGCGGGAAAATGACAATGTGTTCAATCATCTTTCATGCAACATTTTAAGCAGAAAATTGGATTGAAAAACATGGAAATATTTTTGAGGTTTGAGGTTGCTGAAGCATCATCTTTCCTTAAGATCTCGTGGTGCAGGGAGACGTGTTCATAACTAACTAATCTCTCAAAGCAAACTTTGGATTCCTTTTCTGGCAATAGTAAGCTGCGTATTCACAGTACTGCAGTTCATGGTGTTTTCCCTTCACCTCCCAGGGATTTAGAAACTGTGGCAGCTTGGATTGAAAACTAGTTCACAGATAGAAAACAGTGAGTAGTAATAAGAGGCACAATGTCACAGTGAGCCTGTGTTCATAGTGGGGTACCACAGGGTTCAATTTTAGGACCACTATTGTTCCTGTTTTACATTAATGATATTGAAAACTATACATACAGTAAACTGGTTAAATTTGCAGACGACACCAAGGTGGGTGGGATAGCAGATACTGATCTAGCAGCAGAGGCGCTACAACGGGATCTGGATTAAATTAGCGACTGGGCCGATACTTGGCAGATGAAATTTAACACAGATAAATGTAAGGTAATCCATGCAGGGAGCAGAAATATAAAGTACAGATATTTTATGGGTTAGACGGAAAAGTAGCTGATTACGAGAAAGACCTAGGTGTATATGTTGATGCTTCCATGTCCCACTCTGACCAGTGTGGGGAAGCAATAAAAAGGCCAATAGGATGTTAGGATGTCTCCAGGTGCGTGGAGTTTAAGTCAAGGGAGACCCCACCTAGAATATTGCGTGCTGGTCCGGTCACTATACCTTAAGAAGGACATTGCTGCCTTAGAAAAGGTGCAACAAAGGGCTACAATAATGATTCCTGGTTATAGAGGAAGGTCTTACGAGGAGAGGTTAGCTGAGCTGAATCTGTTTAGCCTTGAGCAAAGGAGACTAAGGGGGAACATGATCCAGGTCTATAGGATTATAACAGGTCTGGGATGCTGTTCAGCCAAATGGCTATTTCAGTATTAGTTTAAATACTAGAAGTGGAAATTAGTGGGAGAACATTTTAAAACAAATTTGAGGAAGCACTTCTTTACACAGCATGTAGTTAGTATGGAATAGACCTCCTGCTAGTATAGAGCAAGCTAAAACCCTGGGGGTTCCTTTAAATCAGAGCTAGATAAGATTTTAACAACTGAGCTATTAGTTAAGTTCTCCCAAAATGAGCTTGATGGGCCGAATGGCCTCCTCTCATTTGTACAGTTCTTATGTTCTTATGTCACCAGCCTGAGGGCTACCTGGTCCAGCAGGATCTGGCAGCAGTCGGGCGTGAAGTGCTGCAGCGTAGCCAGGGTCTTGCTGAGGATCTTCAACAGGCTGCACTGCACCGCCAGCAGGGCCTTCTGCTCTGCCTCCTCCCGCTCACTGCCTCCGGGCACCGAGGACGTCGCCGATGACGACGTTGAAGTCGAAGCTGACATCGAAGTAGAGGTCGAAGCTGACGTCGGAGCCGAGGCCGAGGCCGCCACCCCCACCTGCTTAGACGGAGTCTGAGGTGCACGCTGGCTTCGGGGAAGGGACCCGGGGGGCAGCATGTCACCATTCTTAGTCTGCAGCACGAGGGAGGTGAAGGTAAAACACCATGAACTGCTTACTATTGTCAGACAAGGAATCCAAAGTTTGAGAGATTAGTTAGTTATGATGAGCTTATATTACAAGGAATACGCTTTACAAATTATGAATGACGTTGCAGTAATATGGAAGGCTAATTTATATTCAATGGGAACCAGTACCTTAAATGCTGTAATAGGTCTTCATTTTGAAGTAACATAAAAACAGAGCCCCCTTACCTGCAGGTAATGATGGAGCATCTTTTTGCTGTGTAGGAGGTATGTACAGGTCTGGCACAAATAACACAGATTAACCTGCAAGGTAAATAATAAACAAAGGCACTCACTGACCCATCACTGTAATTTAGCGTAACTCAACAGCTAATAAGCAACACTCCGATTAGGGGACAGGTTCGCTAAGCCTCACCTGCACATCCCTTAGGAGCTGAGGGAGGTGAAACTGCCACTCCTTACAGAAGCTAGACAGCTGAAGGAGGAAGCCTACAGTGTGGTCCGCCTCATCCAGGCATGCCAGGCTCTGCACTGTCCGCACAGCATTCAGACACTGAGAGAAACAGGCAGGCTTACGCCAACATATTGTCCATACAGTCCATATTGTACTTACGCACTGTTATGCTAGCTATGCTAAATGCACATAGTCCCTATAGCACTCACACATTATGCTGTTATACTCGCTATGCTAATCGTATGTAGTCCCTATAGTGTTCATGGAATATGGTGCTATGTTCACTACGCTAACCACATACAGTCCCTATATTACTCATACTCGCCATGCTAATAGCATAGTCCCACACAGTAAGTAGTTATACTCGGTAACCACATACAGTCCCTATAATACTCATAATTGGTATGCTAACTGCACATAGTGCACTCACACTACGCAGTTATGCTCACTATCCTGAATCGGCATAATCCCAGAGTACTTGCACTCTACACTAGGCTAACCAGACATGGGGTTGTGCTACCCTGACTTCATACACCGTCCCTATGCTAATCTAGCTAAAAGTGTACGAGCAGCACATACCTGGAGTATCCTCTCCTGGTGGACGCCTACGAAGTCTAATGCTTCATTCACAAAGTCATAGCGTAGCGTCTTGAGCAGGCTCTCCATGAGGGACAGGCAGAGGCGGTACACGCCCGGCCAGGACGGCGTGTCCTGAGACTTCCGGGAGAAGCCCAGGTTCTGGAGGAGTGGGAGGGAGGAGGAGAGACGTGCCTCTTGAAGAGCTCAGCTGGTACCAGGGTGTGTCGGCGAGACGAGTCGGCGAGACCCCTTACCTGCGAGGCTCCGTTAGCACTCATCTCGTACACGCTGAGCAGGGGCAGGCAGACGCTCTGGATCACACCCGCCCCGGCCACAGCCGCAGCCCCCTGCAAGGTGGGCACACGTCACACATCACGTCACACTGCACTGGCTCAGGCCACAGAAGCTGCAGGCTTCATAGGCTATTCAACATGCAGTTACAAATGTTACTACATTTTATTTATTCTAAGATAGTCTTGCAGACAATTCTTCTGTATATGCTTTATTCATGAATGCAGATTTATTAAAAATACTTATTTTGTAAAATAAGGAACAAAAGCTGAACAGGCATTTTGGCATGGTGCGTGGGTTAGGACTCGACCGGAAGGTGAACCCTTGAGCAGGACCCTTATTCTTGAGTGTCAGGGCTGCTACATACTCGCTGACCCCATGACCCCCCCTAGCTTGCTCTGACCTGCACGTGTGTGTGTCATGGAGTGTAAGATGGGGTAGATCGAGAGAATTACCAAAACAATGAATATAGTATCACTATTTTAACAAGTGAGACTTGTGTACAAAAGGTACAGTTTCAGTTCACTGGTGTTTCCACATAAAGCCCCGAAAATACACTAGAAGGTCTCATGCAGATGAATGTTCCCCAAACACAGGCACCACTGGCGTCTGAGTTTCCAGCACCGTTTCCAGAAATATTCCAGTTTCATTCACACAAGTACCACAGGCTCTGCTCATGTTGAGCTTGGCTGAATGAGTTTCCATCCCTCAGGTCTCATTTATTTTCCGGGGCTTTGCCAGATGTGGCTCAGCAGTTGTAACCTGCCAGCATCCTATTCCCCCGAAGGGCCCTCGCAGACGCCCCGCCCGGCGGGGGGGGGGGGGGGGGGGGGGGGGGGGGGGGGGGGGGGGGGGGGGGGGGGGGGGGGGGGGGGGGGGGG
>JABFDZ020000118.1:16401346-16419448 GCA_019775955.2 Pollimyrus isidori | reverse complement strand
GCCCCATCCCCCCGCAGGGCCCCCGCAGACGCCCCATCCCCCCGAAGGGCCCTCGCAGACGCCCCATCCCCCCGAAGGGCCCTCTCCCCACCTTCCAGGATAACTCTCGCCTGCTGTAATTAAACCCAGCAGTATAAATGTAGCTGCAGTGTAATGTAATGTCTAACACAGGAAGCCTAGCACACTTCTGGCAAGACAATCCAGGCAACTGAGCAGCATGAATAGGCTGGGTTTTATCAGCCTCAGTGACTGAGGAATGCTAACAGCAGTACTGACTGCCTGCTGGCTTCAGCCAGGTCCCTTTCCATGCCACGTGCCTCATGTTCAGGAGATGCCACCAGCCCGCTTTTCCTGAGAATAGCAGGCTGCAGCTGCTTGCTGAATTTCCCACAAGTAGCCATTTCCTTCCTTGCTCTTTTGGTCTCCCAATGACTGAAGGAGTTTCCTCCTGTCTGCGGCCCTCAGGCAGTGACAGCTGGAGGAGCCCCGAGGGCGCCCCCTACCTGCGGGGTGCGCGCCAGGGTAAGCAGCAGGTGCAGCGCGGCCTCTGTGAAGTAGACGTTCTGTTTCAGGCGCAGGCTGAGCTCCAGGGCGCTGAGCATGGAGGGCAACATGGGCAGCTTGCGCAGCAGCGCCAGCCAGGGCTCGCCATCCTCATCCAGGCGGCACAGCTCCTTAGCCAGGTGCAGGGCCAGCACACACACCTGGGGAGGCAGGGGCGTCAGCCAGGGCATCAGCCAGGGCATCAGGCAGGGCATCAGGCAGGGCATCAGGCAGGGCATCAGGCAGACGGGCCACCAACTGCACCCTCGCAAATCTCAGAGGAACCACATGATCTCAACAGTTGGTGAATTAGAACAGAAAGAGCAGCAATGGAGTTCAGAGTCAACGGTGACTCAACGGGGCCAAAGAAATGACCAAATCCAGATTAAAAGAACATTTTACGACGGGGGATCCGTGTCCCTCGAAATGTGAGGCGCTGAGCCTCCCTCACCCCGTCCCTCTGGTCGGGATGCAGCAGCCGTGGCACCGCGTCAGTCTCCATACTGTCCTTGTCCTCGGGAGCGCCCCCTGTCAGCGCCAGGTGCCGCGTGCTGTCCATCAGAGCCAGCGCCTCATCCTGCACCGTCTTGCACACAGAGAGCAGCAGCTGTGGGAGCTGGGAGATCTCGCCACCTAGAGGTCACAGAGGGGAATGCGGTCAGAGGCCAATGATGGAGGGCCGTACGGCGACGCCCCGCGGCCAGAGGTGCTCACTGTTGAGGCCCTGTATTTGCAGGACTGAGATGAGCGCAGAGAAGAGCTTGGCCTTGGTCCTCTCCATGAGCTGCTGGTCTGCCTGCAGGACGCTCTCCAGCATCACAGAGAGCGGGGTCAACACGCTGGGGGCCGACGCCACCACACTGCGTTTTGGGGAATGGAAAACGCTTTTAGCCAGAAAACAGCTGCCGAGTTACCAAACCATCTCTCGTACAATGCAAACGATCAGAGCCAGAACCACACTGAACCCCAGGAGCGACTGCAGACCTCCTCCACTGCTTCAGCAGGATAAGCAGCAAGGTCACCATCATGGAGCCCAGGCGGAGGCAAGGCAGGGACATGGGTACCAGCAGCTGTGGGGGAGTGAGATGGCTGGGCTCAGCCTCAGAGCAGCGGGCATCCAGGGCCTTGCAGGCAGGGCGAGCACTGGCAGATACTCACAGCGGCTTTGGTGGCATCCAGCACGTCCAGGAAGAGTTTCAGGCGGCTGGCGTCCTCTGTCAGCTGCATCACGTCGGACTGGCCGGACGAAACACATCGTTAGGCTAAAACGGGAAGGTGTCACCCGGGTCCCCCAGCGACGGGGGGCTGCAGTGCTGGGAAACACATACATGGCCGGTGGAGAGGATGAGCAACATCCTCCAGGCAGAGACGAGCATCTGGCACTCGGCGAAGGAGCGCATGCCGTCCCCCTCAGTCTCCACCATGTGACACACCAGGGATTTCACGTACTGGGACCAGTACTCGTAACGTTTGCTGGAGGAGAACTTCTTCAGGGTGTCCTTCAGGGGCTGCTCCAGGGAACCACTAGGCGAAAGGTCAGACCAAACAAGCAGCTCAAATGGTCAACCAGCTCAAATCACAGCCAAAATTCTGCAGAAACCATCACAACACCGGCCAACTGATGCATTATCCATGGAGAGGTATAATATACGAAATTACCTCACGACATAGTAGATTTCAAGGCCAATAATTTTCATGACAAAGGCACATGTCTCAAGAACAGAAGGCTGGAAAGACAGGATAACAGTATTAATGACTCATTAAAAACAGGCAGCTTTAGAAGGTGCTGATTTAATACATTTACTGGTTTGCTTTTACATCACAATCAGTGAGTTGGGCAGGAAACAGAGCCACTCTTACATACTACCATCCTGAAGCTGCTTCTCCAGCATCAGCCCCAGGAGACCCAAGTCTTACCTCAGTTGTGTCCGAGGGGGGAGGCAGCATTCCGAAGAGGGGGGTCATCAGATTGTCCCAGAACTTCTCTCTGGTGGGGGGTGGGGTTACACATTCCAGCTTGGTTACCAATCTACTCCACAGACAGGGGTAATCACAGAATATGCAGTATCCTCTGTATTAAGACAGGACATCGATAAAGTAGCTCACAACTGTATTATGAAGAACACCAACAGCTTTTTTCTTACATACTTCAAAGCCTCTTTATCCATGTAAGTAACTCTTTATGTAACAAATTCAAAATGGTTTAGTCGGTACTGATATTTGACACAGAGGGATCACAGCACCAACATCAGGCCACACAGCTGGGGGGGGCGATTCTCACTTTGCGCGCAGCACGGAGATGGCGCTCTCTCGCCGGTCCTGCCACAGGGCGTGCAGGAAGGCCAGGGCGGCCCGCTGGAGCAGCGGCGGGCACCAGTACCTGCCCTGCTGCCGGGAGTCCATGAGGTCCAGCACCACCTGGAGGCAGGACCATTCGCCCAACAGGAACTCCTGCATGCGGCAGGGAGTAATGCAGTCACAGAGCAGACATGGCAAGCGCGCAGGGCTTGCGCCATGGCTGTGCCCATGACACACGCATATCAAACTAAATGTCTACACTACCTAAACACTCAGGTACACAAATAAATATGGACACGGTTCTGATCATTACAGAAAATCCAGCTATTTAAACACTCAGCTTTTCCAGATTAATAGACATTAACGTAACAAAGGTTCTATTTCAATATATTTGAGGAACGCATGAACATAGATGTCACAATGTGAAACATTTGTTTGCCATAATAAAGAATTGCATTGCAGACAAAACAAAGCAAATGCAAGTAAATAACTCAAACATCCTGAGTATACGGAGACCAGGATTTCACCTTTGACCCATCAGAACCATCTTTAACTTCTAGGTTGAGGAACAATTCAATGAGGCCAGGCTGTGTTTCCACGGCAACCGTCAGGAACTCCAGGATCATGACCTTGATCCTCATGTCCTCCGTCTTGCTTTGCAGCCGCGTGAGGAAGGCGTCGCGGATGGCGGCTGCGTCATTTCCCAGGCAGGCGTACACCGACATGGGGGCCACCTGCGGGGGCGGGGCCACGTTAGCTTACAGCCGACACAGACGAGCTGGGCTGTGGCGTGTGATCACGGGAACCACATCTCATTGGCTAATGGTACAAACGTGGGGCTTGGCAAGTGTGTCACATGGCAAACTCCCAGGCGTGCTGTAGACATCACACACACAGCAGCGAGCCCCACCCCGAAACCCGACCCGGTCCGGTCCGCAAAGCGTGCGTGGCGCGCCATGCCCATGCTGCCATCTCACCGTTGCCAGCCTCTTCAGCAGCTGTATGGCGAGCCGTGGCAGCGCCGGGTCATGCTTGTGGTAGATGTACTTTGCCAGAACTGCAATGAGGTTGTTGCCATGGCCACCTGTAAATTACAACAGATTTATTGTATATTTTACACAGACAGGCATCATCCCTGGAAAAAACAAACGCATCTCGTTTTCTTGATATATACACACACACATACATACAAACACACACACATATATATAAACACGCACACACACATATATACACACACACACACACACACACACACGCTGGCTTCCTGCCCACAGGGGGAGGGGGGGGGTCACTCACCGTGCTGAGTCAGCGCCTGCTCCAGAGGTGACACCACGTCTGCCGGGGGCTTCAGCCGGATCACATTGTTGGTGACGGAGAAGGCCAGCTTGACGGTCTGGATGAGGACCTGCCCAGGTCCCTCGGAGCCCCCGCTGTGGCGAGAGGGAAGCCGGGGGGGCACAGTTAACCCGACGCAGAGGCAGCGCCGGCCAGGGCACCGGGCATCACGGGCCTCACCTGCTGGGCTGGGCCGCCAGCACCACGTCGATGGTGTCCACCCCGATACCCATGATGTTCACCACCGCCCGCCCCGCGTCCGTGTTTGTCAGGCTGTAGATGCACAGCGACTGGAGGCTGGGGGCGCTGTGGAGTCGGGGGGGAAACATCAACACATGATACCACCATGAATGGTAAAGTTAGGGACGAGCATATGGAGGACAGTACCTGTCCTGAGACTCGCCCTCCGGACTGAGGTTAAGGATCGCATGGATCAGCTCCAGGATAAGACAACCTTCAAACAAAGAGGACGTGATGCAGTTACCGGCTTTATCCACTGGGGGGCGCACTGTCCACATTGGGACGAAACAGCAATTCGATCAGAAAATGCATTAGTGTGCGACAGTAACGGGGCAGTCGGATAGCGGCCGAGCCCAAACCGGTACGCACCGATCCTCTCCCTCACGCCATAGGCATTATAGCGCCACTTGTGGTATGTGGGAAGCATCTCCTTCAGCACCAGCAGCACGCAGGGGATCAGCCCCTTATTCTGGGTGCTTCCTAACTGACCCTGGGGGCATAAAGATGACATTAAAGGGCCAGCATCCAAAGTATCTGCTGACGAGGCTGTCTGAGGAGACGGCCAGGCTACACCAGAACATCACACGGCCTACAGACTGATGGGCTGTTACCTTAACCAGGGTGGTGACCAGGCGCAGGAAGGCGATAGTTACTGGATACTCTCCCCGAGGCTGCTCGATGAGGACCAGGAGGTTGCCATAGTTACCTGCCCTCATGCCCTCAGCACTAGACGGGAGAATGAGTGGGAAAGGAAGGGGTTCAAAAGCCCTCAAGGCGCTATAAGTACATTTCTCTGCATCCCTGTCGTCATGGAGGCCACCACAAGACTCCTCCCCCCCACAGCGGAAAACCCAGAGCGGGTGGGACGCACCTGATCGACTGCGCCATGTTGGTGGGAGGCGTGGAGGCGAAGGGCAAGAAGCCAGTGTGGTGAAGGCTGGACCACACCTACGTATGGGGAGGGGTTTGCAGGCATCAAGACAGGCCTTTCAAAGAGCCCCCCCAGGACCGACAAGCTCCACATACCTTCCCCGGCATCCGCGTGGCCAGAACAATCAGACAGTTCACGCAGGACGCGATCACATCCACGGGTGGATTGATCACCGATGTCAGTCTGAGCAAAACACACATTTTCAAAGTTGAAATTAAGTAACACAGATGAAATAACACAAAAGTGACCATGTCATACACATTCAAAGAAAGCTAATGCAGTTCAGTGGCTCATGTGGAAGGTGGCTGTTTTTCTGTAATGGCGACGGCACTTCTGGGGATCCTGCCTTGCCCTTCAGCAGGTGAGCGAGTCACTGACCTCTGCAGTAGCATGTATATGCGTGAGGTGATTGGCAGCAGGCAGTCGGACACGGTCCAGTCTGTGCTGATGATCTTGTGCACCAGCTCCAGGATGGGCGTCACTCGCTCGCAGTGCAAGATGACGTCTGTCAGCCCAGAGCGCCGGGGACAGGCAGAGTTATGGGGGAGTCATTTCACCATATCAGATTGGGGAAGATTCAAATGTCCCCGTGATACGGCTTCGCCGAGACAGTTAGTGTCAGACTACAGCGCACATTGAACCCGCTGCGGTTCCACGGCTCACACATGCATTTGTGATGTAATGTTTCACCCCCCCAGCAGAGCCAGGAACAGCGCACAGAAGCCAGCTCACCTGCTGTGGACACCACATGCAGCAGCATCTCGATCTCGCAGGTGAACAGCGTCCAGGAGCTGTAGGAGTAATGCCAGCGCACCACGTAGCCCTGGGCAGCGGGCAGCACCTGGCCCAGGCAGCCCTGTGGCATGCGCAGGTTGGTCTGGCCAAGGCCTGAGGGGACAAACAGCATGGAGACAGGAGTGTCACGGAGCGCCCTCTGCTGGCTGGAGTCTGCAGCTGAGGCGACGGAGCTCCTTACCGAGAGGATAAAGGAGTTTTGGCACCTGTCTCCTCCACAGCGTCTCATCTTCACGGGACAAAATATCGTTGGGCTTGTGCTTGTAGACCTCCGAGTAGAAAGACATCTTGTCCAGGAAGCTGTACACCTAAAGGAAATAAATCAAGGAAACTCAGAAAAGGAGCTGAGATGATTAACAGATGGTGTGTGTTACAGAGCCGGTCCCTCTAGGGGAGGCCATTTCAGCCAGACCATCGTACCTTCTTGGCTGTGGATTTATCAGACAGGAGAGCGGCCAGCAACTGGAGAAGCTGCCCGATCTTGTGGGGAAACATTCCCATGGCGGCATCCAGGATCATCCCCAGACCCATCTCCGGCTTCTTTCCGCGTGCAAAGAGAAGTACTGTGATCCATGATTTATGGGGACGACTCCATAAAAACCGCAAACAACTTTAATGCAAAACGCACATTCCAGCTTTAACGGGCTGTAACAAACATGCAAGGCATGCTGGGAAATCCTGGATCCCGCCGGGACTCACCGTCTCCCAGAAGAGCTCCGCCAAGCTGGGAGCCGCCAGCACCTCACAGGCCAAGTTTATCAAGTGCTGGGGAAACAGACAGTACTGCTCTCAACCTGCACAAGCAGCCAGCATTTCATTAGACAGAGCATGAAGGGGCCCAACCTGCTGACTGCCGAGGGTCTCCTCCTCGAAGGAGGTTATGACGAAGGAGAGGAGGCCATAAATGCACATGCGGGCTGTGCTGGCGGTGCACTGAAAGGAGGGGAGACAGGGCTGAACGGAGGCCAGCGGGGGGCGTGTGCGTGGCTCAAAGACGCATAAATAACCAGGACCGGGAAGATGCCGATTACAGCAAACGGCTTCATTTACATCACAGGTGGAATCCATTTGTCTGCTGGGCTTCATCCCACCCACTCCATCAGATTTGAAGGTAATAAGTCAGATTACCACAATACCGATCTAACGTAGCATCATCTCAGAAACAAAAGGCAGAAAGGCTAACTTCAGTACAACAAATGGAAACGAGGCCCAACAGAGCAATGTACTGGATATTGGTACTGGAAGCTCTGGGCCAAAGAGCACGACGGGCTGGCCAGCTCACATTGTTGCCAGTGCTGCCCAGTGCCTGCAGCATGGTGGTGAGGTACTGAAAAACAGCCAGCTGCAGGGAGGTGTTCCCTATCCTCCGGATTACTGGAGTAGAATCGTCGGGGTTCAGCGTGTGACGCAACAGAACCCATGCCAGCAGAACCGGGCCGTGGTGTGGGATGTCCCCAAAGGTCAGAAAGATCTGGTCCAAGTCCTGAGAATTAAATAACAGGTATGCGCTCTCAGGATGCATGAAAGAACAGCCAATAAGAAGAGCGTCCGAGGCAGCCCTCTGTGGCCCGGCCTTCAGAGACAACTGGATCAGCAGAATCACACGGCTAAAAATAAGCAAACAGCAGGTTGGAGCAGCCGTTCGGTCTCACTTTGCAGATGTCAGGGGTGCCAAAGAACTGGTGCCTCTCAGTGCGATCTTCAAGGGCACACTTGTGCAGGAAATCGATGTCCATTCCTTCCACCAGGATGAGAGAACTGAAATAACTGAGGGTGGATTGCAGAGAAGACATTGAAGGTACCATACAATGAAGCCAAAGTAAAGTGAACCATTGACGGGGGCGGCGGGGTAGCTTACCCTATGCGGTCAACTAGCGCATCCATGCTCTTATCCACCAGGTGCCTGTTTGTCTGTCGGCAGCCAAAGCCCTGCTCCTTAAACATGCGGGTAAAGACCAACAGGTCGGGGGGTGGCATCTCAAAGTAGGCATAGTACAGAAAGAGGATTTCCAGGAGAAGGGACTGCTCGCGGAGACACTGCTGGAACCAGCGGGACACCTGCCTCTCCGTCTGCACACAAAAAGATTAACAGTATGAGCTCTTCCAGCATGGAATGCCTGCCCAGACATTATTTGTACAAGGTTACGGATTTTCACCAACAAACACTTCCCGTTTGCTCCGTCTATGAATTTCAGTCGCTTTGTTTTCCCCAAATATTTCCATCCGGAAGGGTAAATAAAGCACTACAACAGTGTAATGTTGTGAAAATTTGCTATACAAAGCTGAATTGAACTGAAGTAAGCAAACTAAGCCAGAATTTAAAATGTCCTTTCTGTCAGCAGTGTGTACAGCCAAGTGATGTTCCATTGCGTCTCTACTTTTGCACAACTTCCAGCAACGTAGAGAGAAAGACCAAGAGCATGAACATCAAACAAACGACATTTCAGTGGAAAATGTGCAAAAAGGACACAAACAAGGAAAATGACCCAGCAGCAGCTCAGCTGGCAGGAAGGTGCAAGTCTTTTTGCAAAATGTCAACACAGAGGCCAAGACGGGGGAGGCGGGGGGAGCGAACCATGAGGTTCCCGTGAGACTCCCATGTCGGCGCCTCCGCTTTGAAGAGGCTCTCAAACTGCTCCTGGTACTTTGAGACCAGGTCCTTCTCCAGCCTGCTCACGCAGTTCGCATACTCCGCCTGTAAAGAGACACCCAAGTGCGAGATCCACAAAAAAGGTGGTCAGGACAGGACTGCGGCACCTATCTCCTCTTTCATGAATGCTGACAGCAGACAGGCCTCTCCTGACCCTGTAAGGGTGCCTTTCGTCCTGGAAGTAGGTCAGCAGCAGCAGTACACAGCGCAGCAGGCAGGTTCGCTCCTCGTAATAATAATCGGCAATCTATGGGTCACAAGCAGTGGAATGACGTTAAAAACAGGTATGTGTCAACCTAAAGGCCTATACCTTAAAATATGCATAATACAGGCAAAGACAATAACCCAAACTATCATTAACTCCAGTTGTTCTAAAGCCAAAATAAGCCAAGCTAGGTAATGAATTAAAGATGTGTGGCCATTCTGTTCATTTCAGTTATATTTTCCAGTTATACTTCACAGTAAATGCTATTAGCCTTATGACATGCTTTCAAACACAAAGGTCATTCAAAGTGATTTACAATAAACAAGATCAAACAAAAGCAATCGTCAAGTGAAAAATTAAAAAACAAAAATGACAGTAATTAGTAATTACAAACAAAAAAGACAGTAAAATAAAAAGTAGTATCACCACTGATTATCAGTGCTAATACAAGGCACTGTGGAATAAAAATGTTTTGAGCCAGGTTTTAAAGGTGCTAACATCTGATGTATTTTTAGCCTCCTCAAGGAGCCAGTGCCAGTTCCGAGTTGCAAAGCAGCTCAATTCCATTTGGTTTTGCTGACTTTTCACTTCTCTGATGTAAACTGGGCCAAGATCACGGAGTGATTTGCAAATAAGCAGCAGTACCCTGAAGTGGATTCTAAAGGCAACTGGAAGCCAGTGTAAGGAGTGAAGGACTGGGGCGATGCCTTTGCTCTTCATTGACCTACTTAGCATCCTAGCAGCAGCATTACGAATAAGCTGGAACTGTCTTATGGATTTTTTGGGAAGGTCATACAGGACAGCGTTACAACAATCCAAGCAAGTGGAGATGAAAAGCAACCTTATTAGTAAATGTCAATGGTTAGTATCTAGAACTGAGAAATACTCACCTTCAATAAGAGGGTCTGGCTTTGCCTCTCATCCTGAAGGAGAGACTGGGAAAATAAGATAGAACGTTAGAACAACTTCACACAGAACACAGCATATATTAAACATCTGCAGACAGATGCCACAAAGGAGATAAAAATAGAAGGAAATAGCCTGCATGCGTTTGGTGTGGAGTTTTGCAATGTAGTGTAAACAGCTTAAAAACACCTGCATGCTGCAAGAGTCACTACACAAAAGCATTATGGACTGTATACAAGTACAGATGCCCATCTTAGGTTTCAGCTGCTTATCTGCATCCTCTACCATAAATACAAAAGAGCTGTGGCTGGAAACCCATTGGGGGTGTTGTAAAATAAACCAACAGAAAAATAGTGCTATATAACAGAGCAGGTAAGAATTTCCAGCCATACGAAAGTCGATCTCCAAAGTTACACACATCGCATAATATTATGCTTCTACCTTCAAGGCATTGCGGGTTCCTCTGTAATCTTCCTGCAAGTAACACTGAAGAATCTGCACGCTCTGAAGTTCATCTAGACCCTGAAATGCAGCACCAATGAGGTCAGGCAACATTTATCCTGTAAGTAAGGACGACTCTAAGTGAATTGTATCTTCCAAAGAAACTTGCCAGCAATTTGCTGATTCTCAGACTGAAATCCTTCAGGGGCTGAGCAATGTCCTTATCTGCTTTTAGTTTATCGGCAGAGGAGGAGCTGCAAAAGAACAAACTCGTTATGAGCATTTTGTCTTGGAACATTTCACATTTAAAAAATTTAATAAATACCAACTGTCACTGTACCAACAGTACTTTTGACCACCATATAAACTATTTTGTTTCATACTATTATGATGGGTTGGCGCCCCATCCTGGGTTATTTCCTGCCTTGCGCCTGTAGATTTCAGGATAGGCTCTGGATCCCTGCAACCCTACACAGAACAATTGGGGATGGATGGATAAATGAATGAATGGGTCACACTATACCTGGGAGGTCTGTAGTAGCACAATCCGAAAAGCAATCGCTCCCAGTTTCTTTCCAGTTCAGCTTCAATCTGGGCCTGCAAATCAAAAGTTATTTTTAATTAAACTGTAAAACTTTGTAACTCACAATTTTCTGTTATGCTTAAATGTGTATCATTGGCATGCCCATAGAAAGACCAACACGTTCAAATTATAATGATAGACAGCAGTATACAGACCGGCTCCCTCAAAGCTGATCGCCCCAACAATATGGTCCACAACTCCCTGCTGCTCCTATAAAAACAGAAACGTGAACTTAAACAACCATGTTCAGTGCTGATTCATTCTACTATCACTGACATTATATGGCCTTATTATGTGCAATGATACAATTACCTGACTTCGTAAGACAAACATGTGTTTGGTTTACTGCATTAAAGGACATCAATATTAAAATGGGTGTTTCAGGGGGTTTCCTTGTGTTTAAAGCACACTTCGTCAACTCCAGTATCAAGTTGTGGCTATTACCGGAATAACATTTTCACCTCGCTAGCTAAACAACTTTTTCAAGTAAGAGACAATAACACAGATACATATTTGGAAGGGATTTTTGAGAAACCGATTTAATGCATAATTACTAAAACTTAAAAAAGCGCCCCAAATTGGTTTTGGTATTGAACATAGTCTACACACGCGTTCCCTCCACTAAAAAACCAAGAGGGTATGTACAAGTCTTTAAAGATTCCGGGGTATCCAACAGAACGAAAGTAACTTAAAAATCTTAGTCTAAACGATATGAGCTTGCAAACAAATTGTCTTATGTAACAATAATCATATAAAAGGAGTTAATATTTTTCTTTCAATTACCTGACACACATCTCCGAATCCGCCATCTTCTCCCCCAACACGTGACCCTTCACTGCACGCACCACTGTCACGTGGCCAGCGTCGCACTTTGCGTTGATGTTCGAAAGTGAGCGTTTGACATTAATTACAGCATTTCCGGGTTCTGTGTGTCATTGCACTGGCTGAATAGTGTGACAACACCAAACGTGGCGAAAAAAATCATGTAAGCGATCCCTATTGTAGTGTCATTCGGTTTCTAGTCACGTGGTCTTACTGTCATGGCCACCGCGTAGGTTAGCGAAGTGGACGGCCGTCTGCACAAAAAAACTGATTCAACATCATATACGAGAAGATAGATAAGGAAGGTTTTCGTTGTTTCCAGATGGGTGAGTCAGTACAAATTAATAGCGTATTCCAGTTCATATATTGCTTTCACTACATGACATGCATTAAACTTTATTCATTCATTCATTCAATGTACATCGTATTTCTATTCAGATAAAATATTAACTAAATACCTGATGTTTTTGTTGAAACGGCTCTAGCATTTTGACAGGAATCTCAGCTGCTGGCAGGCATTTTGATACCTCACTAAAACGATCGTGATGAAACAATAGCTAAAGTATTTTGAAAATAATAATTTATTAGTTTCGCTTCGCTATTTCCTACTACATTGAAAATATAAAATGTTAAATAACTGAATAATGTTTTGCTTGGGGACTATATGCTAACGGTGGTATCTACGTGGTCTTCGTATGTTTAATATTGACCTGACACATGAGCACCAGAATGCAATCGATGCTCCAGACTTTTATTTACTTGTCATTTTTAAAGAGGTGTGACAGTCAGTCAGTTAAACGTCTAAGAGCTTTGTATGATTTTTACATTTCACAATTTGTTTTACGTCGTAAAATAAATAAATTGTAAATGTATCACAGTAATGTATCCTGTAATTTACACATTACTAATATTTTATTCATATTTATTAGTTTTGGATAGAAAAAAAGCCAGAAGTTCTTTATCGCTAACGGTCGTATTAGTCAGGGGAAATTGTAAAAACATTTTTCTATCCATGTTAAAGGTAATATTTTATTGCCCAACTTACAGTAACAGAATTAACGTTTGCAAATCAAACTTCCAGGGCCAAGAACATTACTTCACCCAATCTTTCGCAAGCTTGGCAAAGAGATATTGAGTAATTGACCTTCAACCTGAATTTAACTTATTGGGAAGTAGATTTCTTTTAATGACATACTATTATAAAGAAGTGTCAATGTATTTAAACCAAAAATAGATTCCCCAGGACGGAATAAAATGTGAGTTCTGTTTCCCTGAGTAGCAGTTGATAATTGTTTGGTTTGTTCTGTTTTCCTTCATAGGTGACGTGGATAGATATGTTGGGTAGACGATGTTAAATTCTGAAAGAGAACAATCCTGACAGCTTTGGATACCTTAATATTTTTGAGATACGTATTGGATTACAGTGCCCCCCCCCAGCAATCATGCTCAGCAATCCGGTGATTGTGGAGTCACTTGTAGTGTTTGCCATCGTCTTTTGCGTGCACCTAGTGGTCTGGAACCAGCTGTCTTGGTGTTGCATCGCTTTGGCCATCCAGGCTTTCTACGTGCAGCAGAAATGGGACCGGCTGTTGCAGTCCGGCGGGGCGGTCTTCCAGTTCCGGCCATCAGCGAACAGCGGCATCCTGTCGGCTTGCATGGTTATCCCCCTGCTGGGACTGGCCCTGAAGGAGCGCTGCCTGGCCTCCGGCAGTGTGTACTTTGAGCGCTTCTCCATGGTGGTCACAGTCACTGGCATGATGCTTTCACTCTTCCTCTCGTTGATCGCCCTCGGCATCACGCGGCCCGTGCCCACCAACACGTGCATCATCGCTGGCATCGCCGGCAGCGGCGTCATATACACCACCAAGAAGACCCTCACGGTGTCCGAGGTCATCGAGGTGCTGGAGGTCCTCCTGATCTTCGTCTACCTCAGCCTGATCATGCTGTACTTGCTTCCCCGCTGCTTCACGCCTGGAGAGGCCCTCATCATGGTGGGAGGCATCAGCTTCATCATCAACCAGCTCATCAAGCGCTCGCTCAACCTGGCTGAGGTGAAGGGTGATCCCGTCAACTATTTCCTCCCCGTGGTCCTGGTGGGAACGCTACTCTTGGGCGTCATCTTTGCCGTGCTCTTCTGCTTCATGGAGTCCGAGACCTGGGTCTCCGCCGTGTTCTTCTACACCATGTCGGCCGTGCTGGGCCTCGGCATCATTGTTCCCTGGCTCTCGCTGCTCATCCGCAGGCATCCCATCATGTGGCTGCTGGACTTCCTCACACGCAGCCAGACGCGCCTCTACCTGCTGGCCTATTGGGTCCTACTGGCTGCCCTGGCCTCCGTGGTTGTCTTGCACCAGAACTACAAGAGGGCATCAGGCTCCAAAAAGCACCAGGCCTCGACGGTGGTGAGGAAGTATTTCCACCTCATTGTGGTGGCCACATACGTGCCGGGATTGATGTACGACCGACAGCTGCTCCACGTAGCCTCAGTCAGCTGCCTCGCCGCCTTCCTGCTCTTGGAGTATGTGAGGTATTTTCGAATCCGTCCGCTGGGGCAGGTCCTGCGACAGCTGCTTACGCTTTTCCTGGACGAACGTGACTCGGGGCCCCTCATCCTCACACACATCTACCTGCTCCTGGGCATGTCCCTGCCCATCTGGCTCTTCCCGGGACCTTGCGCCCCGAAAGGGAGCCTGCCTGGGGCTGGGGGTCTAGTACCTTATGCTGGCGTCCTGGCAGTAGGTGTGGGGGACACTGTGGCCTCGATTTTTGGCAGCACCATGGGGGAAATCCGGTGGCCGGGGACAAAGAAGACCATGGAAGGTACTGCCACATCTGTCTTTGCCCAGATCATCGCCGTGGCGATTTTCCTCATCTTCGACGAAGCCGTCAACCTGAATGCCAGCTATGCATGGGTCTTGGGATCCATGGCTCTGGTGTCTATGCTGGAGGCCTACACCGCTCAAATAGACAACTTGCTCCTTCCCTTGTATCTCTTCATTCTCCTCTTGATCTGAGCAAGGCCTCAAACCTCTAGTGGCCTGGTGATGGTAACATTCTGAGAATTATGGAAGATCTAATTTGATCATGCTTGAAGATGGATAGATCTGTTTTCAGAGCTTTGCTGATGTACCAAGTTCGGAAAAGGGAAATCGAGTTATGCTTTTCAAGAGTCTATCCCAAGAAGAAGTGGCGTTTTTTTTGGTGCTGCACAGAAAATTTTGCAACGTTAGAGGTTTTAAAAAGGAGTCCTTTTACTTTTTTCTTTTACAGTGACTGCACTGTTCTGCATTACTGAACAAATTCATTTTGGAGAAAATAAAGCTCTTAAGTTTATTGTATTTAGTTGTGAACTACTACACCACTAGGCATGTCCAGTTTATGTAATGGACTGTCTAAAACAAGTATGACTGAAGCAAGTAGGACTGAAACGTATGATGTGGAATTTGATTTTGGCTTCAGGAAAATTTCATTTACCCGTGATAGTAAAAACAGCTCCATTTACTTAACCAGTGAAGGATGTACTTGAGTTTTTTTATGCTATAAATTATTTTTAACCATTCACTGGGTGCAGCATCAAGAGACTGAATTATTAAATGGGAGACTGAATTTTGCATTGTGGTGTGTGGATCTTTGTGTAGGAGTTGATGGCCTTGAAACACAGCTGCTTAATCCTACCGTGGATTTAAGAGCAGGCCTGAAACAGAACACGCACCAGGCTTATCTTACATGTCAGCTGAATGGAACTGCTACCAGTGAAGCACTCTGAGGGGAAATGCTTAAGATGACCACAAGGTGGCAGTGTGTACTGGTGACCACGGTTTATTTTCAGTAAGAATGGATATTTATTGATCTGTTGGGAGGGTTGTTGCCCCTGAGCATAGCCCTTCCTTCAAAATAATGTACTGTTAGTCAGAGACATGCTAGAAAAATGTAGTGATGAGACAATGACATTGTACAAATAAATGGCCTGTTGTCAAATGTGGCCGGGCACTTTGGAGACGGTGCCTGAGCTCAGAAGGTCACCCCTTATATCCCAGGCTAGGCAGAGTGATGTCACTTTTGGGGTAAACTTTAGTTGCTCCGGGGACTGCCTGACCCCGCTTTCTCAGTTGTATGTCGCTTCAGATGTCTGCTAAGTACATAGTATAAGCATCACACCAGCAGCCGCTTTAAGGACATGCTTCACGTTGGTATGAAGTGTAATCTGGACAGGGACCAGACTGGTAGGAAAATTACTCTGATACCAATACAGATTTTAAAGAATTAAAATTTTCAATAGACTAACTGCAGCCTAATATAGCAAAACAAATTAGGCTTTAAGATTACAGCACAGTTTATGTAAAACTCATCAATATGATTGTATCGATATCTAAAACTAAAACAGCAGAAACTCACCGTCAACATACGTATCAGATAAGGTGCTTATGTGTTCTACCTAAAAGCGCCATACAAATTAACTGTATTCACTCAACTCATTTTTGCATGTTGTGAAACAATATTTTCATTCCCAGGTGAAAAGTTGCCCTGTACTGGAAGCATAGCTCATAAAGAAGCTGCCTGTTATTTTGCAGGAAGCTTAGCTCTCAATAAGAGCTCCACTTTTCTTCATATACTGTAGGCTTAAGTAGACCCTGTCAGCAGGTTTTTTGCTGAACCCAGGTTGGTGGAACCTGAACTTCGGCTGGTTTAATCAACTGGCTGAGGCCCAGCACCACTTTCAGCTAGAGCAGACTCAGTCCGGACAGTGCTAGCTTATATCAAAGGTTAGTTCAGCCTACCAGTCTTCCCCACTTTGATATAAATCCCCCCACAGCAAAGACTCTCATACTCGGTACAACTGTAGTAGCTTAAATTAATGTAATTAATAATGTGATTATTCTGAACTTTGCTCAACCTACGATTGTCACCATCCCCAAACTGCAGATGACATCATTCATAATCCATACACAGTTCAGCTCTACATCATGTTATTGTCTGCCAGTATTTCAGATTGCTATTAAATTATTGTAGCTATTATATTAGAACACCAATTTTTAGGCTACAAAGTTATTTATCATAATAGTTTTAACAGAAATGTTACAATGTCACTGTACAGATGTATCTCCTGAATACTCTGCTTGGTTATTCTCATTACATTACTGCTCTTATTACCCGTATATGTTAGCAATCATGCAAACAGGGCTGTTTTAGCAAAGACTAGCATAATCTGGTCTGCTAATTAGCATCTAGGTTCGTACTCTCGTCCCTGGATTGAAGGGGGTGATGACAGTATCTAAAATACATATATAGCATAGCAACGTCCGTTAGATGACCTACAGTACTTTAACGGTCCCTTTTTAATAGTAACGAATAGCACATATTTACCAAAGAGGCGATGTTCCTTTGTTTGAGATTTTTATGCTTATAGGGGTTTGGGAATATTTTGCTTATGGTTACTAAAGGGATTTGTCATGGTTATTCTAATATTTTGCATTTGATTTGCATTCAGATTTTTTTGGATCAAAACTTCCCTTTAGTTGTTCAGCAAAACTTGGTTGATGACCATAATCTACAACTATCCACATGCAGTTGATTGGAATCACAAATACAATACTTCGACATTTGCTACTATTAGACAGAAAAGCAGAAACAGGTATTAATGCAGGTCACTGTAATTTAGCTGCTGTGTATCTGCAGACTGCTTGTGTAGAGGTGGTATGGCTGTCCTCACGCTGGCCTTTGCTTCAACACTTCAGCACATTGCTAACACTTAGCTAATGGTAACCTACCTCATCTCAATTCAAACTGTGTACTTTATAACGGTCCTGTCATTTCAGGCTGCGTTCACTCGATGCATGACGTATTCTGAATGGGGAGGCGATATAGTTAGGGACACAAGGCCTTGTCAATTAGCACCATCATGAAAAGCAGTCAGTAAATGTTAAAATCTGGTAGCTGGACACAGTAGTAAATGATTTTCTAAAATGCCACTGAGGTCTTCAGCTGGTTCCTGATATGTGGTACAGTGGTGCAGTCGAGATAAAATTAAAATTAAATATGCATATATGATCGCTCCCATTCCTCAGTTGAAATGTGTTTGCTTAATTCCGGATTTTCACACTACTCTTGCATGCATATACAGTAAAATCCTCTTTTCTGGTATTTGTATCTAAATGTTTTTTCCTTTGATATGAAAATTACAAATAATACAAATAAAGAGAAAGGATGGAGCAACAATAAAATGTATCTGTGCGATGTGACTTTGATGTGAAGTGTGCAATGTGCTTCTGTGCAATGTGACTGATGTGAAGTGTGCAATGTGCTTCTGTGCGATGTGACTTTGATGTGAAGTGTGCAATGTGCTTCTGTGC
>JABFDZ020000118.1:16359191-16378277 GCA_019775955.2 Pollimyrus isidori | reverse complement strand
ACACTATATCTGATGTATGCAGCCATTTTTTAAGTGCATTGGAAAAAAAAAAAATCGAAAATCGAATCGAAACTCGAATTTCTTTAAAAAAAAAAATCGAAGATTTTTTTTTAGGCAAAATCGCCCAGCCCTAACTATTCCCACCTCAAAACTTTATTTTACAAAGATTGCAAAATCGCTGTGCTACTGGTTTCTGTTAAAAGCGTAAAATACTGCCAGATCACCACATTTTCATCTTACTCTCCTCGTACTACGAAGGGTATGCGCATGACGTCACAGCAGGCGGAAGCCACTGTACTCACACCCACTGAGTAGCAAAAAAGACTGAGGGACAGTGTTGGTGTTCGATTTGAATGTCTCAAAAAATACTCATGTAAAATGGGAAATAGCTGTTGTGCAGTTGATTGTACAAGTAGATTTAACACAAAATAGGAGCTGTATTTTTAGAGATTGCCAAAAACTAAATAAGTAAATTATAGGACATGGATCGGTCACACATGGTTGATACCCAATCCGTAAAATAGCTCTAGATTGGTGCCAATAGCGAATTTTGGATCGGTGCATCTCTAGATTAAACAGAGCGTAGGTCTTTTCAACTACATTCGTTCCGGTGTGTGGAATATATTGGAAAACCAAAATGTTCCCAAACCAAACATTATCTGACTGACTGCAAGCAGTATGGGCCATGCCAAACTCACAGCCACAGCTAACACACATCTGTGTGTGAATTTAGGTTTCATCCGTGTCAAATGTATTCAGTTGTTTCACTGCATATACCATGCTAAAAAAAAATCATAGAAATATTGTAACATCATAAAGCTTTATTATTGCAACTATGTACAAGTTTAATTTAATACCAAAGACAAAAGCTTGTGTCCAAGCACTTGTCTGTTTAATCTGAAATGAGTGTGAAAAGGCAGATTGTACAGCTGCAATTAATGAGCACTAATCATAAATGCAAAAAACAAATAGGAACTATCAACGTCTGATGTATCGTAACATTTTAAGTTACTTTATAAAGGTTTTCATTTGGAAGAGATAAAAATGTCAGGTCATGGAATTCACTCTGAAAACCTTGTCACTCACCCACTAATGTCACATTCTCAGACCAATAATGCAACAAGACATAGTTAAGCACTTAGGCCCTGAAACAGGCGAAGGAATTGAAATTGGATTTTAAACAGTGCTTGTAAAACACTCACATTTCTAAACAGCCCTGCAGGAATGGGCTGATATTTGTGCCACTAAAAACTGATTTTGAATTTTATATATTTGAATCTGCAGTTATCCGCATTACAAAACTGAATCTGAATTTAATAGTTTGAATCTGAATTCCAGTAACACAAGATTAAATATTTTGAGGTAGGGTAAATGACACGCATAACTCGAGATAGCATTTATCTTGCCTCGAAAAATTCAGTCCTGAAATTCAATTACAATTTCAATATGGTGTGACGGACATCCGGATCCTTCAGGAAAAGTAATCGACGGCAACACGACTCATTCCCACGTTTATGGCAGTTCTGCAGGTCGGGGGGAAAGAGGAGGTGTGCTGTTGGGGTGTAGCAAGCGCAAATGCTGGATTCGCAGATTTGTCATTACCTTTTGATACATATGAGAATAACCTTTATATACACAAGCGATAGTATAAACATTAACCATACGTCTGGTTAGTATATGGTAGTATATGTGGTTAAATGAACGATTTCTGGCACTTCTAGCTTAAGGTTAATATGGTAGACTAACGTAAAACTAGCTAGGGATATTAATTTTACTTCCACTTCCAGTTTAGTTTAAATTATGGGTCACCTGTTCATCTCATCTGGCTTTCTAGCGTTTATGCTAGATATCTCTTAAAATATCGATCTGACGGATATGAGGCAGAAGTCAGTATTAATTTTGTTTGTGAGTATGGAATATAATTTAGCACTTCATAATGCATAAAGAATGTAAATATGATCAATAAAGTTATATCCATGCAATGACAGTTTTGTTTTATTCTTGACTCTTTTCCTTAAACACCTGCATTACCAGCGTGTTTTGGTAATGAAAACTGCCTATAACTGATTACATAAAACATTACATTTTTGTGGAGAAAAAACACTAAATGTGAAATATTAAGCAAATGTGTTTACACATACACTGAAAATGGCGAATGGGGGAGTGTTAGACAGTGCAGACACGTGACTGACAAATACCGATGCAAGGTTTGCTACTGAAGGAAGGGATTCGCAAAAATGTACAGCTGGGTATGTTAAAAAAACACAACTAGACATGGCCATGCCACCATTATGTTCAGCCGAGGGACCAAATAGTAAAAGAGACGACTGACAAACATGTCTGATCAAGGGGAAAACAACGATGGTGAATGGTTGAAGAAATGATGATGTGACGAGATATTGTTACACAATAAGAAAATGTATAAAAATGAGTGTAAAACAGTATGGCATTGGACACACACTTGCAGGGGGTCCGGCCTTGGCTGTAACCTCACTGTGGCAATAAAGGCTGAATCTGAAGATCCACACAAGCAGCTCCTGACTCCTGATTGGCGGGGAAGAAAAAAAACACAACACGAGGGCATCGAGACACTAACCTCCCTGTATTGATCTACATGTAAAGTTATAACGCGGGTTTGAGGTGATATGCTTCTGGTCTGCTGCATGTCAACAGCGCTCTCTGTGTACGGTGCTAATAATTGGAAGCATCAACTGGACGCCTCCTCTTTTACCCCGACCTGCCGTAAACGTGGGAATGGCTCGCGTTGTGAATGGCCCATTACTTTTTCTCAAGGACCTGGATGTCTGTCACATCAGATTGAAATTGAATTTCAAGACAGCATTTATCCTACCTCGAGAAATTCAATCTCGAGTTACTGGAATTCAGATTCAGTTTTGTAATGTGGATAACTGCAAATTCAAATATATAAAATTCAAATTCAGTTTCTAGTGGCACAAATATCAGCCCATGTGCAGGCACTCGGAATCTGCACTCCTCCACCGCAGAGGTATTCCGGCACTGTGCACCCCAACCAATGACCAAACAGATGGTGCCCCACGGTAACAGCACAGCAGAATCTTCCAGAAATAGGGAAAGTCACTTTCTACACTACAACCTCTTTGCCAGCAAAGTGAGGCGCCCAGAGCTACTCCCTCTTTCTTAGCCCATACTCACACTCGGCCCGGTTGCCGTATGCCGTACCTGAGCACGACTGCTCGCCCCCCTCGCTTGCCTGCGCTCACATTGCGGTCACCAATCTGGGCCTGCATTCGCTTTCATCATCACCGCGCAACTTTTTGTTGAAGAAAACACAGGAGGAAAAGCGCTGCCACACAGCACAGAGGAGTTCATGATTAATGTCTACTTTGTGGTTTATTTAAAGTCGTTTTGGGCACAATGAAACATGGCACTCATAGATTTCAGCATGCGATGCAGCAATTTTCATTTAATTATGCTGCACATATGAAATAGTGCCGTATGTTACCAAATACCTGAGTTTTTGTGGGTTGCATTCGGTAGTTCCTGGATATTCGTCAGCTTAAATTTCCAGCAAATACTGCACCCTCTGCTATAGACCAAACTGATCCCTTTGCTGGAGGGCTTCTTAAATATCTGTTGCTTCCTAATCTGTGCAGCCTACTCAGTCCATTCCTTCTGGGTCCATGCGCCAGTCACATCATTGACATTATGTCTGTATTCCATACCTGGGTGCTGTTAGCAATTACACTAGTCATACAGAGTCCAACTGAAGCTGCCCCAGGCCCACCTCTTCAAGCGTGCCTGGGCATGGTACGGATCTCCCAGTCTGAGTACAGTCTTAAGAGCACTACGAAAGCCAATCCCAGCTACCCCTAAGATTTCACTGAAGCTGCCAACAGGAAAGCAGTGCTCTGAAATAAGGTTCTCATTAATGGTCTGTGAGACAATGACAGTAACCATCAATAAACTAATTGTATTTGCCTTAACTATTAAGCAATCGCACAAAGGGAATTTAATACACAATAATAACGTTACACTCGTACGAACCTCATCTGTGCTTTAGCTGCCACCATCCAAGAATAAAGGCTGAACTTTGCGGTATATCACGCTGCAGACGTTACAAAACACACATCAGGAGGAGAACACACCGCTACTTACTCTGGATTCAATTCAAAACACATACCATCTAACAGGAAACATATGTTTATTAAAAAAAAATAATTAAAAAAAAAAAGCAGCAGACATCACTTGAGAAGATTTTAATCATCTCACCCGAACACAAATAGCTCCTCCCAATCAACCAAATGTTTCATAATTTTCTTTCGGGGGGAAAAAAATACTTTGCATAAAAGCCGACTGGTGTGTCATAAAATGTTACAAAGTAAGTACGGATACAAGCTAACATATTCAAATAGGGTTACTGATATATTCATATACTGTTACGAAAAATTATATACATTTTTTTTTTTTGTTTTGTTTTTTTAGTATGAGTATATAAATGACTATTTGTATATGTAAGCTTGTATCCATAAATAATCCATACATATCCATAAATAATAATAATATCCATAAATATTAAGAGCCTAGAACCTAAGTGTTTAGTTTGATAAATTTCACCTTAAATGTTCTACCAAGCAGGAAAACAACCACAAGAGCATGAAAGGACAGCCATAAACATGCTACGAACACAAAAACCCCTCATACCTAAAACATACAGCAGTATGAGCTTTATAAGCCCTAAAGTATGAAGTGTCACATTTAGTCACAGCATTTTTAACTAAATCCACCAATGTGTGCGCCGATAACACCTATAAAAATTCTCGAGGAGCGCTTTTGCCAAGTAGCCATTAAAACCATCAAGCTAGAGGGTGCACGTTAATTTTATTAAGCACATGGATGCATCTGACATAGCTCCTTCCCTCTGAGCAGACACTGAAAAGGCTCAAGTTGGCCGAAATGAGCAGTGAAGTGCCTCAGATTGCAGTGCTGGTCCCACTCCCCTTCCCATCACTATAAACAGGCGCCAGTCAGGCCGAAATGAGCAGTGAAGTGCCTGAGATTGCAGTGCTGGTCCCACTCCCCTTCCCATCACTATAAACAGGCGCCAGTCAGGCCGAAATGAGCAATGAAGTGCCTCAGATTGCAGTGCTGGGCCCACTCCCCTTCCCATCACTATAAACAGGCGCCAGTCAGGCCGAAATGAGCAGTGAAGTGCCTCAGATTACAGTGCTGTGGCCACTCCCCTTCCCATCACTATAAACAGGCGCCAGTCAGGCCGAAATGAGCAGTGAAGTGCCTCAGTTTGCAGTGCTGGGCCCACTCCCCTTTCCCCTCTCCATAAACAGGCTCCAGCTAATTCAGCTTCTCAGAGGCAAATAGGTGGCAGATGGGGAACATGCACACAAAACAACCACCACCAACAATAGGCATTATAAACTATTGCATAAAGGATGGACACCTTTTGCAAGCAACATTCAAGAAGTGTATGTCCACTGCAATTCATTCAGAAAATAAGAATGGTAGCTACAGATACCATAAAGGTACAAAGCATTAGCAAAACCTACCCTGAAACACTTCACAGCTTTAGGTACCCAATGTCAAATTATGTTACCATTTAACGGAATACACAGAAAAGAGGAACAAGAATTATCCCCGTTACTAGACTGACATGAGGGGAGACACTAAATCTCAAAAGATTCGAGCAAACATAGGAAATGATTCAACCACAGAAAATGCTGAATAAACAGTCCTATAGCGACTACTCTGTCAGCACTGAATCATGACCACACTGCCACAAAGGGAAAGCAACTGATGACCACTTCATGCGTAATAGAAAACATTTACACCCAGACTGAAATACACTTCCAAACAGCGAGTTGTGATTTTTGCGCTACTGAAGTAGGCATTAGAATCTTAACACCTATGTGATAAATATCCAAATAACAAGAAAAAGTGACTCAGGATTCTCTAGTTACAACGTTCTTGGCAACATGTCATCTAAAAATGTCTTCCTGGTTAAATTTGAGTTATATACATTCTCAATTGACAGTTTACAAGTCTAGAGGGAATTCCGTTCCATCGGGCTCTGAACGGATTCACTTGGACTAAATGGCACGGTCTGCTACACCTCCAATTCCGTGCTGCAGCCAAAACACTGGCATCATGGGATTTATATTCCTTATGGTTCTTGAAAAGTCATTACAGAGGTGTCTGTGTTTATACTTAAGATAGTCCGGGGTCAGCATTAAAAACAAGTCATACTAAGGGACACAAATAAGGCCCTTCTACCTTCAAGAAGCAAATTTTCTACCTTTACAAAAAGGCATATTTCCATGCTAGCACAAACTTCCTATATTACTTGTCTGACCAAAGCCACAAGCGGATGGCTTTCCTGAATCACCATCAGCCTAGAAGACCACCCCCCCCCTCCCCATTGAATCCAGACATCAGAGGCCTTCTGAAGCATAATGCAGTTCCCCCAAAGTCTATCTCCACTGAGCCAGAGCATTTGTTCCCTCCCCCTCACTTGTCCTCCTCAAGCCTCCATTAGAGCTACAGCCCGCCTCCTGCCTATTCTTAGGGAGAATCACC
Organism: Pollimyrus isidori; assembly: GCA_019775955.2. NCBI lineage: Eukaryota > Metazoa > Chordata > Actinopteri > Osteoglossiformes > Mormyridae > Pollimyrus > Pollimyrus isidori. The sequence goes on along the minus strand of JABFDZ020000118.1, from coordinate 16,371,707 downwards.
CATAGGTCTAATTCTACTGAAAACTGATGTGTGTGGGGGGGGTATAAAAACAACACGGCAGACAATTCCAGAACTCCATCAGATGAATTTTAAATATTACTTCAACAAAAGCTCAAAAATCTCTCCCCTTTGTTCCCATAAACATTGACTGCCTGGGGATCCTGGAGGACAGAGTTGGAAAGCAGTGGTCTGGAGGATCAGCAGAACCAGGAGGTTGCAAACAGCACAGTGGGCCGGCCAGTGCAGAGTCTCACTGCCCAGACCTGACACCCAACAGCAGAGAAGAGACGCTTACAAGGCGATTCCCTCAGGAACATTAGCATGAGAAGCAGAGTGTTGTCACATGAACGGCACTCAGGGAGGAAATGTGACCAGTCTAACCCATAGAGACGGGCTGCCAGGCCACCACAAGGTAGCCCTTGTACCAGAATGCTTTTGTCAGCCAGTCCCAAGACCATTTATGATGGGCATTGAGTGCGAGCATTCGAAAGCTCCCCTCCCACCAACCTCGCAGACTGAAGGGAGTGCGAGACCCTCCACTCTGTAACGAGAACTCAGTTTCTCTCTTCTCATGAGAGCAGACTTTCCGGAGAAATCTGAGCATAGGGTGGAGTGAGTGTTGATTCCCAAACCCCAAGGGGCCAGCCATCAGGTCAAAAATTACTACATCAAACGAAATTACTTAAGCTCATTGCTAAATGAGCCTGAAACACAAAAGGAATAGTGTACCTTTCTCTACTGCGCAAAGAACCAGGGTGAAAGAGGGAAAGGATTTTTTGAGGCCAACATGAGGCATGAATACACAACCTTTCATTGTGCCAAAGGATCACTGCGTTAAATAACCGCAGACATAATGGAATGAACAGTGAATGTGGGGGGTATTCCTTTGGCATAACAAAACACTTGTAAATGTTCTAAGAGACACACATTGTCAATAACAATAGAAGAGGAAGCACAATAACACAGGACCAAAGATCAGGAAAAAGGCTGCTGGCACTACTGTCTGGGGCGATTAGTACAGAGCCTGATCAACTCAACAATAACTGGCTGCAAAAAGGGCCCATATCTTACTGTAAAATCTGACAAAACTGACAGCAACATAACAATAGCGCTTGCAGTTTGCTAAATGGTAAAGCACAGACGTCACATTGTCACCAGATTTTCCTACAAAGCATGTTAGATATATCCAGCAATTACATTTCATAGTGCTTTTTATGAGACAATGGTAAGATTAAAATTAACTGTACTGATCCCAGGGGGAAATTATGACTATTCTTTCTCTGGTAATGAAACATTTCAGCACCTCACATCCTATCCAAAACATACTCTCAATAAACTCTAAAAATGAGCCACTGTATTCACAATCACTTCCATCTGTGTGCTAAGCATGAGTGCTTCATTTGGTAATCAGTGCTTAATAAGAAAATAAATTTACAAAACAAGAGGAGGCCATTCGGCCCATCAAGCTCATTTGGGGAAAACACAAAATCCCAAAGTTCTATCTGAGATTTAAAGGATGCCAAGGTTTTAGCTTGCACTACACTAACAGAAAGAATATTCTATACTCCAAGGACTTTTTCAAGTGGTAAATGGTAAATGGTAAATGGACTGCATTTATATAGCGCTTTTCTACAAAGCGCTTTTACAATTTATGCCTCACAAGTGCATAATATAATATTACAATTATTTTCATTAGACTAGAAGATTTTTATACATATATTAAGATGAAGATTTGACAACAGATTGGCATGTTGCCACCTGTATTTTTAACCAGTTGTACTGTTACGTTCCAGCTAAGCAGGTTCAGACCTCAAGCAGACAGTCACTTGGGAAACATCAACATCCAAACCAAGTCGGTCTCTATAGTAACCTTTAGAAAGAGCTAGTTATTTTTCTTTCCAAAACCACTCCTGAAAATTGCCGTTTTCCAAAGGGAACCAGGAAGACAGATAGCAAAATTACCAAAGATAGGCCCAAACACCAATTTACTCTTCCAACAAACCAGTTATTTAGTGAGAAACATGCAAAGAAAGCAATTACTTTGCAGTTATTTCTGTCTCCGATACAGCCTCTGAACACCAGCAATGGTTACTCATATTGATGCCAATCTCTCGCTTTATTAGATATATTAAAATATTCTAGTCAAAACTGAATCTGCAGAAACAGCCTGGCAAATTAAACTTCAATGACAGTCGCCTTCAAGTGTTGTGAATAACAGGGTCATGTAAAGGATGCCTTTAATACAGACGTCCCCCCTGTATTTTCCAAGACCTACCATGGAGGGTCAAAGCTACACATAAACCATCCGCAGACAGATAGTAACGTGTTTCATGTATTTACATATGGTAACTGAAATTACACACGGTAATACATTACCAACATTAATAATAAAGTACACTGTACATTATACAGTACTGTATAGTACTGAATTCTCTCAAATGAAAGCAATATTGATGTTATCACCTAATTCGCAAAAGATGAAAGAGCGAAGAAAAAAAACAATATTTCAAAGGACAATGAAAATCATAGTTTTTATACCCCTAAAAGAACAAAGAAACAATGAAAAACATTTTTGCTGGTTTTTCTTTTGACCATGGTAAATTGGCAATAACTGAACCAGTGGTTACGGAATCCACCAAAGCTGGGGGACTCCTGTAATTTCAAAGTGGGCCATGCATTATACTAGAAACACACAGGGGGGCACGGACACATAGTACATATCTTACCCCACAGGTGATGTTATCTGTACTTCAAGGGCTGGTGCAGTGTGTGAGGGGCGTTAAAGTTAAAGTCATCACTTTGATTACTGGACACCCAAGACTCTCTCTGTGCCATGGGGGCCAACACCTGCTCTGTGAAAAATTATTATTATTATTCAAAAATGATTAAAAAAATAAGTATATCTAAACAAACATACTAAACTGAAGAAAGCAAATGTCAATCACATTCCTGACTACAAATTTGAGGCTCATTAAGACAGCTGTACAGACATTTCATACAATTTTAGCAGGCATATTAAATGAAACCTCTTCCATTCCCAAGTGACATTATCCTATTGTGCTTATCAAATTCTCAACATAACATGATACAAGACTGTCACTGCTGTGGCTGCAGCTAAAAAAATAACAGGCTTGATTTTTACTCTAATTTTAGGTACTGACAGGAACAAAGTGCATGTAGTGTTTTACTTTTCATGTAATTATATAGAGAAATGCTTTTAGACCAAGTTTTTTTTTAATAAAGTATTAATGAATACAATCAAAAGTAACATGCAAAATTATGATAGTATGAAGGTATTAGACTTACATTAAACTTCGAGATTCTAAGCTTAAGATTTCCTTTGTTTCTACAGTTTAAAAGATTAACATTTTAAAAACTAAAAGCAACACTAAGAAGTGGAACGCTACTGATCACAATAATTTAGTACTTATATCAGTGACTTTATATTATTGGAATAATGATGGATGTAGTTTTAAATTAGTAATAAGACAGGGTCATCTTTGGACTTATATTTTATAGATATCACGGTCATCCGTGGTATGTCTGACCCACAGAGTAACGAAACTGTGGGACCGTTAGTTTACAGGGGTCGGTTTCATTAGTGACGTTCTCTCTCTCATACGTTAAAATTCCATTTTAAATAAATGTATTGTAGCACACTCACTCCCAATCACACTGGATAGTCGTGATTTTGTTAAATTAATCACATGTGAAACTTAAACAATACCAGTGTGGAAAACAGACGATCTCCCTCAATTTCGGGGAATTCTTAGGCGGCTAACTTTCTATTAATGCGATCTGTTTTTGTAATGCGCATTCAACTACGACCACGTCCAAAGTTACAGTCAATGTCCCAAAACATGCAAGCCTGTACTGTACCACGATTTTATACCCCTGTTATAGGTTACCCCAATATTTTGCTAAATGGTAAGACTTGGGATCACAAAAATACCGGTTTCGTAATCTGTTCACAAAATCCAGCAATTTAAGAGGAATAATTTAACCGATATTTCCATCTGAAAGGCTATTTTTTAATGAACCAATAAGACATCGGGTTACAATTTGTTGATTGTTTGTCAGACTTCAGCCTACCACGCCAAACCTACTTGGCTAACAGCATAAAATCAAGATACTAATGAAACAGCAACATCTTGTTCGTAGAAGCACACGGAACTAATATATCGTAACTTACCCAATAACAGTAATAGCGACGGCGATTCTCCCTTTAAATGAAAAAGCGACACATTGTCTTTGTTTGTCTGTGGTGCAGTGTTTCCATCAGCAGCAGCAAGAGTCCTCGCCGTTGCTTTACTCTCCACCCAGGAAGTTGAGTCAGAAAAATGAGGAAAAAACAGCCCAATAATACTCCGACATACCTCCGGTCGGTCCAAAATGTTACCGTACCTTGTTTTTATACCGTCAGATATAGTTGACTAGGTTTTCAAAACAGTTAAAATTATACTTACGACGAGGGAATACAGACGAGTCATTTTCCTGGATCGGTAAAACGCTATCTTTGTGTCTAAACGTGATTATAGGTGCAGACATATTTGTTAGGGTCATAATCGGAAGCATTTCGATGGCCGGAAGTACTGCGTCCGACATGTTTTTTGATGGTAAATATATTCGCTGACTCAATGTATTTGGTATAAACACACGGCGATTAGTAGTTTGCTAGCAGTTTTTCACTCAGTCGCATAATCAGATATTAAACTCGAGTCCTATGTCATACTAATCATGTCGAAAAATGTCCGAAGGATATGAATGCAATTAATGTCACTATACACATATATAATGAGATTAAAAATCATTATCGTCTTAATCTTATTATATATGTGTATAGTGATAATAAAAGGCATTCATTCATATATACAAGATTATAATGAATTTATATTTTATGTGTATAACTCGAGTTCATTTTGTGTTTCCCATCTACTAGTTTCATACAGAAATACAGAATATTTATTACGCTTGTTTTGTTATATTGATGTCAGTCCTCGCTGTGACAGAAAAAACCCTTTTAGGCACGTTGTTAATTTGACAACCTACACTTAATAGAACGGCCTATGTTACTGAATAAATCTGGTTATGTTTATTGCCCAAGATTACAAGAACACAACTTCTAAGAACCACATCTTGTCAACCGATTACTTCATGCCCTAATAATCCACCAGGAATATTGACTTCAGTCCAAGACAATGCATGGAGAACCTACAACCAGGCTCAGCGGGTTCTCTGAGTGTAATAATGAAATACTACATTTATATTGTATCTTTACTGAAAAAAACAAATATAACATTGGAAAAAACAGAGACTTTCCACACATTTTAAAGTAAATCCTTTATATATATAAAAAATCCTTTTAATTGCGACAGTTTAAATGAAGTCCTACTTATTATGCACAGATCAGATTGTGAACAGCAGAAAAAAACTGACATGAATTGTGATTCAGGAAGAAAGAGGATCTGAAGAATATGAATGTGTACCAATGAAAGAGCTCACAATTTGAAAGGTTACTTGTACAATAGTTCTAGTGAAACACTGTGCTCTAAATAATCTAGATATTTATTGAAGAATGGAGGTCAGCCAGACTACAGAGGAAGGCTGGTCATTGGTATGAGGCTTTTGGCGGTTACTGTGGAGACCCTCAGAAATGCTCCATAGCTTTTGGCTGACTTTTATGACACTCTTAAGAAAACTGGTTCTTTATCATCTTGCTGGTGAACTGTCTGGAATATTACACCCCCTGCCATCACTGTAATTTTGTAGTACCTTAGAACACAAAGCTCTGCATGGTCCATATTTTGGTAATATATAACTATATCCAGTTTTTCAGAGAAAGCACAGGGACCATGTACCCTGGATGGGATGTCAGCGCATAGCATTGCAAATAATAATAGGTACACACTGAACACAGGCTATTGGGCTACAGGAAGAACATGGGGGGACCAGAATAAAAGCCCCAACTCTGGGAACACAGACATACCCACTAAGTCACCATGCTGCCCATAACTTATGATTACAATTTATGACTCACTTAAAATTATTAAATCAAATCACTTTATTTGTTACATTACTTGGCACTTGCTAAGTGCAGGAGAAGACAGTAACGCAAATAGGAAGTAACAAAAAACGGTAATATACAGCATTGTGCTAATAAACAGTGATTATATAAATATCAATTATTTATATTGGTCATAATAATTATCTACAGTAAATTGTGCCAGGAGACTTTATCAAAGCAGTTTGCATATAGGCAGTTGTTTACGTCACATATGCTATTCTCCCTGAATGCATAGATCTGAGTGGGGGCATGTGGATGTACTCACAAAGGATGTGTACCATCTACCTGCAGTCTTAGAGAAACACAAAGAAATTCTTGAGAAAGTCTGAGACTGCTGGACACCTTAGCTCTGAAGAAGCAGCCAAAGAGCCCTTATTGTACAGTCAGCCGGGTTACCTGCATCTTCAAACATCTCACATGTGCAGATCATGAGCCAGGTGAACAACTGGTGCCCATGCACATGGCTTTTTACCTTTCTCACTAATTAAAGTGTTGCATATATTTTGACCAAACGGTTTGAGACTTGGATGTCACACAATAGGTCTGTTGTTTAAGTACAGTGGTAACCCCCAGGGGAGGAGGGAGGGGTCTGTATCTTTTCTGTTTGCATGTCATTTTATTACTTTAGAGCTTCCCAATAAACTATCCAGTTTAGCCCTTCTCTTGTTGTGAAAGGCAAAAAAGAAAAATCTAGTCACAAAGATATTCCACCTTCAAGAAGGACCACTGAAACGTTTAACGTGGAGGAACCACAGTAGGAGCGTAATGAAATGACATTTTACAACAACTATTAAAAAGGTTTAGAAGTCACAGCAGAGTGTTTATTTAAAATAAGTACATCAACACTCCAAACCAAGAGAGGAAAATGGATTGCCATGCGACTTACTGGAAAAACAGCCTCTTCACAAGTTCGCAGAAGGCAGGAATACCCAGAGCATTTCCAGTGAATTTCCTCTTTTCCAGACATCAAAAAGTTAGTGTCAAAAATATCCTCTGGCTCTGCCGTCATGGGAGGACATGCATCACCGCAACACAGGTCTTGGGAGGCAGAGATAAGCAGCCCTGCATGTCGCTCCTCTCCTAAGTTTATAGGAGAAAGATTCATTTCCCCTTGTTGTTTGACAGGGGCTGGAGGGTGACAGAACCTCTACATGTAAGCAGTTCAGTTCCCCCCCATCATACCAATTAGTATTCCTTTTGGCACTGAACACTGTTTGTCCAGTTTCTCTTTAAAAATAGCCCAAGAGTTGTTTATAAAAATAATTAACTTATAATTTGATACAACATCTGAATTTAACTTAATTTCCTTGTCACTGGCAGCACATTAGCTTCGTCGGTGTCATTGTCATCTCACAAGTTTGGGGCTGATGCTTTGAATCTTGTTGTGCGTTTCATGCATGTTTTACTTCCCAAGCCCAGCATAGAGAATGTGCAAGTGTAGGTGCACGTATAGAGAAGGTACTAACTCCACAAGCCGGGAGCTAAGGGAAGAATCAAATTCACAGTCTGGAGATTTTTAGCTGCACAAAAAATGTAGGCATGACCTTCAGAGAGTAATAAACCAGAGAATATGTTATATTGTGACAAACTAGGGTCACCTTACTCCAGAACTCAGGACACATGTTTAAATCTATTGAACAAAAAACAAAGATGGACATGTCCAATTCAGATTCTGAATTCTTTATGTTCTCTTTGATCATGCAAAACAAAAGTCTTCCAGCGAGAGCCTCTGCGCAACCGAAGAAATCAGCTTCTCTCACTTTGAGATTAACACTCACAAAGCAGGTGGTACTAGTGCAGTTTCAGGATGCAATCTAAATGCTTGCTGTGAACAGTCTGCTGGTGTTTTTAATGGGCATTTTTGATCTCTCTCTGTGAGGGATTCCACAATTCCCACCTGTTTTTAAGACACTGCAGTCATTCCGGTCCCAAAGAAACAAAAGTGCACAGTCGAAATGACTACCACCCATTGCCATGAAGCTGTTAGAAAGATTTTCAATGAGACACATAAACAGCAATGTCCCAGACAACTTATCCAGTCCAAGATTTTGTTTCAACCAACCACTTGAGTACTGTTTACTCTTTATACGCTAACGTAAAGATGGTCTAGATTTTTACTTTCTGGACCTGAACTATCCACCTCTATATATGCTTAGAACAATGATCACCTCAAGGACTGTAACCAAGATGTTGGACTTGGGAATTAGCACCACCATAAGTTATTGCTCTTTGGACTTTTTCACCAGTAGACCCCAGTACATGTGAGTGAAAAAAACCTGGTTGACCAAGACCCTTAACATTGTCCTTCTGATTTCTGATCTCCTTGCTGTACTCCCTGTTCACATGTGTGGGTTTGGACGCAGCTCCTATTTCACCATCCAGTCTGCTGGTGATGCTACTATCGTGGCCTGATTGCTAACAATAATCTGTCAGTCCATACAGAGGAGGTTAGTCTCCAGCCAGGACAACAATGAATCCCATAATGTCAGCTATATCAAGGTGCTTATAATCGATTACCAGAAGGTGAAGGTGGACCAAACTCGTTTATATGGAGGAGGAATATGAGACGAGAGTGAGCAGATTTTAGTTCCCGGGAGTCACTATCACAGACAAACATATTTGGACACAACACTCAACTGCAGCAATCAAGGAGGCAAATGGCTTTACTTCCTCCGTGCCTAAGGAAGGCCCAGGAGACACTAATAACAACTACCAATTTCTACAGATGAATGATACAATATATTCTTACTGAACGCTGTGCATTGTAGTATAGAAACTGCTTGGTCCTGCAGAACACCGCAGAAAGTGGTGAAGATCACTCAATGCCATCAACAGACACTGCCTTCACTTTGTGACATTTAAGCTTCATGCTAACTGAAAAAGGCAGGTAGCATCATCTTAGAATCCAGTAATTCTTCCTCCTGTGATTTCCTTCAGGTGCCACAGAAGCATCAGCACTTAAACCAGAATGTTACACACGTGAATCATAAGGCTAATCCACAGCTACTCGGTATAAAATATAAGAGCAAAATAGATAAACTATTTGACACTATATCTTTTATGCTATAATGTCATCACTGAGTATTATCTTTGTATGCATGTTCTGTATTATTTGTTCGTGTTACTTAGTGTTTTGTGTTCTTCTCTGATGTTACTGCTTACTATTATTTTAAGTGCACTCTTTAATAAATTCGCAGGAATCACGTTTAGCATTATACTGTAGACCTATATGACAAAATTAAAACTTGCCCATTTCTGGATTGCAGTTATACTCCTAAACGGTAGGTGGCAGTACATTTTGATGCTTAAGCATATTTCTGCATAATAAAATAGTACTTCAGGACTTTCTGAACGCGTATTTTAATTGTTCGACTATTGTTGTTGCATATGACATATATTATGTGTAACAAAAAACTGAATTGTTATTAATGTGGACTTGGTAGGAGTTCTAATAGCATTCGATGGGAATCTATACTCCGGAAGTGGAATTCATACACATGTGCCTGGCTTTAAACAGTTCACGAACAGATTTAGAATAATGTTACAGAAAACATTGCGTATGGCGAAATTTTGCCTTCTGGCTCAAAACAAACCTGCCCTGTGGCGGACATTCAGGCACTCATTTACTACTTTTCGGATATTTTCATTATTTCAGAAAACATCAGTTAATTGTATGGAACACAGATGCAGTATACAAGAAAACTACTTCTTCGAGGTTACGAGATACGCGTTGGTTAGAAGAATCGCATATTTATTGCCTAAACAGAACCTAAATTCTCTTAATCTACGACGAGAATTCTCGACTTCTGCTCTACACAGAAGCGAAGCAGTGGGAAAGGTACATTCCAGCCATTATCATCTTGTGTATACGTGCAAGGTAAGGAGCACGGAAGACAGACACATGCAAAGGCATGTCAGTGATTATAGTGACGAGCATGAAATAATCGTGCTGTTATTAGACAACGGTCCATGTGGATTTGTATTTGTCGGACATTCACATTGTGTCATTATGTTGCTGCTTAATAAATGGTCCTGGCAAGAGAGTCCTTTTGGCAATTTTGACGGTGATTTTTTTTCTCTTCTAATGTATCCAAAAACATATTTACGTGTGCGGTGTTACACTACTGTCTTGAGATAACAGCTACATATTTCATCACACTCCATACAGACGTGAGCGGGTTCTTTCTGTTTTTCAGGTGTGCTCAACCAGATCAACGAAGAAAATATCCAAAATGGCATATCGCAGAGGAGTCGTCATAGTGACCTGTCCGGGCTGTAAAAACCACCATATAATTGCCGACAATTTGGGATGGTTTTCGGACCTTGAAGGGAAAAGGTGAGGTGTAAGAACTTCTCCAGATATGTAGAATGTTTTTAAAATGGGTACGTTTAAATGACAAAAAAACCTGCCACTTAATCAACTGATCAAACTGAAGGATGATAATTTAATGTGGGTGAAAATTTGGCAACATTAAATTGCAATGTGAGGTGCTGTTTGCTACGGATGAATAGCAGGATTTGTATCTGGTTCCTACACTATACAGGAACATAGAGGAGATCCTGGCAGAGAAGGGGGAGAAGGTGAAGAGGGTTGCAGGTGATGAAGCAATAGAAGTTGTGGTAGAAGAATTTGGCAAGAGCTTTGCGGACATGTCAGATGAAGAAAAAAGCTCTGAACCACATGACGGCTCGGAACAATCATAAGACCAGCTTGTGTTGTATTAAGTTGGTTCTTCCCGAGCAGTAATGGGGGATTTAAAAAAATGTATTTATGTATATATCGATGGAAACAGTTATTCTTATTTTTGTTTCTTTTTTATAACATTTAATTAAAAAAAACTAGCATTGTTATTAACACTGGCATGCATGGTACCACAATTATTTTGTAAATACAATAATGTTTCTGGACTTTGATAATAATCTTTAATAAGATTGATTACTTTATTGATCCCAAGAGGAAATTTGGCTGGATTCAAACACAAAGTGCAAATATACAACCGCAATACAAAACTCAAAACAATGTGCAAGACAATACGCAAAGGGTTAAGCAAATTAATAAATATATAAAGATATATAAATTCAGAGGTGTATGTGTGATGTATATAGTTATATTCAGTGGTGTTTTATGGCAGAGGTGGAATGAGCCAGTGGGAACAGGTGCGATCGCTTCGTCCTGTGGAGAGGATGGGCAGGATTCTCCATGATGTTTCTTAATTTTGTCACCATCCTCCTCCTTACAATGTTCTCCGGAGGGTCCAGCGTGAATCTGGTGTTGGAGCACGTCGTCCCGATGAGTTTGTTCAGGTTCTTGGCATCACATAAACTTTCCCTTGCTTGCTCAGCAGACCACAACATACATTATTCTGTGAATACAGTATTGATTATGCTACAACAGCTGCATTTTATACATTTTCAGATGGAGTTTAAGTTTTATTTATTTAAATTTACATTTACAGCATTTGGCAGACGCCCTTAGCCAGAGCGACTTACATAAGTGTTATAAGTATAACGTGTTCAAAGTGCTGCATCCAGGGTCCCATTAAGGCTTCTGTCGCCATTATTCTATTCTAATTCTTGTAAAGAAATGCACGATTGCGTCTAGCCTCGTCCAAGATGAGCCACATGTTCTTTACCTGCCTATCGCAGTAACCGCTTTCCAGCGTTTAGGGCTTCAAGCCCTTTACAGACCAAACCCGGCGCGCATTGCGCTGCGCTCTAAAACCCATCATTTCCTATGGTAGGGGTATTCAACTAAAATGTAAAGAGGTCCAGTTAGTTAAAGAAAAAATATTGAAGCAAAGGTCCGGAAGATCATAATGTACGGAAGCGTAATGCGTTCTCTTGAGAAAAAATAATTCTGCTCTGTTTTTCTGAATTAACGAGATAATTATCTCAGAAATTCTGAATTAACGACATAATTATCTCGGAATTTCTGAACTAATGACATAATTATCTCAGAATTTCTGTGATAAAATTATGTAAAATAAAAATACACTCTGTTTTTCTTAATTAACGAGATATGGTTTTCGTGTAAAAAAACGCTCCGTTTTTCTGAAATGGTCTTTGTCAGCCGACGTCACACTAGGACAGCACCTTAGATTACTCCAGTTTTATTTTGGTCTGGGTTAGAAATACTGGGAAATACTCGCATCTTTAAGTAACATAGGAGGCATTGTTATTAGTTTGTCGACTTTGCGCAGGTTTTGCGGTTGTTCTGATCTGTTCTGATCAGTGTTGTCATCTTACTTAAAAAAAGTAATTAGTTACAGTTACAAATTACTTCTGCCAAAAAGTAATTGAGTTAGTAACCACACTGTAAAAGTAATTAGTTACTCAGCAAAGTAACTGACGTTATTTTTTATGTTCTACAGCGCCATTATGTTCTATAACATCTTTAATGTCAAAGATGTTTACAATAACTGATTGAAGAATAAAAACAGTATTTTATAGAG
>JABFDZ020000118.1:16335924-16348206 GCA_019775955.2 Pollimyrus isidori | reverse complement strand
AGACACCCGCGCGCCCCAGCGGCAGCCTATCGCCCGCAGGTGGCCACCCGCACGCCCCAGCGGCAGCCTATCGCCCGCAGGTGGCCACCCGCACGCCCCAGCGGCAGCCTATCGCCCGGAGGCGGACACCTGCACGCCCAAGCGGCAGCACACACCAATAGGACATGTTGTTGAAATGCTCCGTGAACTGCGTGAGGTTGGGACTTTTCTCCTCATTCTGTTCCTTCGCCCACAGCAGCACTTCGGGGATCTAGAGCAGAGTGGGGGGGTCAGAAATGTATGCATGTGGCAGGAGGTATCGAGCGAGACAGGGCCAAGCGGGGTGGGCGTCTTACCTCAATCTTATAGAAGAGCTCCGCGTCCAGGAGAGTGAGCTGGTCGGCGATCTCGTGACTGCGGAAGTCGTGAAGGGTGCCGGGTCTGCGTTCGGGAAGAAAGACACTGCGGCATTTTGGCAAGGAAATGGAATCAAACTCCAAAGAGAGATTCTGTGATATCCTTCAAACAGAAAGGAATCATCCAGGAGATTCAAAATAGTCTAGCAAGACATCTACATGAAAACATACAAGATGGAAATTGTGCATCGCGGTTCTATGTTCCCAGACGTAACTCAAGGCTGATACAGGGACCCCCAAATGTCAATCTGATTCCAATAAGCTGACACTTAATGGCTGCCCAGGCCCCCCCGCAGGTCCCACCTTGCTGCCACCCCACGGGCAGCCAGCGGCTTCAGGCAGTTGGTATAGCGCAGCTGCTTCTTCTGCTCCACTTTGTCCAGAATGTTCTTCCGTAAGACCCGGGCCAGACTCAGCTCCCCGTTACACACGAGTCGGAAGACCAGATCCATCAGCTGCTTCAGTATATCGTCAGTCAGCTCCACCAGGCTGCAAAGAGACAGAGAAGGTTGCCACTCGACTTGCAACTTCTCCAGAGTTCATGCGGGTCACCTGATAGGGCAAATGAAAACAATCCTACAGAAATCAGTATCTGAAATTTAGGTCTAAACCTATGAACCCAACATCATGCCACATTATTTTTCATAATCCAAAGGTTCTAATTCCAAAAATGTACTCTTGAAATTTATTGACTTAAGGTTTCAGACTTTGTCAATTGCAAATATCAGAATGTGACCTTCGGCATGTCGGGTAACGTGGCATTTCAGAAATAAGACTAAACACTGGCAAAAATTATTGCTGGAACCGTGTATTATAGTACCACGGAGAAGCATGTGGCCCACACGGTGCTGGGATGTGTACTTACCACAGCTCGTCCACCACACGAACCAGTACGAAGAAGGTGTTTTTGCTGACTCGCTTCTTGAACGTGTCGGGGCTGTGACAAAACCTGGTATATGTGCTACGGGGTCAAGGAGACCTGGCATTTTTAGAAAAGTCAGGCCACAAAGTGCCGGAGGCTTTCAGCGGCCCCCAAGCACGCCACTGTCAGCCCATAGAGCATTCTGAGGGACGACTACATGCAAAGCAGATGTCTGCCTTCTGAAGCACCAGGAAGTAAAAAGGGGTTAGGGTTCCCCTTCCATGTGCAGTCTGTCTGGGGGGGCGTTGGTGGTGGTCCTTGCCAAAGCAGAGGAAGCAAAATTCAGGTGCCATGATTGGCTCTGAGCCGGACAGGACCTGAGGCTGTACACATTTTTTCTAGTGGGTCTATGGCCTGCAGCTTCCCGGCCAGCAAAAGGATATCGATAGTGCAGCTTCTTTATGAGGTCTTCAGGGGTTATAAACGTCCTGTAAGTCGTCAGGAAGGCCTCACAGTATAAAACAAGGTCTGTAAGGAAAACAGATGGAAAAAGCAACTGGTGAGACGGCAAATTAATCGTTTGGACATAAATCTCCACCATTCATTATTTTCTTTCTTCTACTGACAGAACTGAAAGTGCGAAAATGAAACTTACAGGAAACTATAGCCAGTGCACAGCTGCCAAAAACCATCAGGCAAACACTCTCAGCATTGGTAGGTCTAACACGGTACCTGGCTACGAATACCCGCAGCATCCGGCGGGAAAATAAAGAGCCAGGCGTTTTTAACGGCGCCTTTCTGCAGAAACGTGCAGACATGGGGGCAGCTGCAGTGACCCATGCAGCACGGGGCACCATATACCTTTGCGATCCGTCTCGGTCGCATGGACCAATAAAATGTCTCCTGATCCGGCACGAACGTCGGGACCGTCGTCGTTCTGAGTGGTCAGCAGTGTGAAAGAGGGTGAGTGAAGCAGGGGAGGGGAAGGAAAGAAAGAGATGGAGGGAGGGAGTAGGGGGAGAGAAAACAAGGGGTGAGATATTCCTTTGGCCTTAAGGTGCAGCCTCTGATATGGCACCAGTGAGACGGGAAATGTGATGGCAGTTACTTTAGCTGGCCAACAGGGGGCAGCAGAGCCTCGATACAAAGTAAAAGCAAATATAACAATGGGTGTATCCCAGAACGGGTAGACCTTCCTTTGTTACCTAGGTAACTGGAGACATGACCATCCCAATAAACAAACTGAACTCACTAAGCAAATAATACACTCTCCTGATACTATGAAACACAGACGAGTTCTGAGGCTCAAAATACGATTCATGTCAATGCAATTCATATCATTTTAATAGTGCAATTTCATTTTACAATTGGAGCTGAATGGTGAGGATGGTAAATAGGCATAGGGCCGCAGTGGCGTGTAGGTGTTCACGCCGAGCTACGCCAGACCCACCTCCTGCTTTAGCGTTATGCGGTACATGATCTCCTTGTGGTCAATGAGGGAGAGCTCGTCCACTTCCTCCTCACTCTGGCCCGAATCAGTTGACTTCTGTCTTCTACTGCAGACATGTGATGGACAGATCGTTACTGCTTGCTGATTAGCGTCTACTAAAGTATAATTTACTAATGGAACACATTTATCACCTGAGACTTTTGTTTGAAAGTTTTAAAATAATATTTCCGGATTTATACAAGTGGGTATTTTTCCTTGGGGGATTCATTTAAGGTCAATATTCAAGGGGGTGTAGTGGCGGCATGGTGGTGCAGTGGTTAGCACTGTTGCCTCACACCTCTGGGACCCAGGCTCCGGACTCCCCGTGACCCAGTAAGGATAAGCGGTTTGGAAAATGGATGGATTCAAGGGGGTTATAGAGGTCGGACTCAGAATTTGTGTGGTGCAGCTTCACGCCTTTAACTACTAGGCTCCCGGAAGCTATGAAAAGCAAACGTGACAAAGCTGCTCTTCACCTTTCCGAATTGAGGGCCTCCTTGCCGCTGGACGGGGGTTCCTGCGTGCTGGGGTCTTGAAGAATGTCGTCAGCAACGCCCGTGGGGTCCTAGCAACAGACAGCAGCCTGGTAAAACCTGGGTCCTCACATAAACTGAGCCCACAGACTCACCGTGTAAAATGGACTATGCACGATCAGGACCACATGGTGGCGGAGTAAGGGGTTTTAGTTGGGCAGGCAGAGGGAACAATGGGACCACGAGTACGGCACTCACGACAGGTTACAGAGCCAGTCACCGAGTCAGTCAGGCAAACAGCAACCATCGATACAGTGAAACGAGAGCTCAGATACTGCGCCTCTAAATACATATGTGGCAGAAAACAGGAACAAAACAAGATGACAGACGTGTTATTTTAATTCAAATGGAAGAAACTTGTTCCCTGCCAACAGGCAAGACATTAAGAAAGAACAGAGAGGGCCCTCAGATAGTTAGCAGTTCCTGAAGAGTCCCAATGTCCCCGAAACATGGCAGACTGTTGAATAACCTTTATGTGTCTTTCTCTAGAACAAAGACTTCTGAGGCTTTTAATCCCTGGGATTCAGGTGGAATTAGAATCCAGGTTTTTTTTTCCAGAGGATCAGAATTCTTACAATGAGTAACAAAACTGGCTGATTTTAGACAAATGTTTCATGAGCACTTGAGGGTCGGAAGCGAAGCAGAGGGACGCAGCTCTGCTCCAGCACGTACAGGCCCAGCCTTCTCCGCCACAGCCCTGCCCTCCTGTTCCTACTCCTTGGCGTTTCTCCTGAGACCCCGCAGCAGAGGGCAGGCGCGCTGACAGCATTTCAGGCTCCGTCAGCTACTGCCGGGCGATGAGGGATCAGGGCCCCCCCACCTCTCTCTGACTGTGTGACTGGAAGACGGTGTTTCCAGCTGATTACGCGGGGGTGGGGTGGGGGGGTGGATGGGGGGGTGCCACAGGTGTGAGGGAACATCGAGGGCGCAAGCAGAAGCTGGCATGCCAAGCGAAGCAGAAGCACAGACTCCCAGGCAAGCCGGGGGGGGGGGCACATTGACCCCCTGAGCCCTCCGCCTCCACCTACTTACTCCGAGGGAGAGCGGCACCTTCCCGTTGGCCTGGCTGGACGAGTACAGATTGACGTATTCCCCTTCCCCGCCCTCGTCGTTAGCGCTCTCGCTCTACGGGGGAGAGAGGGAACGGGGGCGGGAGAGCAAAGGGTATGACAGATGCTCGGGGGAAGCAGCAGCACTGCAGTGAGGCGAGTACCGCCGAGGCGACCAGACCACACCCACAGAGAGGGTCTCACACACACACACACACACACACACACACTGCAGCAGCGGCTGAGAAGCCACTGGCCACCATCTCCCAGCACCTGGCTCTAGGGCCAAATTCGGAGAATCTCCTTCATCAGCAATTAAGAGCCTGGCTCACAGAGGGCACTGAGAATGACCTGGATGACCGGCCAGGGACAGCCAGAGACCTGAGGATAGCTACAGTCTACAGCACAAGTCAAAATTATCTCAGAAAGTCCCGTGTGGTTCTGAACAATGATGAACAGGATGGGGGGGGGGCACACACAGGGGATGCGCATCTCAAACCTCAAAATATGACTCATCATCACAGACCCGTGACCCTGTCATTATGGGAAACGCATCTTTGAATGTCTTTCAAGCAAGAAGTACCAGTGATGTGAGTTTGTCATTACAGGTTCTCGGTATCCACTGGAGGCAGGTACTTGGCACAAATGCAAGACATAAATGAAACAAGAACAATTTATCGGGGTGGGGGGTGCATATCCTCACATCATAGTACTTACACTTGTTGAGGGAACAAGGATTAAGAACACGCTACACTACACTTCCAGCCGTACAAAAAGACGTTATACAAAAATAACAGGCAAGGATGTACATAAAGGTAGTGGAACATAGCTAAAACAAATCCAGAATGTTAGTGACTAATGATGGCAAACATACAATGTCAGAATGATGGGGGAGAGTAATCTTTAAATATTTGTATAGGACAATCGAAGCACTGTCTTGCTTTCATAGCATTCATATGAAAAGCATTCATATGAAAATGTTAGCCCAAATAGCATGGAGTTTTTAATGTCCTGCCAAGTGCAGAAATCCTGTTTAACACTCAGTTACTCCATGGCAAGGAGTTCTGCTTACTAGTGTTGAGTCAGCATTTCTATCAAAAAGCAGCTTTGGCCAAAAACCTTGAGGAGACCCAACAGCAGCCCCCCCCCTGCCCTGTACCGCGTGGACGAGCTCAGAGGTTCTGTTCCTTCTCCAACATCCTGCCACGTTCCCACTCGTTCCCATCTTACCCAAATCTCTCACGCCCCCTTTCTTCATTAACAGTGACTCTGATTATACATATCAGACAGGCCTGTTTCACACCATCACATCAAATGCTTGAAGTCTGGAGTCTGCAGCTTTGTTTTCGACCTACTGCCTCATTCTGCCATCACTGGTCGGGCTGACACAGGAAGCAGGACACCTTCAAAAAGGCAACTGCTTTTGCGAAGATTCAATATCGGGGCAAAAAAAACTAACGTTGAGTAGCAACAGAAAAGTTGTTCCAATAGGAGCATCTCAAAGGATTTCTAGAACTCCATGTCTAACTAGCTGGCAAAAAAAAGATCCTATGGTTTGTTGGTTTGATACTCAAAATCTAACTAGTCAGCTTGCACGTCTTTATGATAACATGACTACTAAATTTTACATATGTAATTGTATGTTATGAAAGGTATGAAATCCAACGTTAAGTTTAATACTTTTGTTCTAGTGCTGTGATATTTCGCCTTCAGCCAGACCAAAGCCGTTCTGATATTCACAACTGCTTATAGACGTAAATAGATAGCAGGGACAGATGTGTAGGGTACACACATACATTCCCCATTTATTCGTTCTTTTAACTTAAAAAAAAAAATAAATTATATATATATATCACAAAATCCAGCATATCATAATCCTGAAAGCAAGTATGCCCTCCAGCTTCTAAGAAAGCAGACCTGGTAATGTGAAAGAGGCCCATTACACCAGTAATGATGACAATTATTTTTGCACCCTGGACTGCTGTATAGCGCCCCCTGTCTGCCAGTGCACACAGCTGGAGCTCACCACAGAGGGCTGAAGAGAGTCAACGAGAGAAGGTTCAGAAGGAAGGCAGACAGCGAGAGAACCACCAGAGCTGTCCAGGGAACCATTGGCCACAACCCCTGGATCGGCTGATTGGCAGGTGTTGGCCGGCGCCATAAGGTCCGAGCTCTGCGATTGGTGGACAGTGGGAAAGTGGGAAGAGACAGATGAGAGGAAAGGCGGAATGGGAGTCTGGCAGTAAGACGGGAAGTGCTGAGAGTAGGACCTAAGAATAGCCTTGCACTGGAACAGTGAGGACAAGGGGAGAGAAGTCAGGGATAGAGAAAAAGAGACAGAGAGAAAGAAAAATAGGAAGTGAAAGGTCTGCAAGGAAATGGCTATAGTTACAGTGAGGCACTTAGGTGAGGATGACAGGGCCTTCCAAGGGCAGAAACACTCCGCGCTGCTGATTGGACCGTTTCTGAAGAAGCCCACCAATAAGCATCAGTACCGCCAGACAATCGGAAACACGAAACAAAGAATGATCACAAGATGGAAACAAAAGCGTCTCCACAGTGAATGTCTGCTCCTATTCCCTCTGTGAACAGCGCGCGCACTGTTCGGCCAAACCATGAACACCCCTCTGACGGGCTTGGCTGAACACAGCAGATAATTCAATTTCAGCTGCTCATCACCACGTGAAAAGGATCCCAGTGGCCCGTGTTTCACAGCCGCTGGTACCCCCGCACACCCCCGTGCCCTTGGCAAGGACAAGACTTTCCCAAAAATAACTTCCAAATGGCCATTGTGCAGGATGCATCTCCCCTGACAAAAATGCACCATCTTGCAAACTCAGCCAAGCAAGATCTTTAAAAAAAAAAAAAAAAACAATAATTAATAAAAAGAACCACATTACCCTGCTAGTTTCACAGGCTCTGCCTTGAAGTACCTCTCAACAAAAACCGGCGAGCTTGTACACACAGACACAAGTGAGTATACGCTTACAGACAGGTTTAACCCCATAAGGTTTTATGTTATTTTTTTCCCCATTATCAATTGTGAACTTCATCCAGTAATCAGTCTCGTGTTTTTTTAAGTGTCAGACAGGATTAGAGGGAGGTGTGTGAACATCACGGTCTGCCAGCGGTGATGTGACCCTTTTACGAGGTACGGGAATTCCTGGAGCGTGAGACACAGGTGCTGTGTCCATGCAGGACGCTCCATTAGCACTGCAGCATGCTTAGATAAAGCACACTAATGAAAGCAAGGCAGCATGCCTTAAAAAGAAAGGGGAAAATAAGAGACTCCCTCAGTCCTCAATGATGCCCAAGGTTTTACACACACCCCCATCCCCCAAAATTCCCAAAAATGCATCACTCCCTAAGGAATTGCGGAATGTGAAGTTTTCAGTTGTAGACAGGCAGAAGGGTTAGGAGTCAAGCATGGAAAACAAGGGGGGGGGGTGCCTGTTTGCATTATATCCATATGACCCACATTCCATGGAATCCACAGATACATAAGGACTGAGGCTCCAGTGAAAAAAGCAGATCAGTCACTCCACTGCTTCCCCACTCAAAGCTGCTCAATTCTTTAGCAGTGAATATTTTAATTAGTGGCTAATTTACAGCTGAGATGCCAGGCGATCGGAGTGGAGCTGTTTGCGGCTGCCAAAGTAAAGAAGAGAATGGCGCAGGCTGAGGGAAGAGCAGGCCAGCCTCAGGAACCTTAAAGACCAGTGTCTGCCAGCCTAGCAGCCGGAAGCTCTAGCATCTGCGGCAATCAGACATGCATGAGCCGATTGTGTCACTGCACCCCTGGTGCCATCTGTCATGGGAAATTAAGTTCTGACCACATGTGTCTGCTTAGTTCAACTTTGGGTAAGCTAGTGGTTAAGTAAACAACTTTGAAAACGAGAAATATGTTTAAAAAGGAAGACAATGATTAGAACAAAATAAGTCTGGAGTTCTTTAGAAGCTCCTACACCATGTCGGTAGCAGCCGTGCTTTACGGAAAGTCGGAGACGCACGCACAGATTTTAGCCACAAGACTTTTCACCAAAAATGTGTGCGAAGATCACATGACAGAGCAGGAAAGGAATTAGTTCCATACTCTACAACCATTTTTTAAGTCTGGTGTTTGTGTGGAAAACTTGTGCTAAGTGACATTCCTTAGGCAGAACTTCATGTGCTTCTGCAGAAGCCTGAAAAGTACAGATCGAGTCCCTCTGAGATTATCAGCACCCAGGTGAGAAGAGCCTGGCACAGTGCCAGGCGCCGTCAAAAACTCACACTCTGACAAACAGGAAAAAACAAGAGCGCAGTTCAATGTCTAGTAGTTTAACTTCTGAGAAGACATCAAAGGACACCAAGCCACAGGCCAAGCACTGTGCGTACAAGTCATCTTTGTAAAAACTAATCAGGTCCACCTCTGGGCCACACCCACAAGCCTGTAATTACACATTCTGGGAGAAGTGGCTTCACATAGGTGATGTTAGGTAAGGTAATGTGTGAATGAGAGATTTTTATGATCTTTACGACATACTATCTGGCCATGTGGTTGACGGGGTTGCAGCAGATGCAATTGAACCTTTCCCCAAATCCGGAGATACACGTTTCACCACTACTCTTCCCCTTCATGGGCGCTTAGACACACACCCTTAAGGTGTCCAAGCTGTGTGGCTACAAGGCTAAAATCCCTGCTTTAATCACCACTGATGGGTAATTTTGTCCCCAACACACACACACACACACACACACACACACAAACACACACACGTCCACCTATAATACTCTCACCTATTCTACCGAAACAATTTTCTCAAGGAAAACCAGAGTCAGACCCTGGGAACCAGGAGTTGTCGATCATTAGTCCAACCTCTTAACCGTAAACCCACCAAAGAATGACAACATACTGCTACTGCTGGTATAAATTTAACTGCCTTATGTGCAACGAGCCACTAGCGCTTCGAAGCAGTCACCATGACATACCGATAACATACACGTAGAAGTATTTTCATTCAAACAGGTGTTACTCATAGATTAAACTATTTACCATGAAAGGAGTTTTAGCATTTTAAAATACCAGAATAGCATTAGCAGATTTAAACATCAGCATAAATGAGAGATACCTGCCTGTCACATCAATGACCAGCAACACCAGGAAGTGACCAGGAAATGCAAGTCATTACCGTGGGTCACCAACTCTCATGCTTTCAGATTCTCTCCCTCATGCATGAAATTTTATGGCAAAACTTTATTATCCCATAATAATCCAATCCCATAATACAATTAGCTACAAAAGCGTCGGGGCTTAGTTTGCAAACCCTACGGAATATTGACAAGGTAGCAGAACCCATACATACATGTAAATGAGTGTGCAGGTTTGTCTCGAACTGAAAATCTCACTCTAGTCAGCTGACCAAAGTTTGCATCCCTGCTACTATTAACTGCAAAAACACAGGAGTACAGAGTACAGAGCAAAGGGAAAACTTTAAGCAGAGAACCCTCCCAGTTTATTTTTAGGTCTTTGACCATAATCACTGTGCAATCAAACAAAATTTATTTAAATTCTAACCCCTGTTAGAATTTGCCCAAGTTGTTGTTCTGGAATAAAAAGATATTTGGTGATGGTCTATTTGAAAGAATATGCTGGAAAAAGAACTTTGATTTCACAAGCCAGGATAAATATACAGTACACTCTGAAGTAAAGGAAGGGAAATGGTGCAGGATATATATATATAAACACGCTTTTGCCCTTCAGTAACTTAAGTGGGCAGGCGAGGGCCTGTTAGGTGGGAATCCTCTGTCCGGCTCAGGGTGCGAGGAGGCAGCTCAGCGGGCTGCACGGAATCTCTGAGAAAGAACAGCATGTGAAAGTGCCAGAGGAAAATAAGCATGAAAGAGAGGAATCAGAAAATAAGAGTCAAAACTGAGATGCTGCACCAACTGTACATTTTCTACTCTTGAGTTCTAATGGGGAATCTTTGCGGAAATGTTGTGTATTTTCAGGTTTCAACATTTCAGAAATAACTGAAGAAATATAATGCGGAGACAAAAAAAAAGGTGAGGAGAGGATTTACTGCAATTATGATGCTGAAAGATTTACATGTTTACTGTAGGACAGTCACAATAATTACATTATCGATTTATCGCTGATAGATGGATAACCTTGATCATTTTTCCTGACCATATGGTGAAATTATGCTTACAGAACAATGAATGGCCAATTCCAGCCAATCACGCTTCTCCCGCCCTCTGGTCTGCTCTCCGTGTTGCAGGCGTCGCTCAGAGCGGATTCATACGCCACATGAAAGCGTGAGTGTTGCTGCTGCCTAACACTACTGCACTGTCCGCAACCCTGCATGGTCATACTTCTAGCTTCAATGCACCAGGCAAAGCTGCTTTTAAAAGTCACATGTATGAAATGTGGTATTGTTGTTCTAAGAATAAAAATGAATTTGACCAAAACTAAACTGGCAATATGTACGTACAAAATGCAAGGCAGGATACTTCCTTACAAAACCATTTCCATAAACTGAAATAAAATAAGATACGAACAAAAACAACTAAACAAGAAACTATAACTATTGGTTCCAAAACCACCGGAGATAAAATAAAAACAAGCATATCCTGTTACCATTTCTAAATACTATTTATCTAATGCTAGACTTGTTTATCATTGAGCCTCTTGTGCAATGAACTTTAACCATAGAAAAATCCAAAAGCGGCACATTTTGTCCTACAACTGACAAAATCCTACAACTTTCGATCTATGCCTAGAGGTAAAATCTAAAACCAAAAGATAAAATACACAATAACCAAAGAAAATGTCAAAATTTAAAATAAAAACGAATGAAACTCCACTCTAAAGACTACACTCAATCTCAAGTGCAAATAAAAATCATACAAAAAGAATCATATCATATAAATAAAACTAAAAAAAAATAAATAAAAAAATCAAAAAAAAAAACACCAATGCAAAAACATATCAGATACATATGGCATTGCAGTATCACGGCAGCCCTAGTTCAATGTGTACGTTCAATACCAAATTGTGGTTTGTTTCACCAGCTTGTGGTCTCCTGCAGTGTCACCTTACAGCTGCTCACCACATGGGTAAGTACTCCAGTAAAACACGGAAACTGACATCTACATAGAATCATACAGGTTAATTATAATTAGGCACCCAATTGGCTCATTACTATTTACTGAGACAGGCAGCACCTTATTAAACACACTCCCATACTTCAGAAAATCTCTGGACAGGATCAAGAGGCTTACAGGAAATGAGGCGTGTGGCACATGAACAATGGTGATCAGCATCACACACTAATACCAAGCCCAGGGCACGGAACCTGCAGCAAACTGGCACCAAGAACTGGCCCATATATTCGCTGTCATATCAGAAACGAGTGGCTGGATTATTAATGACCAGGGCACTGGTGACAGAAGAAGCAGTGGCAGATAGGGCCAGGAACCGGAGGCGAAGGGGCCTCGGGATTGGCACGGCTGACCCCACGGACCCAGGGGGGCCGGCACTCACCATGGGCGTGGTCAGGGAGGAGTGGCCACTCAGGAAGGAGTTAGAGACGGACAGGCTGAGGCTGAGCGCAGCGTTGGCCTCCTCCGGAGCCACTGCCGTGTGCTGGAGGTGGCAGGAGAGAGAGGAGGAAGAGGAGGAGGAAGGGGAAGCAGAGTGCGAGGCCTGCGAGGATGACAGAAAAGGAGAAAGAGAGAAGTGCATAGAAGAAGGCGGCAAGAGAGAGAGAGAGAGAGAGAGAGAGAGAGAGAGGCGGGAGAGAAGAGCAAGGGGAAGTTTATTCAGCTCTGCAGCAGGGCTGAAGCACAGCCATGGGAGACCCGAGCAAGCAAGAGGCCCATAGAGTGGAAGGAGAACCACCAGACGGGAGAGGAACTGAGAGCAGGACAAAGCCGGCATGTAAACACGGGCCGCGGGCGCGGGCGGGGGGGC
>JABFDZ020000118.1:16313908-16325855 GCA_019775955.2 Pollimyrus isidori | reverse complement strand
TATATCGGCCATCGGCTGACCCTGACTCCAAAATATCGGCATCGGCTACTGAAAAACCCATATCGGTCGACCTCTACCCTGCATGCACAATTACTCAGCTCCTGGATAACAGTGATGCAACTAGCGGTGTCATGGCAGGGAGAAGGGTGCTGTGCCAGCGAGGCACTGCCTTGAATAAAAGCGAGTGATCGGCCCTCACACAGGATGGTACGATTAATGGGACATTACAGCCATTTACAAACTGTCTCCATTAAAGAATGGATGTTTATAACTGTTTACCTAAAGGCCAATGTAGACAGTACTGTGTTATCCGCCTATGTTCTGCATTCAGGAAGATAAAAACCTTTACAGGGAAACTGGGCAAAGGCTCAGTATCTTAACTCTAAACATCAAAATTAAAATACAATAAAAGTGATTAAAACTGAGTAAAACTGTATTTCCTGCCCAGGGAGTGGGAGGGGCCCTGATGTAGAGTGGGGCAAAAAGAATCCTGTGACTGAGGGGTATTTGCCCTGCCTAGTGGCGGGACAAGCTCGTTACTGGGTGCAGCAGCCCCCCGCACCCACTGGGGGGGAGGGGGCACAGAGAATTCCAGGATGGATTCTTCCATGTGTCTGGACTGTGTGCTGTGACTGAGGAGTGGGGTTTGACCCAGGCGGTCGCCCCCCCCGTGCTGGGCCACCTGAGTGACTCTCCACGTAAGAGGAAGAGGCAGACAATAGGCCCAGGGGGAAGTGCACCTCAGCAGCCGTCAGTTAGGCTCATTTTCACTCAGGGGAGTTTAGGAGTATATTAATCTGAGCTTTAGGGCTCAATTATCCCTTTATACAGCATAAAGATAAAAAGTGAACTTCATTGTGGGGGAAAATGTCTACAAATCACACGTCGGTATCCAAAACATCACCAAAATGAGGAATTTTCCTTCTACCCCTAGAGCATATTGCTTGAAGAATAATACACATGTACAATATACATGTAAATGAAATTCATTAAGGAAGTGGCGCTTTAACTCTTAAACCATGAAAGATAAATTTTTCTTCCAGTTCGTTCATAAGTTCAAGCACATTTCCTTCCATTGTCCGTTTGCCGTGTAGGGCTACACTTCCTAGTCTGGGCATCATTTGGGCAGCCCTGCAAACCACATCGATCCGGGCAGAAGGAAGGTCAAACCACTGAGGAATCTCTCTTTGTTCCGTTCGTTTTCAAGTACATAACGTGACACAAAAACAGAACTATCATCTGTTTATACGTTAGAATGCTGAACAACTCAATGATAACAGTGAGGACCCCTGAAGCTAACTTGGCGAGGTGTCCAGGGACCTGGAGCAGCCTGCGCTGAGGGCCTGCTCACCTGTGCTGGATCCTTGGTTCCACCTGGACCAGCGGCAAGATGGCCTCCAGCACTTTGCTGGCAGAGCCCGGCAGCATCTCCAGGACCTTTTTGTCCACCGCCATCTTGTCAACGATGGTCTTGAAGTAGCGCAGGGCGCTGACCACCTCCTTTTCATTCTCTTCTAGCCGGCTGACCTTCTGCAGAGCAGCAGAAGCAGAAGATTGCAGCGCATAAGTCTGAGTGGGGATGACCGAGGCTATGGAGAAATAAACCAGGGTGCTGGGGTCCACCTGGCATTTCCGCGAAAATAATGTGTATCGTAGCACGTTTACGCAAAAAAATAACTAATTTGCTAGTATGACACAGGGAATTACTTATTATACATAATTATGTTGAATAATTCTCCTGTATAACAGCATCTATAATGTGTGCAATACCTGTTTACACTGCATACCTGCTTACATTTCACAAACACAATTACTATGTGTGCAATATAATTACCATGATGTGTGCAGTACCTATTACCAATGCACTGATTTTACATTTTTTTTTTACCCTGCCTTGTATTCCTCTTATTTTTGTCTACTTGTAAATGTATTGTATATTTTATATTCTCCATTGCTGCTGTCATCACTCTGAGAGACACCAAACAAAGTCTCACAACAGAACCACGTCTTTGTGGAAAGGAAGGGCAGTAGGAAGCTCCCTGTGGCCAATTGCTAACTAACGTGGGGAAAAGACAGAAAGTGCAAAACAGAACAACAGGCAGACAATGGGCCAAAGGAAACAGGGAAGGGAGGCAATCACACACAAGAAAGCCGAAACCAAACAAACAGGTGGGAAGCCCGTGCTGGGCGAGGGGGAGTCAGATCCCCAGAGCCCCCACCTTATTAGCTGTGCGGGACGTGAACCCCGTACGGGGCGAGGGGGAGTCGGATCCCCAGAGCCCCCACCTTATTAGCTGTGCGGGACGTGAACCCCGTGCGGGGCGAGGGGGAGTCGGATCCCCAGAGCCCCCACCTTATTAGCTGTGCGGGACGTGAACCCCGTGTGGGGCGAGGGGGAGTCGGATTCCCAGAGCCCCCACCTTATTAGCTGTGCGGGACGTGAACCCCGTGCGGGGCGAGGGGGAGTCGGATTCCCAGAGCCCCCACCTTATTAGCCGGCTTCTCCGCTGCCTTCACTGCTGCTTCCGGCTGCAGCTGCTTGCCCTTCTTCGACGGCGTCCTCTTAATCTTGGGAGAGTGGAACTTGTCCATCAGCTTCATGGTGAAGGAGGAAAGATGGGAGCGGCTGGAGTCTGGGGGGGCGGCGAGAGAGACGGGGTCAACCTGAAGAGTCCGGGGAGAGCCGTTCGTGCAAGGCGGCTACAGGGGAACCTTGTCATTCATCGATACTAACCAACCTTCATCAATTCAATTACATCAGTTGCATGCCAATATTAATCCCATCATCATCAGCATACACACCATGCCTTGGTAGCATCACAACCCAAAGGGTTGTGGGTTCATTCCCATTTTGAGTATAGTGTGTGTTCTGCTTTTGCACATTCACTCAAGATATTCCAGTTTCCTCCGACGATCCTAAAGACAGCCACTTTTTCTCAACAGGTATTGCTAGACTGACAGAGATGCGAGCCCATGACCATTCAGAGTGTCACCAGCCCATTGGCGCTGATTCCTGGGAGAGACACCAGGCCGGATAATGAAAACCTGACACGGAACATGTATCTGGGACAGCGCTCAAAGGGTTCTGCAGTCTGAAACATCAGCTGAATGGGACGGGGGGCGGGGGGAGCATCATTTTTGGGAGATGAATTATGGTGCGATGGTCAGCAACGGGAAGGAGGAAGAACACACAGAACAGGAGAACGGCAAGTTCCGCTCCAGAAAGGATCATTCAGCCAGTGAAGAGTCAGTGGCATTTAATCCACATACCAGGCGCCACACATGCACAGGGCTGCCATCAGGCAGCTGGGACTCTGCAATGCGAGCAGGATGGACGACGCGAGGAGAAGAGCAGTGTCTGTAAAGGCGATCCAGCATCCAGCCGCCATCTGCTGACCTTCCCATCACCACACTGCAATGAATGAAGCGTGAACCCACACTGCCATCTCACTGCCATCTCACTGCCATCTCACTGCCAGATCACTGCCAGATCACTGCCATCTCTGCCGGCTGCAGTGCTTACAGGAAGGCGTCCAACTTCTTATGCAGGTGGTGGAGTAAAAGTGCGAAAGTTTGCACGTCTATGTGAATAGTCAGATAAATGTCCCCATTTAGGAGGCGGTACTGGATTGACTGGGTCAGTCCGTCGCAACGCAAGATGTGAACCTCTGCCCAACAGCGACCCGGTTACGGGTGGCATGATCGGGAGGCATCCTGACATCATGGTGCGCTTCCCATTCCGGCCTTTAGGGGGCAGAGACTCGCCTGTGGCAGAAAGGCACAGGCTGAACAACAAGTGCGGCATGTGCAGTGAGGTCATTTCAGACTACAGGCCAAATTACTCACAGACTGAGCCGGCACACGCCCTCACAGAGAGCCTGCATCACTACGGCCTGACATCGACCTCACTGGAAAAAATAACCTTTTTAAGGGAATGTTATTCACTTAGGAGCCTGGCTGGGTGCTCTATGTGCAGATCCGAAGTGCCCAAGTAGGACACTTAAAAGCTCTAATCCAGCTTGAGGGAAATTAACCAAGTGCTTAAGCGTTTGGGTCCAAAAATGCAAAAACCCTGAAATATGTGTATTTGGAACATTGTAAACTTAGCTTTTCATGAGCACCAGTCAACTCTAAAAGGAATGAGGCGAAAGGCACAACCAGTTCTACAAACACACAGAGTTATTTGTGAAAGAATGATTCTTCTGCATTATTTTCAGCATTTAAGGCAGGCAGGCATTCCAGGATGCTGCACAGAGAGACAGAGCTGTCACATCGATGTCTGCTAACCCACTGCCAAGCAAATGCAGTTAAGGGGTCATTTCGGTCAGATGCAGTGAGACACGTCACATAACAGATCCTGAGGCTGTAAACAAAAGGGGATCTAAAGCCTGTAAGTGGATTTTAGAATTGCTGCCTATTTCCAAACGTTCTGTTTGAGAGAGAGACTTAAAGGGCAACAGGGGTGTTTGAATGAGGGAGCTCCAGAACGAGGACCTCGACACTGGCTTGTGGCGTGCAGGATAAGTGCACTGATGACTCGGGGAAAGCCGGGAAAAGCTGGAGGAGTGGGGACCGGTCCAGGGCGGCATCCGAGCGGTATTACGCAGCTCCTCACAGCTGGCTGGAGAGGCGTAAATAAAGAGAAAGGAAGGGGAGCTTAAAAGCAGCCATGTTCACAGTCGGCTCTCAACTGCTTCTTCCAAAAAGCTCTTCAATCCCGAAACGCCTGGGGGGGGGGCCATCAGTCCTCCACATGCTGCTGTAATCGACCTTCGGAACATGGCTGGTATCACACAGCCTGCTGAACATGAATGCTGGGGGGGCGGGCAAGATTTGAGCCTTTTCCTAAATAATATTGTATACAAGCATGGGCGATACTATGGTATACCATGGTATTTTGTGTGTACTGCGGTACATTTTTGTAGTGAGGGACCTTCCATGCACAATGAATTTTAATTGCAAAGACTCTAAAATGCTGGAATAGCGTTTTTCTTTTAAAAAACAGAATGGCGGTATGAAAAATTAGACACTGTCCAAGGCTAACGGTGCTTTCAGGAAAACATTGACGCTGATGGTTCAGGTACGGAGAATAACCAGCTTGGAGGTACCGACGCAAACTCACATACTAGCAGCTCTTCCCATAACTCTGACCGTGTCTGTGGTGACCCCCCGCCTCTGTGGCCCCCCAGGAGTTCAAAACCACACACACTGCTGAACAAACAAGCGTGGGACAAATGAGCCCTGCAGGACAGGAGGGCTTTCCGCCTACACAGAACGCAGCCGAGCCTGAGACACCTGCCAGCACGCGGGGGGGTGGGAGGGGGGGGCGCAATGCATGAGAAAAGCCCGGTGTAATAGATCAACCTCCCCACATTAAGAGCCACAACCTCTGCCCATATTTCCTACAGACGCGAACGGACAGAGTGAGTATCTGCATTGGGGCGGCAAAGCGTGCAGTTTGCTGGGAACACACTGCTGCACGGCGCCCTGTGTGCGGGGGAGAGTCTGACATGCCGACCAAGATAAAACCAACATTTCTGAGGAACCATCGGATGTGAGCTTTTAATCAGAAACGAAGGAGAGAAAAGGCCCCAGGTGGATTTCCAGCTGATGCGCCGCACAGTGCCTGAAATGGGCTCCCCCAGCAAATGGCCAAAATGGACAAGCATGAAGGTCAGCTGCAGTGGTTAGGAAGGATGATTAGGATGATTGACCCCCTGCCTGGCCAGGACTGCGTGAAGAGGGGCCCTGTGTGGGTGGAGCTGAGCAAAGTGTGTGATCTGACGGGGGCCTTCCCTTACGCAGGAGTTCCCCAGCGTGGTATGCGTGGCTCAAGCTCAAAGAAACACTTCACGGAAGTTCTACAAGCCTCAATGTACAGGCAGTTCAAATAATTAATAGGGGTGTAACAATACATCAGTTTGTATCGATATGTCGACTCGATGGCAAACTATCCGACGCATCGATGCGATGACATAAATATCAATACATGCGTTTTTATTTTCTCGCCTGTTCCAGTACTGTTTTCATGATCCACTCCAACGTATACATGGTCTACACCCGGGGCGTCCAATATGTCAATCGCAATCTTCTGATCAAAAAGGCAGTGTGGGTAGATGCTGATTAGCATGACCTGATTTTAGCTCGTTAAAAATAAGACACCGTCGTGTGGGCGGGCTTTTTCGTGAGGGGGGACATGATCCAGGTCTATAAGATAAGATTCTAACAGGTTTGGATGCTGGATGACCAAATAGTTCTAATACAAAAAACTCGTGGCCATAGTTGGAAATTAGCGGGAGGACATTTCAAACTGGATTTAAGGAAGCACTTCTTTACGCAGCGTGTAGTTAGAGTATGGAATAGTCTTCCTGATAACGTAGTGAAAGCTGAACCCTTGGGTTCCTTTAAATCAGAGCTAGATAAGATTTTAACAACTCTGAGCTATTAGTTAAGGTCTCCCCAAGCGAGTTTGATGGGCCGAATGGCCTCCTCTCATTTGAATAGTTCTTATGTTCCGGTCATAGACATCCTTAATGTTCAGGCAGCTCAAAAATCCGGACAATTCTATAAACATCAATAAATCGTCTCTTGAACAGAAGCCGGCTGCCATTGTTTACTAAAAAGAGTCTCGTTCCCACCAGTAATGGGGCGTAAACTCTCGTGTCAGTGAGCTCTTTGCACGTCAGATTCCGCATTCATGGAAATGTGGGTCACTCATTTCCGGTCTGTGAAAAATGACATTGGTTTATACATGCCGTTTACAGGACTTACCCAAACTTATGATCAACGACATACATCTCTTTTGTAAATACTTCTCCAAAGTACCAACGAGTAAATTAGATTGGGGCTTTAAGATGTTTGCCTTGTCTTGCATCCACGGATATGAAGGGGAGTCTTATTCGTTCAATTTTGTGGCTGGCGTTAGCTATAGCTTACGCTAATAGATGTTACTCCCGGACAGTGACAGTGTATGCATGTGTGTGGCAATGAAGTAACTATGAACATCGCCAGTTATTGTAGCGGAGAATATTTAATTTAGTATGTTCTTAAATACACATTGCATTAATCTGTGTTTGCTATTCTTAGTGTCAAACATAAACACAGGAACAGGAGAGGTTGCTGCTTCAGATCCATGAAGAAGCACGACAAACAGCGTAGTGTAAATGTATGGCAGCACTGATAATTTGTCAGAGTTCTAATTAAAGTTGTTCAATATTCAGATTTGTGTTGTATAGACTCACCAAAGCTTATGATAAACAGCCATAAAACGAGCCACGGAGATGCTGGAGTGAACGCTTTCAGGTAATGTGAAAAGACACTTTATAAGTAAAATAGAATATTTAGGCATAGTATTATACTGTATTATATAGCATATTTACATATTTAAGTAATTTAATATAGTACAAAATTTCAAATCCTTTTCACATTACAGTACTGTATACTTATTGACGCTGTCCATTTTATTACCTATTCTTAATGGAAGAAATATACACGTGTCAGACAGATAGATGTTTGATTTGCCAAATTTCCCAAAGGTTCTTGTGCTCATAGTTACTCAAACCGGAAGCAAGTGAGCCGTATAACATTTACGGAAATGGCATCACTGCGATGTTATTGTTTATCTCAATAATTCCCGGGACAATGTATCGTCCAACAAAATTTGTTATCGTGACAGGCCTAATCGCATCGTATCGTGGGAATTTCTGATGTATCAAAAAAAATTTGGACCGTTGGCTTAAGGAATCGATACTCTATAGTCTATCATATTGTGAGGAAAGCTGTGATTTACACCCCTAATTAAGTTCAAATAATCACCTGTTACGAACAGAGAGTAAACAATCCAGCCAGCAAATTGAACGGTAGTTTTTTTTTTTGCATGTCACTGTCAAGCACCAAACTTCACATTGTACAGGTTCAGGGCTCCATTATCCTCAGACTCATAATTAACCGTAAGAAAGCAGCAGTTTCTTTCTGCAAACTCTCACAGTTCAAAAAGAGTTGGTTTAGACGCATGGGTGTCTCGGACTTGCTCAAAGTGTGCCACTCACCCTGTAGCATCCTTGGTTCCCAACCTGAGATTCTCTGCAGCTTAACGGCTGCCGGATTGAGTCCAGAAGGGACCTGACCTGTTTGGTCTCCAGGGAGATGTTTAACCTGGAAGGCTATATCAGCATAGGCACATGAGCCGCTGGTTAAATCAGTCCAGTCGTACGCTTCATAGGGCGTTCCGAATGAAGCATTACACTAACAAGCTGTTTTTGTAGCGACGGGCCTGACCGATGCACACCGTAAGAATCCAGGGCCATGACAGCAGCCCCTCAGCATGAGGCAACCTGACAGGTAACAGTGCCGCTCCAGGCCGAAGTTAAATCTACACACGAGAGCTTAGCGATTCCGGCTTTTTCAGGTGGGAGCCACATTTACATCCTGTCCGGAAACCAGGCAGACTCAGATCGATACAAGAACAAGCAGCCCACATCCAGTGGAAAATGAAAGGAAATACATCTAGTTTTGGACTGAAATTTGCATGCGGCGGTGATATTTAATACTTTAGCAAAATAAGAGGTCGCAGGTTGTTTTTCTGACCCCATCAGAAGAATCTGGCACTGGGGAGAACAGGAGAGTGTTCAATGAGGAGGTAATCAAGGAATTAAATCATGATAAACGAAAAATAAGGCTAAAGCTAGTCACCTCCATCAGGGTTCAAAGGTCATCGCTATGGTGAGGACACAAAACAGGATGCTGTAGCAGACGCATGTCGGCTGAAAATGCAACCTCACTGTTTGGGGTGGTGGTTTAGGTTTACAGTCACCCTCATGGCTGTTTCATTCTTCTTCTGGTGCAAGTGGGGGCAGGCTGCTAGGTGCGGGAACGCGATGATGTCACCCCCTGCTGAAGAAAGCCTGTGGCAAGCACAGAGTGGGGGATGGGCCTGGCTCCCCGGAGCACCAGCCAGCCCACAGAGCTCGCCTCCCTGCTTGCAATCGATACTTCCCCGGGCCACTGGGATGAAGGATCGGCGAGTGCAGGACTGGTCAGGGTGCTGGGCCAAAAGGAGACCGGAAACCAAATCATCTCTTAAGAATCACTTAACATGCAGGAAGGGCAGCAGTTACAGAAATTAAAGCAGCAAAGAAATGCAGCGTCCACAACACCGAATTGGAGAAGTGAAATACTGGGAGGAAAAATGGAAAAGGGGAAGCTGGTTACACCAGACACCCAGACATGCCGCGTGAAGAGCCCCACGCAGTTGATGGCCTTCTTAGATCAGAGCTGCACCTGAAATCTGAGCAGCCAGGCGATTCCTTCCAGCCTGTGGGAGCGCGGGTCGGGTCTGCAAGCATAAACTAGGCTTGTGTTTGTCCGTACTTGCATAAAAACAAAAGGACTTTTCTAGCCAGCCAAGACTATCTGGAAGGCTGGGGGGGAGGAGGGGGGAACTGAGGGTGAAAAATGCCCAGAATGTTTACCACAAATGCAGACCACAAATATTTACTCTAACCTGGCGGAAATACGGGGAAGAATGAGCAGAACACTGCGGTTTATCCATTGACATGAGCTGCAAAGTTCTCTCACCCACACGTTTGGGAAGTTCCCAGGTATAAATACGCATCTGGTTTGCAGCCAGGCACCCACAAGGTGACCTACAGGGGGCCTCCCCTTACTAGAAGCCCCGAAGTGACGCTTCACGGCAGACAGACCTCTCGCTGAGACCGCCCCTCAAATATAGCGGTAGACACCTCATAGCGTTTCAAAGATGTTACAGAAAGATCCTCCATTGCAAACATCAAAGTTCAACTGGCTGATTCTGAGATTTCCTAAGGATTTCGAAAGAATTCTGTGTGAAATCAGACCCGGCTCATTGCTGAGGAAACTCAGACGGTGCCGCGTACAATAGCAGGAGGCTCCGAAACGCATGTACAGCTATGGGCGAAATTAGACGTGCGGGGCTGCAGCCTCGGTGTTCAGCCAGACCCCGGCGGAGCACACACACTACGAAATGCAGGCAAATTTATTCCAGGATAAATGACACGCTCTCAGATACGAGCGTGTACCTATTCACTCACGATGCCACATCCAAAAAAAGTCTCAACTGCACATAAACGCACAATTCGACTGGAAATTCAACAGATATCATTATAGTAGACATCGTACGTAGAATTAAAGTAATATTTCTATAAAAAAAAAAAAAAAACCTCGGGTGTGCGAAGCTGCGTGGACATGGCTACACGAGTCACTGCCTAACCTGCCGTGGTGGGTCTTCGATTTGATAAGGGGACGGCAGGACATGCTCCCTTCGTGCTGAGCGAGAGGAAGCTGACGAGGCTCTAAGGCAATCGTGCTAGACTACTGTAGCTTTTCATGGCCATGTGGTGGAGATAATGAGACGGTGCTTTCGCGGGAACAGAGGAAGCACCAGGAGGAAAACTATGCCAAATCAGATGCACAGAGACAATAGCAGCTTACTAGGGCACCATCTACAGTTTGGGTTTTAACTCTGCCTGACTCTCCTCCCTGGAGGTCTTCATGTGCTTCGCAGAAAGAAGCACCAGGGACCTGCACTGGCCTTTCGATTCCCACATGCACAGACGTACACTTCTTTTGGCATGTGAAGATGGTAAGGCCTCTGTGCTGGTGACCGGAAGGTCACCAGTTTGAATCCCCTTTGCAGCAGAATACTCCTTGAGCAACTCCCTTAATCCCCACCACCCCAAAACCCTCTGACCCTAAGCCTTAGTCTGAACTGTGTGTGTGTGTGTCTGTATGCCTCGAGAGGAGCAATGATTGTTGCATGCGAAAAATGGAAGATTTCCTTTCTACTTCTGCAAACGTCAGGTACAGCAGCTTTTTTTCTTCCATGTTCAAAGCTCACTAGCTATAGCGGAGAGCAGGCCAGTAAGCAGTGCTGGATAAAAATCTACGTGGGCGACCTGTACAGCCCACATCTCTGCCGGTAAATGCTGGCCCGCACTCGCTTCCGTACGGGTGGCTGGCTCCAACATGCCCCCCTCCCCCCAAGTGAAGAGTTTAACAAAATCACAGTAACCAGAGGAGTGGACCCTGGTGACAGTCTGCACCCACACTTTGTCAATGGGTCGAGGACCCAGGACACAGCAATCGAAGTCTGAGGGAAAATTCATGCTTCAGGGAACTTGAAATACTCACACGTGATGATCAAAATAAAATAAGGTAAAAGCGTAATGGATAAACACTATGAAGGATCCACAGTCGCTTAAATGTGCTCAAAACTAACAACATTTACTCTGATGCTTTTACACAGTGCTTTTTCATTTTTCGCTTAGAGCACTGAATCACTCGTTTTTTGTCTACTCTTCAGAAAGAAAGCTGCATTTTCCCTTGGAGATATAATGAGTGTCTCTCAGGCGACAGCTCGACACTCCATTTTCCATTGCAAATGACAGCCAAAGTAGATTGTACACGTGATCAGTGCTAAGTAGAAAATGCAAAGCAAACTATTGGCTTTTTTTAAAATATATATATATAAAATGAGCTGCACAAAACATAAAGGACTAAAAAGGAAAAATGTATACATCCCTGGAAGAGCAGAGTCTGCTCACAGAGTCAGATATGTGGACAAAGGAATTCCTACAGACGATCAGCCCGATAATCAAAGAATCCACAGCAGCCACTAGCCGAGACGCTAGGGGCATGACTTCATATGAAGACACCTTATAGACAGCCAAAAAGACCCCTGCAAATTTCCTATATTAAGATCAATGGTGCCATGCATCAATGGTGTCAGTGAGTGCGTGATTCTGAGTGTGCACAGGTGTCAGTGAGTGCGCGATTCTGAGTGTGCACAGGTGTCAGTGAGTGCGCCATTTTCAGTGTGCACAGGTGTCAGTGAGTGCGCCATTTTCAGTGTGCACACAGGTGTCTGTGAGTGCGCGATTCTAAGCGTGCACAGGTGTCTGTGAGTGCGCGA
>JABFDZ020000118.1:16286747-16304105 GCA_019775955.2 Pollimyrus isidori | reverse complement strand
ATATATGCTACTGTGAAGTTGGAGGACAATTACAGCAATAAAATTGCACTTTTGACAATATAGGTGATGTCTGCAGTCATTTTTATGTGCATCTGGGGGAAAAAAAAAATCGAAAATCGAATCGAAACTTGAATTTTTTTTTTAAAAAATCAGATTTTTTTGGGGGGTCAAATCGCCCAGCCCTACTAACCCCCTGGGAGAACTGAAAACAAGGCCTGGATGTGGAATCGAGGCCCTGAGTTGAATAGCCCTGATGTACACCAACGCAAGGTCTTCACACCCACTTCCACACTCCCCAAAGCAACCAACCCCCTCTGACAGCATGTTCTCCTCCCCTTCCTTCCTCCAACACTAAGGGGTCAAAGGGGCTGCTTCCTGCCCCAGCAAACCCCTCCCATCCTCTCAACCAGAGCAGGTCCACTGGTCCCATGGCACAGGATCTCTCCGCCCCCCCCCCCCCAACGCCATTTGGACTGGGTGAAGCCCCCCCTCACGCTCCATTAATTATGTCCTTGAAGAGAAGAAGCGGCCTCTCGCTGATGGTAGAGGCACCTCCTGCACAGAATGCACTGCCAGTTCATCTCAAACGCACCTCCTGCACAGAATGCACTGCCAGTTCATCGTAAAGGCACCTCCTGCACAGAATGCACTGCCAGTTCATCTTAATGGACCAGAATCAGTTGCCTAAGATGGCAGCTTGCATTCATCCTGGAGAAATAAACTGCCAGTTCATCTTAATGGACCAGAGTCAGTTGCCTAAGATGGCAGCTTGCATTCATCCTGGAGAAATAAACTGTCTGCTTATTTTTATGTGCAACTTGGAGATTGTGCTCAAAATGAAGGCTACTCAATAGTCCCTCCCATCTGTAAAAATATTTCCATTGAAAAATCAATAGAACAAATCGCTACTTTCCTTTCCACTTTGATGTCCTGACATTAGTGTTTTAAGGATAAAGCCTGAACCTGAATAACCTGACGAACATCAGCTGAGAAAAGCAGCGATCTTCAGACATTACCCATCGTCAGGGGTCTCACTCTTAGGTAAGCATCTCTAGATCTAAATATGTTATAATGCTTCATAATTTCAGAATGCTAATACTGAAAAGAGAGGCATCTTGCACACATGAAGACTAATGTACTTTTTCTACTCATTTTTCACAAATCGGAAAATTAAATCAAGACTCCTCACATAACAAACATAAAAGAATACAATAAAAGCAGAGGGACGCCATTAAATCTTTCAATTCTGCTTGTGTTTCAGAAGATAATTGTTGGTCAGACCCCAGCAGTTATCTTCTGACCGTTTGCTCAGATTGGTCTAACTTAGGGATCAGTTCTGCCTCAGGTAAGCAATCCTTGTGATTTATATGTCGGCTGCTTGCATCAAAGGCCTTGGGGTAAATGGAATTTCAATTGATTTCACAAAGCACTTTTCTGCAGGTTATTTTTGCATCTGGTGGCACGTCCCTTTTGTGTCCTTCACAATAAACACCCCCCCCCCCCCCCCTCGGCGAGCATCAGTGCTGCCCACGTACCAGACCAGCCAAACTCATCCCGCTTTTGTGAAGGGTGCCACTGACATCGTAGCCTGGACTGGGCCCCTCTGCTGGGGATAAACCCACGGTGCTCAGCCCAGCCAGACAGTGTGGGGCTTTGAGTTACCGGGGACTACAAAGTAGGGAGAAGCACAGCCTCCCGTCTTCCAAGGACACGGAGGATTGCAGGACTTTAAAACCATGTCTGCGAAAGAGGCAGCCAGACAATAGAACGACACAGGTCTAAAAGGCTCCTCCTCTGCAGTTTTCAGACACTCGATTCGGCCTGTGCGTGCAGAGCTGCGCAGCCAGCCATGACATGTGGCAGCGCAGCGCCGATAACGCAGACCAGCTGGGATTGCCCAATCGTCTGCTTCCCACTCCTAAAAACAGCACCATCCCACGCAAGTGTTCAATTCCCCATTTGCTGGTTTTGTCAAGTTCACCTTCCAGGCATCCAGTCACCGTCTATTTCTGAACTTCTGTTTGTGGGAAATCGTCTGAAAAATTAGCTTCTGCCAGAGTTGACAAAATCCGGAGGGCTGATCTATTCCGGATAGAAGGCACTTGCTCAGCAGATAGACTCTGGGGCATTTCTGCTGTCCTTGTGACAAGGCCACAAAAACCCTCTTCAGTGAATTCACCAATACGCGATACACAATCCTACATACAACTATAAACACCTTTAAAACAAAGTGTTTTTTTAACACCTCGTGTTTTTTTTACACGACCACATGTTGATCAGGAACGTAGAAACCAACAGTATTTCTGGAATTTAGATCACCTATAAAAGTGCCTATTAAATATGTGACAGGACTAATGTTAAAGTCTTCCAGGCATGTTAACACATATGTTCCAAGTTTAAAACATAATCTTACATACTCCTCATACTGTGTGTTCCCGGGTACATTAACCGCCTGTGTTTTATACGGTTCCAGGAAAGCATAGACAAGGTGAAATAAAGACACCCCCTTAAATCAGCTTCAGCGCCCTGAGTGACAGTGGCCTATGATATTTAAAACCTAAATCACTACTCTAACAGGGCTTTACTCACAGCAAAGACGCGCAATTAGACCTACTTTGATTAAGGCATTTGTTTCTAAACGCTTGTCGCTACCAAATCGCTGGAGCACACAAATTAACATGATCGACACAGACTGTTGCGTGAGGGAAGGCGGAAAAAAACAAGATATTACCGCGCTTCAATTCGTAATTATGCAACGATATGGAGTTGGGGCTGTAATTAAGGAGGAATTCCCCACGGCGGCCACGTCCGCCGGCTGAGCCGCCAGCAGGAACCGCTGCTCTCACCACGGAGAGTCTCCAGGCAAAACAAACACTGATCCCAATTAGGCGTGTTATCAGTGCCTGACACCAAGGGCTGCGCGACGCGTCCCTCAGCATGTAGGAGGCGCCGGCTATTAGCCAGCGACACCTGCGGGGCTCCGCGACACGGCCGTTTGGTGTCAGCGTCCACATCCCTGGTGCCCGAGTCGGTGACATGGGAGCTCGCGAACCCAGGGAGCACTAGGCCATCAGGAGAAGAGACGAGGTCACCAGGACATGGCGGCATAACGAGGGGGAGGGAAGGGCAGGTGAGCATTGGGAACAGCCTCGGTTCAGGACCAACGCCGGAAGGGTTCGAACGCCTCCCGCCGAACCAATTACATTAGCTTGAGGTCCACAGTATCCACATGGAAAGCAGTCAGCAGAGTTTACAGAGGCCTGCGTGCTGAATCAAGCAGGCCGCCTGACAGACATGCAGGCCTTCTGGGCTCAGTGAGCGTTATGCTCTTCAGACTAGAGCTAACGCCGTAGTGTTCAGTGCGGGGCTAGTAAAAGGGCTCCCCACAGCTTCATCTCTGCGACAATCAAACGTACAGATTCTCAACTAAAAGGCGCCCCTTTTAATAAGCGGACTGTGCGGTTCGGAGACGCCCCCTTTGGCTTGGCACAGGGCCTGCAGAGATGGAAAGCTTTGCAACTTAAGCAACACCCATGTGACGTGTGACAAATATCTCGCCAGCATTCTGCATTCAGCCACAGCATCGATCTCCACCCCAGAACCACATGTTTTTATATAGGTCTGCTGTAATAGTGAATAGCTACCTCACAGTATGCGGTGGTACATGGAACTCGTCAATTTCATGTAATGCACTCCTCTGTTACACTCACCCACCCCCCCCCCACGTGAGTTTAGAGAAATAAAATTTGAAGCTAATGTCAAGGTCATTCAGTGTAAAATTCATTTTAATGAGTCATTACAAAAACCTCAACAGAATGGATACTTCAAAACAGAAACATATTCTGCAGTTTCCTAATCTGTCCGACGCTACAATACCTGCGACCAGAGAGTGAAACGCAATTCCAGGGAATGGCTTAATGTTCAGTATATACTGTTCAAAGTTCGGTGGGCGTTTTCAAAACAAAATTACCATATTTATCATAATGTAATCATATTACATTAAAATGAATAGATTAAAATATTCCTGCCTTTTAAATAATCGCTTCTTTTCATTCCGCGACAATGAATTCAAAATGTCTGTGGAACTGTGAAGAACTTTATGCTCCTCACACCTGAAATACTGAAGCAACCACAAAGAAAGGGGAAAGGAGGAAACTCAATCCACCGTCTGCTGACAGACAACGGCAACAGATCCGATGCGCAAAAGCCATTTCAGTCCATCATGGAGGAGAACGTGTCATCTTGAAACAGTGACTGGTCAATGGCATGTGGCTTACAAGTGGAAAGCCACATGCCATTGGCCAGTCACTGTTTCATGATGACAGCAACCAAAAAAATGGGTCAATATGAATATGGTTATGTAGCAGAGCCTGGCTTTTAATTAAAAGCAGGAAAAAAAATCAGGATGGAGACCTGAACAAAACGCCTTGCATCGCCGGGCGAAGATTGTGAATGAGGTTCAAGTTATGGCTTATAGCGTGATGGGTCCTTAAGAATCAGCAGAAAGGTGCATTCAGTTAAGGCAAGAAAAAGGCTTCAGCACAGGACAGACTCAAGAAAGTGAGACAAATTCAACAGAACAAGCAGAGAAGCCACGCTGACATGTGTCTTTTGATCGAGATCCGGAGCAAGATTTCCTGGGAAAGGCGCAGGACTGGCGAACTGCCACTTTACTTCCTCGCCTCACTGGCCCCACCCTGAGCAGGGGGGTGAAATGAGCGCTTTCAAAAAGCCACATTACACAAAAAATGAGAAATATTACCAAATCTTATTTTTGTCGTCGTCTTTCTGAAACTCATCACAAGAGTCAAGAACACATTTCAGTAGGAAAAGGAAAACAAGACTATAAGCACTGATGTTTTCAGTTTCTGATTATTGTACAACCTGAAAATCCATAGGACCATATACAATATACAGGAGGTAATGGACCATAGGATTTAAGCAGATCTTATGAACAGTCCTCATAAACTATAAAGACCCTAGACCACCTAAGGCACCCATTGGCTCTTACCTGGTTCCTCCTCAGTTTCTCCATAGACTAGGAAGTCTGTTTTCCCAGGGTCAGCCTGGCTTCGCCGAGTTATATTCCCCATTCAGATCAGCTCCAAGAACAAACTATTCCCAAGGATAAATCCCAAGTCTCCCTTGGGACGATCATTAATTTCACAACCGAGCAACACGAACACAACATCAGCTGGATTACTCACTGAGGCTCTGTGTCACGCAGTTTGACTCAACACTGGAGGACAGGCATCCAAAAATACACACACAAAAAAAACTCTTGTCAAAATCTTACAGGTCTTCCTGTAACAAAAGTCCAAGAAGTCAAATTCCACAATTCGACCGGTGTGCCAAGAGTGAGCTGTGCCGCATCCACGGAGTGAGCGACCCAGTAAGCAGCCTGCCAGAGAGCTTCTTCTGCATCAGAACATTGAGGCACAGCGATTGTTTCCTCATAGAACAGAACTTCACCACCGCTCTTGACTTTATCCAGACAAAAAGCTTAAGGCTCGGCTTATGATGAAACTTACCAACAAAAACAAAACAAAACAAAGCAAGTGGTTACAGACAAACAGATGAGCCTGTCTCCAGATTTAGTACTCAATAGAGAGGAGGCAGAGATGTGGCAACACACAGAAGCATCGATGATTCTCATGGAAACTGAGGGCAAGGTGCCCCAGGCTCTCATGTGCCTCCGATCTGTTCGTTAGTGTAAGTCTCAAGTGACCTGCCAAACCCTCCCAGCTGCTAGGCTTCCTCTGATGCCTACTCTAAACTCCACCCCTCATTCCCCCAGCTACACCATTACCCCGCCTACACATACAGTTTGGAGTAACTTTTAATTACTGCACCTTTCAAATTGTCTTTGTGGGCAAAAAATGCCTCTCGTTCCAGAGAAAGGTAGTCGGTCATTTCCATGAAACCTCAAAATTACAGCTCAGCTCAGTATCCCAGATTTTCACTGTGAGTGGGGAAAACTCTCCACCAAATGCCAGTGGCGTTTCTGCACCCAAACATCTCCCAGCTCCCCCTGGGCACAGAAACCTGCAGGATCCAAGTCCTTGGCAAGACACTGCAGGGGCTGCCGTTGGTTGCCTTGAGGTCTAGCCCCGTCGCGAGTCATGTCCCCTTCCCCAGCCCCGTCGCGAGTCATGTCCCCTTCCCCAGCCCCGTCGCGAGTGATGTCCCCTTCCCCAGCCCCGTCGCGAGTGATGTCCCCTTCCCCAGCCCCGTCGTACACTTTTCCATCTTGCGCCTTTTTCGGTGGTTGTCAGTGCAATAACCAAAAGAGATCAGCCACGCCACATTAAGCTCCAAATCCGATCATTTCTGCGCTGCATGTGTTGTTAATACTTAACATACAGAACAGCTGTGCTTCATTGTCAGACAGCTTGCTAGTGGCCCAAAATACTTCTCTCTTCAAATAAATTCCCGGCAGAGACAGATGACCACATTTGAATTCCATTGTACTGACTGCACGCATAGGGCTCAGAGAGCTTCTCTCAGTCTATGTGTAATGAAGACAGACCTAAGTATTTACTGGACTCATGTACTACTATTTTAAAGGAGCACTTAGTACTTCACACGTGGAAAATATTTGAATGTTATATTGTTGAAGCAAGCCGGCCGTGAAATACTCAAAAAGATAAATCATAAGGACTCGCCGTGCACCAAATTGGGCTTAGAGTTCAGCTTGTCACCATCAAAACTAAAAGAGTTAAAACAAATAGACAAGCAGATGCATGTGTATAGTCCACACCCTGCACCGACCAAAGCTCTTTCTGAACCGCAGGGCTGTAGATTGCGTGGTTCAGAAAAATTATTTTACTGTCAAGTACAGCCAGACCCATGGACGCAGTTCACGTATAATCTCCGTTTTTTTTTCTACCTCCAATTTAGGTTGTGACTTAAAGCGGGTAGTGAGGTTAAACCAGTTCAGAACCACTGGCTAAAATGGAGGCAGAATGGGTAGATAAACATGCCAACAACAGATATTTCAAAGTGGCAAACACTTTCATTTGGAAAAGAAAAGAACACCCCCCCCCCCACACACAACAGCAGAAGCACAGTAACGCCACTTTTTCCAACGTCCCAAAGCCATCATCTTCAAACTAATCAAAGTCCTTCAGCCTTCCTAAAGGAAAAAAAAAACACAATGTTTTTTGAAAGACTAAATCATTTCTAACTACACATCCAGCATCCCCATTTTCAGGTTTCTGACTTCATGTTTGTAAGTCCGTGATAAACGACAACTCAGTTCTCCGACTGGGAAACCCAATAAGGCTGCC
Source organism: Pollimyrus isidori (assembly GCA_019775955.2). NCBI lineage: Eukaryota > Metazoa > Chordata > Actinopteri > Osteoglossiformes > Mormyridae > Pollimyrus > Pollimyrus isidori. The sequence continues at coordinate 16,296,816 of JABFDZ020000118.1, read as the reverse complement.
CTAGCAGTGCTGCCCGCTCTGCTCCGCTACTGCTTTAGGAAACAAGCAGAAGATTCATCGTTTTATATTTTATTACTTGTTGCAGAGTTCCTGACTGCTGGAGCCCCGCTGACAGAAAGGCCGCACGCCACTGCCTTCTCCAGACTGTCCGCGCTGTATTTACAAAATGAGGCCTGACAGAACAAGGGGTTTAAAAGGAAAGACGTTTTTTTTTAATGCCGCTTGTGATGCCTCAATTGTTAGGAAAAGCAAGAGGTATCTCAAGAGCAGCGTTCAGGTCACAAGAAACTATGAAAGGAAGACTGACAGACGTCTGTGCCTCTCCAGAGCAAGGTCTTACGGACCATCAGCTACCGCTGTGTCTAAACCATGTGTGCACACTTTGTCCAAACTGAAAATCAGCAGCTCAGAGGTCAGTTTGTTCCGTGTGTGAGTGGATTTTATATTTAAAAGGCTCGAATCCCATGGAGCTCACACTGAAGGTCTATATAGACATCTCTCATACATGCGGGCCAAGCAGCTCCAGTCACAACTGCTACTTAGCTGGAGCAGCTGAGGACAGGGAAGTTAAATTAGGCAGCAGATGAGCTGGCTTCACTCAAGCAACTGCATTAGACACCCTGGCAAACGGGCAAAACATGGTACCTTTTTAGGCAAGAAAGTAAAAGTTGGATGACAACATTAAATCGGTGTCTTTGAAACACACTGAACCGTTTCCAAAGTAAATCTAAGTCAATGGGAATCTGGAAGCTGCACCCCCCCCCCCGGCACGGCGGCGCTCGCGAGGACGAGAAGCAGCTTTGGTCGGCTGCTCTCGGGTTCAGCTCAAACCACAGGGTCTGAAAAAGAGAACCAGAAATGCTAGACACAGGCCTATAACATGTAACAGAAGAACAAACAAAGATGACTAAAGTTACTCTCAGGTTTTATTTAGGACCACAAAGTGAACTATCAATAATACACTGAACCACTGCCATATTTTATTTTTTTAAAAACCGCTCGCTAGTCCAAAAAAAACAACAACAAAACCTTAGAACAGCGGCAAGGTTGACAAAGATGAAGAAAGGGAAGAAAAAAAACAAATGTCGGGGCATTGCTTGGCAATCAAGGCATGCATGGTGCCCCCCTCCCCTTAATCATGTCCAGAGGTTTCTGGAAGACACAGCCTTTGCTGACACACTGGATCAGGCAGTGCTGCTTTACCGGAGGCCACAGTGAAGCCACAACCTTAAGGATACTTCAGATAGTATCAGTTCCTATCACTGGAATGATCCAGTGCTGCCATAGCAGGTCTCAGCTGTGGCGCCTCAGCTGTCCACGAACCACCCAGAAGACAAGTGAACTCACAATGGCAACTAATCATTGCTGTCTGGACTAGTGCTGGGTATCCATTCAAATTTCAAGAATCGATTCCATTCCGATTATCAAGATTTAGAATCGATAATTACAATTCGATCAAATCTGTTCCGATATCGATTCGGGTCAGTTTTTTTTTTTAGCTGTTACCTTAATTACAGGACTGTGTAGTTGTGCAACATATTAAATACTAGTAGTATATTGACATTCAACCACAAATTAATTGAGTATTGATAGTTAAAGATTTAATACTTTTAGAAAGGTGTTGCCTATTAACCCTCTGGAGTCGTCAGTGATGCAAAGTACTTTTCTCGTGTATTTCAGTTCATAACTCAAATCTTATTATATAAAAATGAATAAAACGCAGACTAAATTCATAATCTTCTTTTCAAAACGTCCATTGTCGGAAGTATTAAAATTTTAAAATTAGGTTAAATCAGCAAAAAAGTAAACCAAGTCACCTTACTTTGTTTTACCTGGATGGCTCTCATCCGAAAATAGCTATTCACATTCTAAATAGCCGCATTAGCGCGTATTCAAATCGCATTCGCATGGTAATTTGATGTACAACGCAAAAGTGAAACATGTGTATCCAGATACATCCCATCAGCAACATAAAAGGGGGGTAGGGACGTGGCCAGGTGATAATGGCTCATTCACACACATGAAAGTTGCTACATATTCAATGAAAGGAGCCAGAAATAGTGACATGAGTTTGGTTCTTCTTATTCATCCAACTGAATGTTGCGACTGCACAATTTAGTCATCTTCAAGTAGCCAAGACTTTTGGCATTGCTTACTATGTACTTTTATAATGTGTCTGCAATTGTTCGAAACTGCATTTTGCAATGTCTATACTTTGAATGTCAAATTACAAACTTAACATAAATCTGACATGCTCACAAAGTACACTAAGACAAAGATGAGTTTGATGCCAAAACAAATATACAATAAATAATTTGCCATAAATTAAGTTTATGATATTGAATGAAACGTGTGTTCCCTACCTCTCTTCTCCAGAGGGAAAGCAAATTGCTTGGCTTTTGTCAGGCTCATCTGTCTGTTTGTCCGTTCTGAACCCAAAATGCTGCCAGACCGCAGTGTTTTCAAAGCATCGCTAGTGTCCGACGCCATGTTGTTAATACAGTTTTTCCCGGTGGACTTTAACATCACCTACTGTTGCATCATTGAATTCATGATGAGCGTGATTAAAGATATTAACCCTTTAACACCTAAGCCTCAAAATGCCAGTCTGGACTATTTCCCCCTATTTTTGCTGTAAAAAGGGCAGAAAATGTTAATGGGTGAAATCAATTGTTGGACGTGCAAATTGATCTTCAGGAATTTTATTGACCCAGCACTAGAACCCGACCGATAAAGGATTTTAAAGGCCGATACCGACACAAATATTTGTTGGTTTTAACATCCGATATATCGGCCAAGATATATATATATATATATATATATAATTTCAGAAACACGCAACAAAACATTAACAGATTTCCATAAAATTAGTTATTTGTAGTTACTTATGACCTTTAACTAACATAATATGATGATGCATTTTAAAAAGAAACTTGTTTCTTTTATTGTCACAACAGAAGAGAGAAACATCAAAATATATCAAAGTTCTGATAAATAAAATGGCCCGGTAGTTGTCATCACAAACCAGACAAACTGTGGATCCAATTTCTTGTTATTACGCTGCCATTGTTTCCACGTACAACAATCTACGGTATGGTACATTTACACATTTATACCGCTTATACCGCCCACCCCTACTTCTGATCCTCCGGTGTCACATTCTCATTCTTACCTCTTGTTGAAGCTGTCCGCTCGTCCTCCCCTCCTGCCTTCTCTCCCCACTCGCGACGTCACCACTTATTGTGCTGTATGTGCGAGCGGCGCGTGAGAGACCGCACACGCAGCGCACACAGAAAACAGGAAGTAGCCTGCCACGATGTACCGATAGTACGGCATATCCGCAGCACGGTAGACGGCTTCCATTGTTTGGGCAAGATTTATCGATCAGCCCTAGGTGAGTGTCTTATTTTTGGGGGGTGCCTTATTTTCCGAGGGGGGTGCCTTACTTTCGGAGGATGTCCTATTTTCGGGGAAACACGGTGTTTAACGATCTAAATCCATTTTTATTTTATTTTTGAAACATTAATTTATCAGCCATTATAAATGCCGATACCGATGCCTAATATCGGCCTGCCGATAAATCGGTCGGGCTCTAGTCTACAGGGGACAGACCCCATGCCCATGCCTGCAAGGTTCTGTTCCACTCCTTCCTGCTCCCCCAAAAATGCATTTCGTTTGACTATGCTTACTATCCAGTTAAGAATAAATACAAACTTCTAGCCTCAACAAACAGGCTACATTTAATGCTTAACAGTTAAAACAAGCTACATTTTTCACGTTATAGTAGGCTAGTTATGCATATGCACTCTCAAAAAAAAGTGTTATGTTTGCGCAGGGAGGAACCCAGGCAGGCAGGCAAGCCGGAATCCAAACAAATGGGGGTTTATTCAGGGTACAGGATGGACAGCAACACACATTAACACACATCACTAACATAAATGATGGATCTACCAGACTAACTCAGACGCGGACTAAATACATAGGACAAGCAGGCAGAAACAGGAAACAGGTGAGAACAATCGGGAGTCACATGAGGTAACGAGGTGGGCAGGGCACACCGTGACACGAGGTAACGAGGTGGGCGGGGCACACCGTGACACGAGGTAACGAGGTGGGCGGGGCACACCGTGACACGAGGTAACGAGGTGGGCGGGGCACACCGTGACACGAGGTAACGAGGTAGGCGGGGCACACCGTGCCACGAGGTAACGAGGTGGGCGGGGCACACCGTGACACGAGGTAACGAGGTGGGCGGGGCACACCGTGACACGAGGATCGGACGGAGCTGGGCGTGACAAAAAGGGTAAAAACATGTACGTTTGATTGTCACTGGGGCTGTAACCTTGGACTTCCTTTTTTCTCAGAGTATTTAACCTGCAACAATGTTTGCTATAACGGATCATAGATCTGCACAAACCAACATTTTTGTGGTGTTTAATTTTTAGTGCAGTTGTTACATTTGATTTGCTAGCACTCGCTGTGCATATCACTGTCTGGCCTTTCAAAACCGAACTCACGTGGAGTTTTAGAGCAAGCCTTGAAATGCCAGGCTTGTGCCCAGTGAATGATAGCACAGTTACATGTATCGTAAAGGCCAACGGCAAAAGGATCTCTTTGTGGTTGCACATAATTAAGCAATGTAACGTTGCGAAAATTTGTTATACAAATAAAAATGAATTGAACTGACCTGAAAAATTAACTACTTAATTTGACATGAAGTAGTTAAAGATTTTTGTGCTGTCATTAGCCGCGTTCACGAGAGTGACGAGGAACTTTCAAAACGCTAATGTCCTCCCCAAAGTTCCCGTATAGGCTGGCAGTGTAAAAGCCACATTAGTCATATAACCTATTTATCTTTTATTCGATTAAACTTCGTGTAAGATAACTTTGTTTTCCGTCACGAAACATGAATAACAGTATGATAGAATAGGCTAACAAAAGCATATTTGTAGAATATTTACTTGTTTTAATTAATTTTTGTGGAATCCGCGAGTCAATTCTATTCTCCCACAGACATATCGGTCACTAATTCCCACCCACTCCTGAATTCCAAAACGGAAATTTGTCCCGCGCTGCACACTATTGCAGACTTCCAGGTCAAAGGAATATTTCAACACATGGGTAATAGAGAGAGCTACATCCCCACCTAGTGGCAGACAAGAGCATGTATATCAGTGCATAACTAGCCTACTATACTGTACCATGATACTGATAAAAAGTTATAAGTCCACAGAAGTTTGAACCCAGAATCCTCCTACTATAGAGCCAAAGACCCAGCTACCAACTCAGACTACTGTACAGATCGCTCACTTTCTCACCATGTAACCATGCCTGTATATTTCCTTTCAGGGCGAGCAAGGACTGCCGGGCATGCAGGGCGTCATGGGCTTTCCAGGAATGGTGGGGCCAGAGGGCCACCCAGGGCCAATGGGACCAAAGGTCAGTGACTGGGGAGGGCGCCTATACCCTTCAGGCTGTGTAGGAAATGGTCTGGGGGCTATTCTGTCATATTGGTGGTTGTGTCATGTTGTTACGGTGAGAGACCACCAGAGGGCAATCACAGAAAGTATTGGGTCAGTTACTTGATTCAGTAAAAATATTGGAATTTTATTGGTTTTATAACAAAAAATCATATATATTTATGAGAGAACACACGCATGCATTGAAATCAGAGAGGACATTCCCACACTAACCTTAGAGAGGACTCCCATGCTGACATCAGAGAGGCAATCAGTAGTTTTAAGTAAAACATTTAATTAAAATAGTAATTAATTGGAACCCAAAAGTTAAAGAAGAGCGGTTCTAAGTTTAAAAGTTAATTGACAAGCACACACACACACAGGTATTGGAGAGAACACATAGGTGCACTCATGTCACAGTGGACACTTACTGTACTGTACGTTAATGTCGGAGAGGACTCAGTCATACGGATGTCTAAGCAGCCAAGTAGATGCCTGTTATGCTAAAACTAACACTACAAATATCCTATGTGATGTGCACATGTTGTGATGTGTACATGTTAACAGTGTTTATCCTCTTTCTACAGGGAGACCGAGGAGAGCCCGGTGCTCCAGGACATGAAGGATTACGGGTAATTTCTATACACATACAACTTCCCTTATATTTCTGATCTGGAATTGCTGGGATTACCTGACTCTATTAAGGTTGGGAGTGAATGCATGAAAATACTTGTACTATTCGGTGACACCAATACAACATGGGATGCTTGTGTCTGTTAGGCACAATGATCAATGACAGATTTTATTTTTGTCTGTTAGGGTCGTCCTGGTGTCGCAGGCTTCCCAGGAAACCCAGGTTTTCCGGTAAGTCATGACCCAATGGGCCTGTTTTGGGGAATACCCTGTACATGCCTTGAAATGTTCTGCGAAGCAGTGAGACACTGAATGATCTTCAGATTCCATCTCCATATAATCTGACTTTGTCGGCATAGCCTGTTGTTTTGATTGTATGGCATGTTTTAAATGGATCGTTGTTTAAGATAGGTCAGTTTACTCGGCAAATTCAGATGCAAATTAATTTAATGGTACAGAAGCGGGGTGTCAGTGGAGCCTCTGTACTGAGAGGACCATTCAGCTGTAGATAACACCTATGTTGTGCTTCACAGGGTATTCCAGGACAGGATGGCCCTCCGGGCCCACGTGGAATTCCAGGGTGCAATGGGACGAAGGTATTCACGACTGATTAACTGAAGCCCAAAATTTAAGATGGTCTGCTTAGGAAGTCACCCATCTGGCCGGGTCTTCCTGCCACTGTAACTTCCTGCTTGGTGAAAGACTCCTGACATTTCTCACCCATCAAACTGCCCTGTTGCAGGGAGAGCGAGGCTTCGATGGAACCCCTGGCTTCCCTGGTGTGCAGGGCCCACCTGTAAGTATGTGCGCCGGGTCTCCCTGTACCTGTTCTACTGCTACCATGAGCGTGACTGTTACAGCAAAACTTCATGGCAGAGAGTCACAGCCTCCACAATGTCAAATATAAAACGTCATTTAAGGATGTTACACAGTTATACGCAATCGATATCGGGGAGGCTTGGATTTTCCGGCAGATTCAGAGAGCCCAGCACTTGACAGGAGCCCTTCGATACACTAAATTACTTGTGAAATTGGGGGGGGGGGAGGGTGACATCTTGTCAGAATGTCTATGTATGTCCCTGGTTGTATGTAACTAACACTACAGAAAGCCAGAGCGTATGTAAGCAATGATATTCTTTCTTGATGGTTTGATGTTGCAAAACATTTTTTTTTCAGGGTAATCCCGGATTTCCAGGCGTGAAGGTGAGAAGTGCCTCAGAACTACTGATCCTGAATTTACTTCAGTTTCACATGGCCTGGTTCTCATTTTTTATTTACTTCTTAAGAGGCATCTGGTATAAGATTCTGTGCTATATACAGCCTGCTTTCCACTGTGTGTGTTATGAGCTGCATCTTTGTGCTCACAGGGGGAGCCTGGTGGTTTGACTTCGACTTACATCCCATCAAAGGGCGAGAAGGGGAGTCCTGGACACCCAGGTTTGAGAGTATGTATATCAGTACTTGCATTCCATTTTTCACCAAAAATAACTCTAAGTCGGTGAGGTCACATCCTCATTTCTGTTAGATCTGATACTACTCAGCGGTATTCCTCTGAAATAATTCTCAGCAATATGCCAAAGGGGTAACCTCCCGATTTCCATGCCCTGTGCTATTTCTGGTTCTACAGGTCAGATATGAAAATAAGCCTCGGAAATTACATTATGATTTATGATGTAATTACATGTGGGAACCATGGAACAACCAAAATGGCATCCTATATATCCTACGCATTAAGCATGCATGTAAACATCAGATGATTGATTTGTGGGTTTCTCTTTATCCAGGGACCTCCTGGCCAGCCAGGAATCTCTGGTCCAATCGGACCACCGGGACCAATGGGAATGGGAGTAAGTGATAAAAGTAGCATGTTCGTATAATACCAGCTATTTCTCTGAGGTAACTGTCCTTCATTGTGGATACAAACATGTTTTTTTTCTTATAGGGGGACCCTGGTCCACCTGGTCAAAAAGGAGAGAAGGTGTGTTGGTGCCGTAGGCGCGGCTGGCTGATATTCTTTATACCATAATTCGGTACATTCTGCCAGCTTCCTGTCCACAGCTGCTTAGCATGTGTTATGTGTGCTTTTCCTGCAGGGGAACATGGTGAATTTTGTTGGCGAAAAAGGAGAGAAGGTAGGGGAGATGGCTCCTGGAAGGACAGAAACTCTGCCATCGATGCACTTAGGTCCCTCGCTCACTGCACTTCCCATTCTGACAGGGAATTCAAGGGCTCAGAGGTCCTCCAGGCCCACCAGGAGAGTTTCCGGAGAGAGAAGGTCCTCCAACCACATACATTAATGGACCCAAGGTATGGAGGCAGTCAAACTGCTAACATTTGAGGCTTTTTTGGTAATGGGTATGCATTAGTGCTACAAATGAGCCACGTAATAGGATAACAGAGCACTGGTTCTGTACTACAGGGCGACTCTGGTGAGAAAGGAGACAAAGGAGAAAAAGTAAGTAGAAAACCAAAGGAGCTTGACTGTAAAGGTCAGTTTGTGAGGCGACTTGGTCGATTCAACAATCCCAGGTGGAAATCCAGATTCTCCTTGGATACAGATGAAAAGCAGCATTAACGAGGCTCTTCCTGCCACAGGGATTTTGTGTGCCGTACCTGCATGGGTTAAAAGGGGAACCAGGTCCACAAGGGCCCAGGGTAAGCGATGATGGCTGCCTGGGATGTTCAATGTGCTGGTATTAGTGTCCAGAGTGATACATTCAATGTGCAACCTCTTTAATTTCAGGGTAAACCAGGCAAGGATGGAGAGAACGGAATCAACGTAAGTGGGATTTATAACCTACAGTAAAATACATCAAACTGTCATTTGGTTCGTACCATGATACAGAACCTGAGCATATCGGTGTCCATGTTTCCAACAGGGGGAGGCAGGTTATCCTGGTGAACCAGGGCGCCCCGGACTGACGGTAACAGCTGCTTATTCTTCTATATGACGGGAGGGATTGTGAACTACTGTATGAAGAGACACACTTCAATTTATGGAAACTGATTTACGTAATTTCTGATTTTTCCATGAATATGTTGACAAGCCTTTAAAAGAATTATAGGCACATTTTTCGTGCCATAAAAGCAACTACGATTGTGTTTATTTCATAATGAACTCCATACTTGCTAATGATTTTAACACTTTCAGTTTCCTGAACCTTTGTTCAAAGTCAGTTATTTATTTGTTTCTAGGGCCAAAAAGGAGAGAAGGGTCTTCCTGGAAATGTGAGTTGTCTGAACTCCATCTCATGCTTCTTCTGTGTTTCCATTAACGACATTCTCTTAGCTGTAATACATAGGAAGCAAGCCAAACAAAAGTGTTTATTCTGTCAGGCCAAGTTACCCAGAATGCTGCAAAAGCGCTGATCCCATCTTTGTCATGTGACTAATGCCCGTCTTTGTCATGTGACTAATGCTTGTTGATCATGCGACTAATTGGGTGTTGGTTTGACAGGGCTATGCTCCTGGTCCTCCTGGAGAACGTGGTCCACCGGGCATGAAAGGAGAAAGAGGTACGTGGCTGCAGTTTTCAGGACAGCACTGGGGTGGCGGATGCAGTGTTAAAGCGTTCTGTGGGTGTCAGCCTGACAGCCCACAACCCACAGTTTACGACTAGCAAGCTCAATTAAAGTCAGACAACTGAAGTACACGGCACGGGCGTATTCAAGGATGAAAATCTCAAGATTCATCGGGCCCCAATTGTCAAAGTGTGTTCTGGGAAGCAGGAGGAATCATTTTTATGCATGATTTGGCCACTACAGAGTACCGGTAATAATAATAATAATAATAATAATAATAATAATCTGTCCATTTTCCAACCCACTTATTGTACTCCGTTGCGGGGGTCTGGAGCCGATCCCGGACGCAACGGGCACGAGGCAGGAAACAACCCTGGACGGGGGGCCAGCCCATCGCAGGACACACTCACACACCAGTCACTCACACATGCACACCTATGGGCAATTTGGCAACTC
>JABFDZ020000118.1:16270059-16286647 GCA_019775955.2 Pollimyrus isidori | reverse complement strand
CCCCCCCCCCCCCCCCCCCCCCCCCCCCCCCCCCCCCCCCGCCTGACTTTCGGAGAATGTCCTATTTTCTGGAAAACACCATGTTTAGCGATCTAAATCCATCTAAATCAGTTTGTATTATATTTTTGAAATATTCATTTACCGGCCATTATAAATGCCGATACCGATAGTTTAGAAAATGCCTAATATTGGCCGATAATATCTGCGGTCGGGCTCTACACAGCACTAGCCTCGACCGAACCATTCGAGGAGTGGCTGGATGGAACTGAACTCCACATGCCTATCTGCCCCCAAACCACCCCCTCCCAGGGAAACCCAACGCCTCTCCGTGGGTCTGCAGTTGTTGAACCCCTAGGCAGTACTTCAATTAGCAAGGCTTCTACTCAATTCAAGTGGCTTTCTGGGTCCTATGGGAAAATTACCCCCCCCCCCTGCCACCACCACCAACCCCACCTTGTAGAGTCAATTTTCTCACTGTGCAAAGGAAGACTTGTGAAGTCTGATTCCCTTCCTGGTTTTGTTCATTCTTGGGCGACACCAGAAACACACCCTTATTCCTGTCAAGCCCCTCCCAATGTGTCCCTGGAGGGCATTGTTGGAGGGGAGGAGGGGGATTTGTAAGCATCCTGTGATCCCCAACCCCCACTTGGCAGCCCCAAGCCAGCACATTTCCCATCCATCCTTTCGAAAACCTCTTACTGCACAGGTGCCGGCATTCTGACACGACCAGCAGGGGGCACTCTCTCGTGCGTGGCTATTCCCCGAGCTGCCTCCTCTGAGCACATCAGGGCAGCCGGGAAAAGCGTGCACAAGCACACAGCCAGAGAAATAATTCCTCTCATATAAAACCAAAAAGCAACATCGCAAACTGAATTCTTCTTGTAAGTCTGCCTGTTACACTTGGAGACATTAATTATAATTTCAGCAACAGTGTTCCAAAGCATTTCATGATTTAATCACGGAACTATGATTTCCCACTGTTTCTAAGATGCTCGATTTTTAATATACCAATCTAACAAAGATCCCACCCAAATTCCATACCTGCTTATTCAGTAGATGGTCATGATAACCTAGAGAGCAAAATCTGGACATATGAAGAATGTCTGCTTTCCTTGTTGCAGACAATATCATGCATTGTGCACGCTAACCTTGATTATTTACGAAGTACTGCATTTTGGGAGTAAAAGCATGCTTCAAAGAAAGTAAGCTGAATACTATGTATATATATGGAATATATCATTATGCATCATAATCAGCAATCAAATCTTCAGCAAATACACTTGGCTGCAAGTTTAAATCTAGAGCCAGCTGTCATTCTAAAGAGACGCCACATTGTTCTCGGTGTGAGAGTCTGTATGTCAATATGCTGGATGACCTGGCATTCTGCCCAAAATACGTCCCTCTCTCTCACTTCCATGTCTCCAGGAACTGGATCCATATCACGTTGAAACCAGCCAAGTACATGGTTACTGAAGAGAGATAAAGGAGATTATGAAGATGTGTGGTCCTCGAGCTCCTAGAACAGTGTTGAGGACGGCGTGACTCTGGGTTCAGAGGCACAATGTCCTGCAGCCTTGTCACTGGCAAGAGCCTTTCTGTGTGGTCCATTAACATCCCCTTTCGGTCAAAAGAAACCCATCCATCGCCTGAGCTGACATCACTTCCTGTGCTGGGACAGAGGCTCAAAGGAAAACTCAGCAGTGTCATTTCACAAGTTCCCAGTTGCATCGGACATTCCCAGTACAGCGCGCAGTGCACTGTGTGATTCCAGGAAGTCACTGGACAGTAGGTCCACTGTCCCCCTGCATAAGACTGACAGTTCATCTAGCTTGTTATACATGAAAGAGTGAAGAAATCCCACAGAAAAATCCTTTTATTCAAGCTCAGATTTACTATGGAATTGAGCCTGACAGGGACTTTCCCACATAAAATAAAGGCATGTAGGAGCAGGCAGTGACGATGATGTAACGGGTTACAACTAATACATAGGCCTCACTTGTTGGTCATTAATCCATAATGCAATTCACTTCCACAAACAAGCAAACAGATGTTTTTGTTTAGAAATAAAGCAAGTTACAAATTGTGCATGCAACTGTTTGCACACACAAATTTACTAAAGCTACAATGCATCCTGAAAGAAACTTTAACCACACAATGACTCTAAACAAGACAAAACACTCAGGTGTGACTTTAAAAAAACAGGCAACTTCCTTAACAAAACGTGTGCCTCAGATTACAAAGCTTTAACATAAAGAGAACCAGCTCATTTCTCCTGCAAGATGCCAACAGATGGTTGTTAAATGCAGGCAAACCGTGTGCAGTCTGGTAAAGGCAGTGTGACTAATGCAATAAGGCTTTTCTGCTTCCTTTTAAAATGTCCATTCACAAAACAGCTGGCAGGATAACCTATGCCCGGTCCAGCAAGCGACGACCGCAGCCTATTAATACCAGTGGCAGGCTGGAAGGTGAATGATGCAAACTCTATTAACCAGCTTCTCCAGAAAACGCAGACATCCTAATTGTGTCATGGCTGGGTGGGACGTCTCTCGCACGGGGTTAGTACAAACACCAGATATGAAGGTTTGACAGAGGAGGAATGCCAAACAGCCCACATGTTAGATCTGATTACTTCACAGAAAAACTGGAGAAGAATTTCATTACATGCGACATGAAGTGATATTACTTTAGTCTTGTGTGCTCCCCACAACCACAATATAGCACATGTGCATCAGGAAAAGTATAAACTACAGTGAAGGACGTAATTGCATTAGCTTTCCTTAGCTCATCAGTGGGTCCCTGGGCTGCTGCGTCTTAACGAGATTACAGTATTATTTATTTGCACACATGCATTTAACTACTTTGCTTGATGACAGGACAGCGAGAGCCTGTTTATCAGATGAATCGGTCACCACTTAATTTACCTGTGAACCCGAAATCTTAGGCTACTCGCACATCACACCAACACTAACGTAAATCCGCAATTAAACCAGACCAGAATCATATCACCACTCACTCATTAAACAGACAGATTTTCTGCCTCATTCAAAGGGTCACTGTCAGATGCCACACGGCGCCCGTCAACCTGCGTTTATTACGATGCCAGTCGAACACAACAAGTTAATCCAAGGCCGCCGATCGGGACTCGCCTCGGCGGAAAGGGGGCCGGCTGGGGGCATGGCGGGGGAGTGGTTCGCATTTCCACGAGACCGTGCGGCTCCATCAGTGCTTAGTCCAGCGATCCGGTGAGAAGCTTCCCTTCTCTATCCATCATAATCGCTCAATTGAAACACGGCGGTGCCCCACCGCATATACAGCGTTTACCCACATATAAGCACATAGAGGAAAGAGCAGGACGGGGATGATTTATAAAAACACACGGTGACCGCCGGGGCGACGGCTCTGCAGGCTTCCCGCTTTCTCTCATTTACAGAATGCTGCTTACAGCCAGAGATTTAACCACACGCCAATATCAAGAGGCGCCTCCCATATCCGGGCAGCAGCACTATAACTAATCCGAGATATAAATATAAAACAAAAAGTTACGACTGGCGTGAGGCGTGTGACTCCGGCAGCAGCGGCGCTGAAAGGGGCGACGCAGCCGCTTTCAATGGCCCTTCCACCGGCCCACGGGCAGCGGGCGCCCCGCAGCAAACGTGGCCGCCCGGCAGCGTTAAAAGCTGCCGGCGACAGGCCGTGTGAAGCCGTCTGCGGCGAGTGCCAGGGAGCAGCTGGCGACAAAGGCGGTCGGGCCTCGGCGCCACACAAAACGGCCATTAACACCCAATAACCCCCTCGACTAGGGGACGGAACTGCCGTCATTTAAATATGGCTAAATCCGCCGAATACTGACAGATTTGAATAAAACAACCAGCCGCGATGTCAGGGACATGTAAGCGGTTTACACCTGGAAAGGGACCCGCCTGCAGACCTCTGGATCTAAAGCCGCCCATCTTAGTATCACGCCTTACCTACGCGCAGGTCCTAACATCGGCAGTAACCGCTAAGGCGGCCGCTAACCTAGATTAAACTAACCAGTGCTGGGACACAATGGATACGGACTAGCTGGCGGTCCACCCCGATAACTGGGCTACTAGCTGCTGTCTGCCCAGCTAAAGAGCAGCTAGTTATTGCAGCCCCGGATCGGGCACTGCCCCCGGGATGGGCGCAGCTAGCGGCCGCCGGAGGGGGATAACCAGCGATCGCCAATAAAAAAAGCCACGTCGCGCCCGCCCCTGAGAGCCTGTGAGGGGCCTGCAGTTAACGGCCGTCGCCAGATTCGGGCAGCCAGCATCGGCATCGTGCTGCCGGGCTGATCGATAGCAACGCGCCGCTAGCTAGGCGGAGAAAGGGGCCTGCTTGCTGGATATCCTCGCAGCGTCCGGGCACCACGGAGCATCCGGACCACCAGCCGTCCAGCAACCCGCGGCGACGGCGGCTGGGGGTCTGCTTACCTTGTTTGCTTTCTATTTTCCCCGACATTTCGGAATCAGACACGGGCTCTTCAAGGAGAATCACACCCCGGCGGCTGCACCGATCCTCTCTTTGCGCGGTCGCTGCCCGCTTTTAGTCCCGCATTCCTGCGCACCGCCAGTCCGGACGTCGCGATTTCGGTGACGATGCGGCTCTTCCAGGCGTCTTCCAGGCGCATTTGCTGGCTACATTACCGCCACGGTCATTTCCCCCCTCTGTCCGAATCGCTCAATGAGGCCACGATCGGCAGCCCCTGACTATCTCGGCAGTGGGATATCCCGCCCCCTGTCGGATGGTATGAGCCGTTAAGTTTTTTTTCCAAGCCCTCCGGCGGCGTTTTTTTGCCTGTTTCTTCACACCCGAGATCGTTTTGTGACTCTTTCTACACCCGCCAGCATTAAAGCTGGAAATATCAGATGATCATATTAACGCCATACAATGGGTCATGGAACCCTCCATGCGTATGATCAGTGTTTTCATTCACGTGGCTACCAGTTACAGAACTAACTTATTACTTTTACACACCAGTATGCTTCACATTGTTTTTGACTGCTGACAGTGCGGCTTAGCCTTATACTGGAATTCATAGGAATCTGGTGTAAAGGCTACTCTTTCAAAATATTTTTTTAAATGAAGACATTTCCTGGCCTTTCATTCCAACCAACTAGATGCGAGATGTTCCACATTGAAGGCACTTAGATTTAAAGCATAAATGCCAACAGTTCGGTGTTACTGACAGTAAAACACAGACTGCATGGCAGTAACTCCGTAAACAGCATCGCTTTCATCTGAGATACACAAGATGCCCGCAACCACGTTGCTTATTTAAAGATGGAGGCGGCTATGCTGTAGATCGCATTATGTTTTTATTTTATTTTTTTTATTTTCTTCTGAGGTCATCGTGAATACTCGAGTTCCCAAAAACACTAAGAATTTGCTGAATTTAGGGTTATATGTATTACTGTAGCTCATCCTCCAGTGCTGTAGGTGGTAGCAACGTACTCCGCATGTGGCTTAAATCGTAATTTATTAGTATGGCATCTCCAAGCTAAATAATAATATGAACCGTTATATTATTAAAATGGCCCAAAACGTTTATTTCATAAAATAGTTAGAGTTACCTCGCCTTATCGCGAATGTCCCAATCACACAATTATTATGAATAGACTCCTCGTTGTTGCTATGAATGGTTTGACTTAGGGAAATTATATTTTTATATCGACGTTAAATCCACGTCTATTAATAGAGCCTTCGGTAATTAATCGTTATGCAAAACACGCCAAAGCCTCAAGGTTGCGCTGCCTATCTTACATCTCTGGTAGCTACGGTGGCGTATTTGCAGAAAATATTTAAAAATGGATCACATGCGAGCTGTAAAATAAGAAAACTAAATTAAATGACGTCAGTTCTAATGTACATTTGTGTTACATGTTATAACAATAACAAGTGTCTTGCATAACAGACATGTCCTTCAGTCACACAATATATTTGTAGCTTGGGCCATATAGTTGCGTTTAAGAATCTCTATTGTCACTGAACACAGCGAAATGTCGTTTCGTGCCACTCCGGTCAGCATGCATGATAAATGTTTGCTGGTACTCCACAAAAATAAAATCTGAAAGCAAAGCGGACATTATGAGAATTAACAGAAAAGTGTGAGATGGTGGCTCTGATGGTTTTACACATGCCTAAATTCAACATTTAGCACATCTTTCTTTAAAAT
Source organism: Pollimyrus isidori (assembly GCA_019775955.2). Lineage (NCBI taxonomy): Eukaryota > Metazoa > Chordata > Actinopteri > Osteoglossiformes > Mormyridae > Pollimyrus > Pollimyrus isidori. Next base: position 16,280,454 of record JABFDZ020000118.1, on the reverse strand, counting down.
AGACACAAATAAATAAACAGCCAATTCACTTCGCCAATTTAGGGACGGGACTAGACCACAAATGCAGTATATTTCTTATTTATAACATTAACATATGAATATCCGGACAGTAGACAGATCCATTTCTGTTATACAACTTTTATTTTTCTTAAAATGTCGTTGACAACCTGGAAACACAACAATTTGATGGAAACTTGCTGATTTACATATCTTTATGAATCCTTGGTAAACTGAAAATATGGCGAAAGCGGTTATCCATAACGGTTATTCATAAAGCAGACTGGCCTATCGCACGTGATATATATTTACAAAAGATACAGAAGGAATGTGCCTCACTGCGTTTTTCTCTTCTGAAGTCTTGTGCATGTATTCCATTCTGCATATATTACATTAACATATATGAATAACGCACAGAGGTGAAACGCTCGGTCATACAATGGCAAGATTAGCATTATTTTGCCTTATAACGTAAAAAGACTTATGCATTATTCTGAGTGTACCCGATTATAATGAGCATACCGCCTTGTGAGATAATCTGTTCACCAGAAAGGTGTGCAAAGTAAGGTGAGGTTTTTGCTGAGGCTTCCACAAAAGCTAAAATTAGACGGCAAATTCCCATTAAACAGCCTTCGATGAGCAACTGCACAGGCTATTTCATATTTCAGCACCTAACTTTCTCAGAGTCTGCAGGAAGAGATTCATTGGATGTAAACTGTGACGGTGAAATATAATGCAAAAATAATTCAAAATGTAAATTCAGATGTAGAGTGGGTGCGTCCTTTTTTTAAAAGACCATCTATGGGAAGGATTGATCAGAAACCGGAACCAATGCGTTTTCTAGCATAGACACCTATACCATAAAACTCCGAAATTATTGATTCATTGAAATAATCCGATTAATGAATAATCCAATTAAATTAATACAACATTGAAATGCTGGATTGACTCGCGTATGAGCTTGAGTTGTACTCAGCAGTTCAGCCCGATTTCTTTGATGCCAAAAATATTTTTTTTTTGTATTTTTTTTAGCAGGTCATCTATTTCTACTGTTTTTTTCCTCCATCAACATATCTAATTATTCTTCCGAAGTTCAGCATCAAACTCATTAATCGACAAGAAAACACTCTGCAGCCATAGGTCGGCTACAGAAAACACCGGTCTCTCCAGACTGTGGGGAATCTGCGTCCCAGGGGTACTGTGAAATTACAGAGGAAAATAGAGCCTCCCTCCTACCCAGGCGGACTCACATCTACTCTACAGTAGCAGGCTTGTTGAAGCAGGAACAGAGCATGTCCTTAAGAGGAGTTCTGCACGGATCTGAGATCTGCTTCAGCTGAGACGAACTAATTGGTAGTTTTGGTAGGTTGGGGAATTACTTGGTTAGATATTTGTTTATTAAATTGACCTTACAATGCACCAATTATATTTTTATCTTTGTCAATTGTACTCCTCCACAGTTTCTAAATATTTTTTTTTATGGTGTCCCAAAGGTAAATATGTGACCAGTCTTCTACTCTATTTATCATAAAACACAGACTAAGTGTGCATGTTTCAACTCGCGTCATTGTGGCAGTAATTTTGAAAAACACAATGCACAGTTTACCAATAATATCGTACGAATTCAGATAAACCTGAAATATATGCACAGGGATGAACCACATTTAAATGCCTCTCGTCTGCTGCCCTCTGATGGTTGACACCAGCAAAGCAATTGGAATGAATGTTGTTTGATCCCATCCAAATATTTTCCAAACCGCTTATCCTTACTGGGTCGCGGGGGGTCCGGAGCCTATCCCTAGAACAACCCTGGCCAGCCCATCGCAGGGCACACTCACACATGCACTCCAATCAGCCTCAGGGGGAAACCAGAGTACCCGGAGGACCACGGGTAGAACATGCAAACTCCACACACAGGAAGCCCAGGCGGAGACTTGAACCCGGGTCCCAGAGGTGTGAACAGTGCTAACCACTGCACCACGATGCCGCCCCCTTAAATTAAATATTTATAATGGTAATTCTTATTTGGTCACAATTCACAGTTTTTTTGTATTTTATACAAAATGTTGTATTTTATACCAAAATAATCATAGTTATAATCAAGTAATACAGTAAAAATAATGTAATGCAAATCATTATTTGTAAATTCTAATATGGTTGATAAATGAGAAATATGGTCTGGCTTCTTTCACATTCATCTTATTAACTACTTGCAAAAGTTAATTATTATTCTCAATACAGGTGACAATTAGATTTGTCCATAAAGAAATTGTTTGGAAACTGGTTTATATTCAATAGATATCTCTTGGTTATTTCCTGTGATCTTTCTTTATGTCCTCGTATATTTGCAAATTCTCATATAAATTGCATATCATATAATTTTGCATATAATTTGCATTGCAAAAATATAATGTTTCAAACGCACTAATGTGTTTCACGGCATTTAAACGCAAGTAATCTACTAAACATATTAATATTGGGCCAGACCGCAATGATGTAATTGTTCAGCGGGACCCAAAGGCCTAGAGAGACACCCAGTGGAGCACTGCTGTAACCACAGGAGAGACTCCGCTCTGCTCTCCCTGCGTTAATGAGCACTGGGAGTCTGGGACTTGGTGCCAAATTTACGGCAAGATGACATCTCCAAAAGCGCCATGAAATAAAACGCTTACTTTAGATCGGAAATATTACATCTAGTATTTTATTTTTAGAAAAGGAAGCGTTCTTTGTGTACAATGCGTTCTCATACAAAAGTTGTTCACATATTTTTTTTTCTGTAATTTTGTTAAAATTATAAAAGAATATCACATTTTATTTAGGGTGGATGCTTGATATAGACTCAAGGTAACCCGCAACCAAGATACTGTTCAAAGATGGACTTATGGATGGATGGATGGATGGATTGGAAATGATGCAAAAGCACACTATTTATATAATTGTCTGGGTCATTATGATTATCTCTATTGCTATAGAAAACATGATTACTCATCTGTTTACTAGAGTTGTAGAGGTTTCATTGTAAGGGTGATATTAACATAAATTGTTAACATTAGATAACTTTTTTTTTTAAATCGTGGATACTACGCACCAATATGTAGACCTAATCCAGCTGCGATAGTCATGCATACAGGAATTTCATTTTCACTAGTGTCATGGATGAACGCCGGCATTTTCATAGCCTGACTGAATCCCTAAACAAAAGCCGACAACAAAGTATTTCTAAACGCCGAAATGGTTTCAAAGAGCAGTTTTAATGTGCAGGTTGATTTCAGTCTCAATTAGCAGCGACTTCGCAGGACCGTCATCATTTAAATGACCCTGTTCATTACCACGAGCTTGTTTGTTTCCTCTGCAGTGTGACAGTAATGGGCACATCAGCCTGGAGCCGCCGTTTCATCTGCAGGCCCTAGCCGACATCAAACGTATAGTCACTTTAAAAGCGCACAGGATCAATCACTGCGTGTCCCCGCGATTGGCGGCGCCCGCGCGCTGTCAAGCGGCCCCTCGCTTCGATTAACACGCAGCGTCGCACCCGAGTTGCAGAGCTTTGCCTTTCGCAATCTCATTTGTCCGAGACCACAAGTGAGTTACCATAGGCACAGCTCAGATAGCCAGGGTTATGCGGTGGACATAGTTTTGGATCAGGAGGGCTACATCTTGCATTTATTTTCATTAATAAACGAAGCCATTACAAATTTAATCGAATAGTCATGGATTCAGTTTGCAGGTTCGCGGTTATCTTGATATGTAATTTTAAATGTCCAAGAAATAATGATTAAGTTTCAATCACTTGCAGGTGCTGCGATTGTCCGCTAGATGAGGCACGCGAGATGTCATTTTCGTTAAGATTTCAAGCGACCAAACTCGGTTACCGAATGAGTCTGCTTAGATATCTATTCAGTCTTTCATTTTGCGTTAACTTACCTTTGACTGGAATTACTCTTCCAATTTAAATTCTTTGCGTGTATTTTTTACGAATTAAACTCCAAAATAATATATACCAAAATATATTTTTTTTGTCTAAAATGCACGTATGCTTTCATTTGCATATGCATGTATATGCATTTTAAGAGCAGAATCCTTCCAAATATTTCATGACATTGATTACGTGCATGTGCTTGTTTTTTACTTTTAAAGTAAAGTACCAAGTGCCATAATATATCCACAGATTTAAATTTATTTAAATCTATGCATATTTGAAATGTGTTGTAGGTCTGGATCTGTCATATCGCCCATCATCTCTGGATCCCTGTTTTCTGGTCACTACATGCTTTAGAGAATCGATCTGCGTGCAAATCATGAATTTGTTGGGGTTTGTCAGTTTTGTGTCCTGGGTATTGTTTCACAAAGCGGGATTTTTCCTTTATCCAGATAACTTAAGCCAAATGTGAGGATTGTCAAACAGGAATATCACTTATCTCTGTCCAATGGGAATGTCACTTATCTCTGCTACTATTAGACAGTTTTTATGTTTGGCTTAAGTTATCCAGCTGAATGGGAAACTTTGTTTTGTGGAAGACTCCCCTGCTACTGGAGAGCTTGATGGTCCATTTCAAAGATGAATTCTTATTCATCAGATAAATCTCAGGCAGTCTAAGGCTTTCTCACTATTTACCTGACATTCCACCAGTGCCATGAACGAGGTGTGCCACTTTTTCTCTTTATATAATCTAAGTATGGTATGGCCTGATTCAGCCTGCAGACATCTACACCCCAGATCTACACCCTAGATATACACCCGAGGCACTGATTTGCACTCTGCATGACTGCTTAAATATTGGGATTTGTAAGAATGTTCTCCAGAGAGAGAGCTCCCACTTACCTTATTTTTCTGAAGCAAATACTCACATTAAATGTGTGTGGTCAGGTGACCTTTGCTCCTTCTCATGAGTTGTAGCAAATCTTTTGGGAGATCAAGCAGAAATTTAATATGCGTAAAAGCAGATGTTTATGTTTATTCTTTGGTAACAGAATTTTTATTTTTTCTTTCTGGGGAAAAAAAAATCACATATATTTTCATGTACCCATCTCCTTCTACCAGGGTCCTTTTTATGTGGGAGCTCTTGAATGGAAGGTAATATTATTTGGTAGAAATGTGCTGGGAGTGTGTGAGGAAAGCAGTTGACATACCAGGTAATGTGGAAGCTCTAACTGGAGCATGTTCACCATTTAATCTTTCAAGGAATTACTCCCCTGGTCAATATTTCAATAACGGAGTGTAATACCAACTCGATCGATTCATTAGATTGAAACCTATCTTTATATTAACTTGCAAAAATCCCTGGAAAAGAAAACATTATTCTTCCAAAAAAGCGTCAGTTTACGGGTGTTGAACTAGCTAACAGATTATTGCCAGACCATTTTGCTTGTTAGTTCTGTAGTATCTAATAATAGTCCGTGACAGTGCACAGTTATGCAATTATGCTCCCTATCAATTGTGATGCTCATTTAGTTTGATATATAGTATGTATTAATAAGCAGAATGTACATGTATATGGTGCTTACTTATGCAAAATGATCACCTATTCCTCTATATGTATAGTGCACTGCCATCATCCACTATAGATAGATAGAATTGGAAAGCCAGCTACTTGGGCACGCTCTGTGTGTTACACTGTGTGTGGCGTGGGCATGCTCTGTGTGTTACACTCTGTGTGGTGTGGGCATGCTCTGTGTGCTACACCCTGTGTGGCGTGGGCATGCTCTGTGCGTTACGCTCTGTGCATTACGCTCTGTGTGTTACGCTCTGTGCGTTACACTCTGTGTGGCGTGGGCACGCTCTGTGTGTTACGCTCTGTGTGTTACGCTCTGCGCGTTACACTCTGTGTGTTATGCTCTGTGCGTTACGCTTTATATGGCGTGTGTTATGCTCTGTGTGTTATGCTGTGTGTGCTACACCCTGTGTGTTACACTCTGTGTGGCGTGGGCACACTCTGTGCGTTACACTTTGTGTGTTACGCTCTGTGTGTTATGCTCTGTGTGTTACGCTCTGTGTGGCATGGACATGCCCTGTCTGTTATGGCCTGTATGTTACGCTCTGTGTAGCATGGGCACATTCTGTGTGGCGTGGGCACGCTCTGTGTGTTACACTCTGTGTGTTACACCCTGTGTACTACACCCTGTATGTAACGCTCTGTGTGGCGTGGGCACGCTCTGTGTGGCATGGGCACGCTCTGTGTGGCGTGGGCACGCTCTGTGCACCCCGTGTTTATGTGTCCTGAGACACCGTGGGACCTTTGAGTTCATTCTCAAACCGACCATGTAGAATATGCGATTATGGCAGGTGGGTGGATTCATTAAATACAATGAAATATATTTCATGAGCAGTCATTGATTTTTTTTTGAGATAAAAAACTGGGGTAATGAAAACTAATCATACCAGACACAGACCATCATATGCGCACTGCTGCTATTTTTCCACCGTATTGCATATACAGAGGAGCACAGGAAGCTGCTGTGATGTCTGGCAGTGAGTGGTTGCGTCTTTGTTCTGCTTACCATTCTGCTAGCATAGCTGCTTTGAGTTTCCACTAGAGAGTTCCTTTGAGTCCTGCTTTCTGCTACACTCAGGAAACCGACACAGTTCAGGTGAATCAGTGAGCCTGAATGTTGTCTCTTCGGGGTACAAGTCAATGTAACTGTGCATAAACTGCCTGTGATACAGTGAGGAGATAGAGCCTATCCACTTGTGCTTGCCTGTGATAGGATGAAGTTCCCCATTAAGCATTTGGAGAAGCATAACTGGAATGTAATCAGGAGTAAATTTCCCAAATGTCCTTCTGAGGTTTACATCAGTTCAGTATTATTCATCGGCTTATCTATCAGCCGATATGCGACTATATTGATAAATGTGCTTAGATGTGCGTGTTTATTATAAAATTCAGTAAGCATGCTATTGAAAAGTAACTTATAAAGGTAGAAATAATTTTTCAAGAGTATATTTCACTTGATGAAACACTGGCTTACTAGAGACATTTTTACATAGTGTCCACACAAGTAGAACTTCTCAGCATATAATTATATCAGATTTTCCTGCTTAGTAGAAACTGAATTTTTATCTGTTGGAAAAGGCAGGTAATTTTTATCCTTAACAAGGTGTGTATTGATCTTGATTTTGCTGGTGTGGCACCCGGATGCTGTTATCCAGGGGCAGAGTAATGGCTCCCTGAGCAGCACTGTGGCCACTTGCTCGGTCCTGGACGTGCAGAGAGTCTGCATTTTCTTCCTGCTTTTGTAAGATTCCCCCAGGGATGCCTCCCCCAGTCCAAAAACATGTGCTGTAGCTGGACTGCTGCCTCTTAATTGGTACCTTGTGATAGACAGGCGTCCCGCGCAGGGCATTCCGCACCCCCACAATGCTCCGAAGAGCTCTGGGGTCGCTGTGACCCAGTAGTCCGCCATTGATACTGCACTTTATTTAATGTGGCTTCAAACATTTGGGAAATACCTTGAAAAGATGATGCAGAAGCAAACGAGGAAGGAAAAATGCAAATGAAGGGCCTCTTTTGGAAAGAGTGAATATAGGACCTGTGTGGAAAATTTTACGTAAGGAGGAAGAGGTTATATGTAAGTATATGTAACCTCTAAATGTATGTAAATAAAATAAATACATATTTGTAATACCTTTAAATTTTATGTAGGGTATGTGAGAAAGAAGAGGTTATATATAAATACATGTAATCTCTAAAATTATATAAATTGTATAAACATATACATTTATAAAATACATAAATTATATGCAAGGTAGGCTATGTGAGAAAAAAAGCGCTTTAGAGGACATGGGAACGATTTATAGATTTATGCATAAGTTTATAAAGGGGGCTATGTGGAATAGAATAGTATATATATAACTGCTAAATTGGAAGTGAGTAAGCTGTAATTACACAGGATATGCTGGTCTTTTTTTGGAGAAGAATACTAGGTGAGCTTGAGTGTGGAAGGGTTAGGGTAGCATGTGGCGTGATGCTCATAGGCATGAACGTCCCTCACTGGCACTGGATCAGTGAAGATACCCAACACACATGGGGTGAAGGACATGGGAAGCCACTTTGTATCTGCAACCAAACAGAAAGACGGAGGGGTGCAGCACTCAGCTCACTCGGGGGGGTCTCATCTGGTCGACGGTGGAAATGAAGAGGAAAAGTGAGATGGTTTCAGAAGGCGGATAGCTGGAAAGGTGTTGGGATGCCAAGGAGTAGCAGATGTTAAGAGGCCATATTCAAGATGAAGTGACTGACCAAATGTTTGCAGCTTCATGGAACACATTCGGCAGGCCTTGCAGTCCTTTTTCTATCAAATGATGATGGATGGCATCTGTGTCATTTTACATGATGTAAGGCAGAGGGCAAAAGTAGATGATAAGTAGGAGTGATACAGTATGACATCAGAATGTCACAGGACATCAGAAGCTGCCAGGTCAACAGATTTAAACAAGTACAACAGGACGAGTATGACAGCAGAGATGAGGGACATGCATGCTCTCTGTCCCTCTCAGTGTCTTTCCCACACACACATGCTAAGCATCTATTCATGTCTTTAAAACTGCTTTTACTGTCGGCTTAAGGGACACCCCAAGACGCCTGGCTCCGGTTTTGAAGTTTCCTTCTGAGGCAATCACAACAGGAGTCCCTTTTATACTCTGAGGACACAAAAGCCAGAGGTGAGACAGCCCTCGCCAAGGTCAGCATAAATGAAGGTCTCCGTGACATTTGCCTGGTGCTTGGCTGCACGGTACGTAGCTGAGGGGCCTGAATGGAGGCTGGGCCCCCACTCCAACTTACAGCCTGCTCCTTCTCACTGTGCTATTGAAGACATGGACCCTCTACATCTTCAATAGGTGAATTGACCAGCTCAGCAGAAGACCAGGGCTCCCTCTCTTTTCATTTAGGAGGGAAATGCCACCCATTCACAGTCCTTCTCTATTCAGACCTTTACCACTGAAAGTGACCATAAATGGAAACGCTCGGGGTCGTTGCTGGGAATGCAAGATGGCATGATTAAATGCACCAGAATAGCTTTGTCATTTCTGTAGCATCTGTTTTTTTTTAAACCAGCTGTACACTGTTACTCACCACCTCCTGGTTTCTTGTTGGGGAGTCTTTTTTGAAAGCTTCTGCCAATATGCATACTGAGGAATCTTGGAACATTCCGCATTGATGTGGTATCAGTGACAATGCTAGCACTAACCATCAAAGTTAGCAAATAAAAGCTGCTCTTGAAACTTTTTCTAGCAGACTATATCACCACAAGTTACTACTTCTATCTTAAAGCCTTTAGCTATACTACGTAACAGGTCTCACCATGAATCTTTAAATTTCATAGAAATCAAACTGAGCTCCTAACTAGTATAATATAATTACTAGTCTCAGTAGCTCAGGTGATGTATTGATCCTGTGTTACCAGAACAAATTAGAGAAAATGATTTTATTTAAAAATCAACTAGTCTAACATACAGTTTTTCTTTCAGTTACTGCTGTTTAGTGTACACTGAACTGTACTAAAAATTAGAACGTGGAAGAAGTTTTTCTTGGTAACACTATCTGTATGCTTAAATTGCATCAACTTCCCGCAGCATCAACTTACTGCCGTATAAATTTTTCATAGAATATTTTTTATGAATGATTATGTGGTTTTTTTCCCCCACAAAGTAGCTCATCTCTGTGGACTGAAAGATTTGAACAACATACAGGAAGGGCAGGACATGCGTTATGGTAATTTATGACGCCATTTTAGTGGGTCACTAAATACCATCAAAGAATGACTATAAAAGTGTTTTTCTAGCAGACCAAGCAGGACTGGATTGTAACTTAGCTTGGGGTTCTTGGAGTAACGCCTTTGTACAAATAATGTCTGGCATTAAGTGCAGGTAGGATGAACAATGTTTTTTTGCTTTGAACACGCAAGACGGATGGAGACCCTCACATGATTCCTTGCTATAAAATTTTCTGATTGCTTTTCAAACTCATCTGTTACAACTGTGCCAGAAGCAAATGCCAGCGACGTCCACTTTCATCAGCATTAAACCTGTGATCAGAGGTCTGTTTGTTCTCTTTCATAAATGTCTGTTTTGCGAAATCCTTGACTAGGTAATTAGGTGCTTCGGATTTCATCACCAAACCGCCTTTATGTTTCGCTCCGTGAAGCTGCAACCTTCTTTTATGGAGTTCCACTAGATGATCTAACATCAGGTGCCGTGTTACGTTCTAGCTGGGAATTCAGGGTCAGGGGAGGGAGCCATTATCGTTATTTTTAGGTTCAGTGTGATCCAGCAAGCTTTTTTAACTGTTTATGGACAGTGTCTTCATGATAGGATAAAACACGAGAACTACACTCACCTAAAGGATTATTAGGAACACCTGTTCAATTTCTCATTAATGCAATTATCTAATCAACCAATCA
>JABFDZ020000118.1:16252896-16269959 GCA_019775955.2 Pollimyrus isidori | reverse complement strand
ATGGGCCAACATTTCTACAGAATGCTTTCAGCACCTTGTTGAATCAATGCCACGTAGAATTAAGGCAGTTCTGAAGGGGAAAGGGGGTCAAACATCGTATTAGTATGGTGTTCATAATAATCCTTTAGGTGAGTGTATGTGTCTTTTGTGATTAACTTTTAGGATAACATGCATACTGCCATCGGGTAAAATGGATAATGCACAATATGCAATGTCCACCATGTATAATAAAAACGATACTGCTCTTGACATCAAATGTTAATTGTAACACCTGCTGTGCTGGGGGACCCAGTGAGAACAAAATTAGGTTACATTCTAGCTGGAGTGGTGATGGGGGGGGTCCCTCTCGCTAGGTGCTCTGCAGCGACTCCTACTGTTCGTTATGTGTTTATGCCGCTTTGGCAAATATTATCCAAATACTCAAGGAAGCCTACAAGACAGACTGCCACAAGGAGTGGGTGGTTGACATTTTGAATAAAATAAAAATCAAGGAGAAAAAAATTTAAGTGTATTTTAGATGAATTTATGAATGAAAACGTGTCTGTACCGTTTGTATAGGCTACTTCCACGTGCTGCAGACTGTCATGTAAAGAATGAGGACAGTAAGCGCTCTGTCTGCCTGCAGGAAACACGGTATGACAGGTCATTCTCCTTTCCTGCTGTGTACCACGTCGTCTACAACAAAAGTGCAGGAACCCATTGGCAGCGTGTTATCTCATACACTTAACCTCAGTCTTCCTCGTACGGTTCAGCGTGACAGAGGTATAATCAAACTCTGACGGGACTGGGAAAATATCATCTAAAAACATTATCTGCGACGCGAAAGCTTTTAAACTATGACGGTTTGTCGGCATTTCGCGGGACCCGTAGGTCAGGTTCCGCCGCGTTGTGTTTAAAAATGAAACGCACTCATTCGCTTAACGTGGGTTTTAATGGAGATTTACTTTATGAGATTTTTATTTTTCTGCAATTTATAATTTTTTATTGAGCATGGAAGGGCATTGTATTGAAGACGTGCGCAGGGTGAACGCCGACTGCCACACACTTATTTATGCGTCCGGCTTAAATCAACCGCAATGTGCATCATCTCATTTTCTAAACTAATAAGAATTATAAACGCCAAAGAGCTTTTCCGGAAAAAAACACAGCACAAACTTTAGGTAGGTTTTGCATAAGTTATAAATAAGGGAAAAGTTAAAAACAAAACCGTTATTTTCCAAAATGGCAGGAAGTGATTCCTCCATTAAAGAAATAAATACCTAATATTGCAACATTAAAAGCTGTAATAAAACAAATAAATAATTAGAAATTTATGTATATGTATTTTTCAAAGCACATTGCACAAGACAGGGATACGCACTGGATGAGACACCAGCCCAGAGTACAGACGCAGGGTACAGACACACTCTAAGCAGTTTATAGCGCCAATTAGACTTTTGAGAGGAAACCGGAGTTCCCGGAGGGAACATACACTTCACAGGGAGACCACGACAACTCCGCACACACAGAATTATTAAAGATATAATACATTATAAATAAGTACTACAAATATTAATCTAATTCATTAGCTGCCCCCCCCCAAAAAAAAAAACAAACTTCCATGTCTCCTGTTTAATGAGAATGCAAATATATCTTCAAATGAGAACAACCCTGGCTTAAACAATTTCAACTACTACTACTACTACTCTTCTTCTTCTTCTTCTTCTTCTTCTTATTATTATTATTATTATTATTATTATACATTTGTTTCCTGGCCACCTTTATCATTTTGAATGGTCTTTTAATTTACTTGGTAACTTCAGAAAACCATGTGGTTTGCATTTTTATAAATAATTTCTTAATTTCACATTTTAAAATAAATCCTCGGCTCATTAGCGGTGCCCCACACAGGCTCTCTGCTCTCTGGGCCAGATCTAAATTTATCTTATGTCTTGAGAACAGAACAATTATCCAGCTCAGAGGATTGCTCTATGACAGGGTTTCAATTTAGAGATTGATTACAGTCAGAGTCTTAACCTCTGCAGCAAAGTTCATTGGATGCAGGGCTGACTCCCCCTCAGAATGAGGCATGCTGGGTGAGTGATGTATGAATCCCTCTGTGTACCGACGGAGCAATTTGGAAATTAGCATCCATGCTCAAGGATGCAAAAGCAGATTTCGGCCTTGAATTTGAACCTATGAGTCTCTGGTCATAAATTCAGATCTGTGCCCACCCACATGTGGAGTGGTCTCTCTGCACGGCAAGTTCTCGCTGATTCATTTGGTGGCTGAGAATCCGCGCTGGTCTGAACCATGCCAGGCGCTGATGGCATGACCGTGGCGAGCGGAAGGTACATTACTCTAATATCCTCTGTGTGCCTTCTGCTGCCGGTGGCCGATTAGGAATATCCTGGCGGAAACTTAAGACACAACACGATGAAGATGATTGACTCCACAGAATGGGGGGGCAGTTATTTAATTCACTGGCTCTGTCCCTCTGTTGAAGTGGGAGGGACTTGGTGTGGGTGGGCGGTCGGCGGGCTGCCAAAAACAGACTTAAATCATCATTAAACCACACCACCCCCCCTTTTTGTGAAACCCTAGAGGTCACCCCACTCGTAGTGTGGCCCGGTGCCGTCTCTAACGGCTGTCCCAGGCCAGCCATCCATCAGCCTCCGTCATGTCCACTTTGCCTGGCCTGATAACAGGGGAATTACGAATTAGGAACCGGCCCAGAGATCGATACATTATTTAAGAGGCAGGTTGCGGATTGCTGATGAAAATTAATGAGCAGCGCCCCCTGTCTGCGTGCCTGGCGTCAGCTGACAAAATCTCAGAGAAACGCAAAAACAGCCTCCAGGCAGGCGGCTTGTGGGCAGACGCTCCCCCATCTATTATTGATATAGGCCTTGACAAGCGTTCCGTGAAAAGGCAAAGAATTAAAAAAACCATGCGTGGGGGGGGGGGGGGGGGTAAAAAAAGAGATCATCTCATGTTAGCCCCCCCGTTGAAAGGGTCGCAGTGTTTCCTTCCAGGTGAAAAGCCCTTTGATTCAATAAAGGCTTCTAAATAGGCAGTGGGCTGTAACCCGGCATTCCTCCCCAAGACTCACGCTCAATATTTTAAAAGTGGGGTCCGAGCTGTAGCTTTCCAGCCGGCCATCGCCGCATTGAAAATTCATATTTCAATTTCACTCCTCTTTGCTCGCGCCTTAACCCCTTAACAACAGAGGTTTCCCTAGTAAGACATCTTTCTGGTTCAGGGTATCTGCTCTGAAAGGTCCCAGCTCAGGACCATGTGGTGTTTGGGCTGGGCGACAGGATCTTTATCTGGGGGAATATGGCACTTCTGGGGGGACAGAGGGGTAAACTTGCGATGGGACAGCAAACACGATGTGGACAAAGCTGTGTTTTTGGCACAGAGATGAACACAAAGCTGAAAATACAGTGGGGGGTGCAGGAAAACCTTCTTTGTTGGGATATTTTACATTTTATTTATCTACACACAATGTTTTTTGGAGAAAGCAGGGTCAGACAGTGCTAGGAACAAGGGGCCTCACTCAAGGGCCCAATGGGGAAATCGCTCTGCTGACCCTGCGGATTGAACCAGTGACCTAACCCACTTAGCCACCCGTTTACGTTAGCTGTGGTTTCTTCTGGGAGGCTATAGGGGCAGAACCAATACAGAAACGACATGTTATACACATCACTGGCAGAAAAGGGAGAACTGGAGGCCCTCAGCAGGCCAAGCCCTGCCTACCTCCCTCTCTCTCCTCCCTGCTGTCCTGCATAAGTCCTGCCCATGCCTTTTCCAGGAAATGCTAATCCGATAGTCACACATCGTACTCCTACATGTGCGTATGCTCTTTGTCTCTTTTCTCCTGTTACAGCTGATCTGAAGGGAACCCTTTGTGGTCTTACATCGTCGCACTGCCCGTAAATGTTTTTTTCTTGCACACATGGTCCGCGATATGGCGGTCCCTGTTCCAGGTGTTGCTAGAACCTTCGATGTCTCGGAATGCTGGGATTTGTAGCTCGGTAGGTCTCCAAGGGAATATATCTGTTACTTAAATGGAACAGAAGCCATGTTTTGTTGCAGCCTGAGGAATAACACTATTGCATTTGTAGGATTTAATGCTTAGCTGTTCGCCTTAAAGTTCTAATATAAACCTAAACAACTTAGAAGCACTGCAATGCAGGAAGAAGCAGTTGTGGATGTCCTGGGAGATTCCAGAGTCAAGCGACGACCACATTTATTCACTTGTCTTACCAATTACCTATTGGCCTAAAAGTTTTCGCTCTGCCCTGTTGCCTGACCTAGAAGCTCCTTTGGCTTCAAGACGCCAGGTTCACCCGAGGCCGTCTTTTGTTTTCCTTCCTCCCCACTGCCTTTGGTACGCTCTACTGTGCCCAAATAAAGTCCCATCCCTGTGTCATGTGACCCTATTCTCTGTCCCGTCCCGAGTAAGCTTTAGGATCACCTTTCTCCATAGAACAGAGTTCTATGCAAAGCAAATAAAAAAAAAACTATTTCATACAGACTCATTATTATTCATATTTGATGCATATTATTAAAAAAATAGTCCTAATAAATAACTGATAAATAGCAATCAAACACTTTGGCATACACAACCTTATAATGGACAGCCAACCACATAATATGCAAGCTGCTGCTACATATCAGCTCTCAGCTGACCATACTTGTGCTTTGAGACTCAACGGCATTGAACCAGACAACTTCCCATTGCGAACTCTGCATCTTTAAAAGGATGTACTAATTAAGTTCAAATTAAAGCCAAGCTGCTCATCCATAAACATAAACAGCCCTTCACTGGATAAGCAGTTATGCAAAATGAATAGATAGATGGACACCCTCCCTGTATCTCCCTCACCACTCAGATGGAACCTGTAAACTCTGTTTTGCTCCATAACAAACCCAAGCTTCCACATTTTTGCTCTCTTTTTAGGAGCGGATTTAACTGGTGATATCCAGGAGAAGCTGAAAGGTACCAATCCTAGACAGACAAATAAAAACATACATAAAGAAAATGTACGGTCCAGTAATGGGCAGCACTTAGAAGCAGGAACTCTTCTGTTTCCCTACTGGAAAAGCTGCAGTTGAGATCCCGTTATTCAGCTTGTCTGGCTCAGGTTAAACCTTCACTGCTTAGCATGCTGTGTGCATGTACATGTAAACAAAGCAGTATCACTGTTGTTCCAGGCAGCTAATTGGACAAAGTCAAAATTGCAGGACAGCGATTACACTGAATAACATATTTCCCTAAAGGGGTTACAAATTTGTTTATTTTCTTTGTTATTTTTTACGTAAGGGCCACTTGGTCTGGCCCTTTAACCTCGAAGAGATGCCAAAAATATTTTCAGAATATGGAGAAAAGGGGGCTGTGTAAGAAAGGTAATATTTTGATTCTTCAATGGACGCCCGGTGTACGGGTACATGCAGGCTGAGTGTGTGGCACCACCGGGCCCATCCGCACAAGCCAGGCAGAGTTGGTCCCTTAGATGCACTGAGCGCTACTTTTCGATCATAAACGATGACGCAAAGTTTACTGAGGGACAGCCTCCCCTCTGGTCAAGCAGCTGGTGATATGGGTATCGCACGGGTGTCCATTTTAAAGTGCATAACATTGGGTTCCTTTTACAGGAATCACCATGGGGGGTGCCTGATCACACACCACACAGGTCCTGATCCCACACTGGCCAGGTCCTGATCACACTGCTAATATAAGTATCATTTATTTTTACATTGTTTCTTACGGTTTACATGGTTGCTTACGGTTTACATTGTTTCTTACGGTTTACATGATTTCTTACAGTTTACATTGTTTCTTACGTTTTACATTGTTTCTTACGGTTTACATGGTTGCTTACGGTTTACATTGTTTCTTACGTTTTACATTGCACAGCATTAGTCACTTTTTCAAAACGACATCTTCCTTATATTTTTTATACTTTTATTTTATTACTTCCCTTCTTTTATTTATTATTTTGTTCTATTTTAGATACTATGTACAACTTGAGGCAGCTCGGAGACCAAGAAATTCATTGCTGGTGATGATGTAGTATTGTTATCAGTATATTATAATAATGATTGAAAGCTGAACCTTGGACAGTCACTCAAAGCAAGTCATGGCCTGGCATGGTGCTCTGGCCCGGGGTGGGAGGGACGTACTGGGCTTTGAAACAACTAAAGGGGCTTTGATGGGCAACATGGGACCAGTCCTTCAGCAGGAGAAGAAAAGACAGAACTGTTTTGACAGGGACAGCAAAAGATCATTCTGCAGGGCGCCTTTAGTTAGGAGGCAGATAGAGAAATTGTACAGGCATGAAGTTCAAAGGCAGGAGTTTGACTTTCAGTCTATTGATAAATTGAAGATAACGAAGACCTTCGAGAGGGGCATACACAAATTTATTAATGATCAGCTGCTTTGATGGCAGAATGCGTATCCATGCTCAAAGCTCTTAATGTAAAGCAAAGCTAACGGAAGACTCAGCAAAAATTCAGCTGCCTTTATAGCACTTAACCTGTGACAGGATGGCAGTGTTGCAATGCAAAGTATGAGAAATGACTAGTTTTCCCTCAGCGCTGCATTGTTTTTGCTACAGTTGTGACGCTTGAGTCCTTAAGTCTGATTTTCGTTTCTGGGTGTAATGGATTTTGAGAGAATTTTAAGAATTAACATTAAAAATGTTTCTTCACTTTAAAAAAAAAAAAATTCAAGATGTATTTATTCAAGCAGCTGATTTTGTAAAAAAAATGATAACCTTTTATTTTCAACTGAGCAAACAATGTGAGAATCATGGGAAATGATCTTACCTTTTATATGATTTATTACTATTAAAATATTTCAGGAAATATTTTATTTCAAGCAGAGGCGTAGCCGTACGCCCAATCAGGGGCCTTACAAAACAGGCTAGTAGGCTAGAGCACTTCGCGAAGTAATCAGCCAATGAGTTTGAGCCGTACTGAGCGCTTCTTTGTCTCTCATCAACCCGACTTCCTTACCCGGTCTTGTCTGCCTTGTTAACCTGTTGTCCTGCCTTTGTCCTTTCGTCAGCCCAGTTCCCGTATCTGACCCGCTTCCCTTGACTGACCCTGATCGTCTCGCCTCCCCCTCCCTGTGTGGTCGTGTCCTGTGCCTACCTGTTGGACGGATTCCCTGGCTCCTGACCCCCACGCCCGTACCATGACCCTGCCTCTGCATAACCCTTACCTGTACCGCTGCTTATTCACTGCCAGTAAAGTCTGCAGTAACCCACACTACTGGATCCATTTCTCTCTGTCCGGGTCTACACCACAAGATGGTTGGGCAGATGGATGGATGTTTGAAAGGTTAACCAAGCAAATGACTTCTTTTAAACCATCTATCATGATCATCCTTCAATCTTACAACTCCCGGACCTAGTCTCAAATCATCAGTGATACGAGCAATCGATTGCGTATTCATTGGCAAGGTGAAAAGTGATTAAAGTACTTTTTTGAAATGTTCCACATAGTCTATATGTGCAAATGTGTCTGTTATTGAAGGAATCCAGCATAACCAATCCAACGCAAAGTTTGCAGCTCGGAAATCTAATTACAGTCCTTTGGACAGTGTTGCCTCATACCTTCAGGGTCGTTTGCATCCGGCTGTATAAAATGCAGACGTTGTTATCCTGTTGTCCAGGCTTTGCACCGGGTGCTTTGGTTCCCCATCTCAGCTGGAAACCCGTGCTGTTGAGGTGAATTGGTGAGTATGATTCCTGTTGTTTTTCTGAGTGTTTCTGCATGTGGGTGGACCGTGGTGGACCGGGGTCCTGTCCAGGATGTGCCCAGCCTTCCCCCAGTGTTTCTAGGATACACTCCAGGCCACAAAGAGGTTATTAAAATTGGATGGATCTTTTTCAACTAGAAGTCTAATAGTGAATCTGCTATTCTGCCTGGTTTTATTTCCATTATAACAGTCAGTTCCTGCCAATCTTACATTATGGTATCTTGGGACGGCATGTAAACCCCCCCTTAGTAAAAATATTAATATTAAAAAACTATTGGACTGTTTCTGGATAAGTTATATCCTAAAGGATCTGAAAGCAAAGCTGGATTAAATGAAATATTTTTCATGTAATCATATAATTTTAAATCTATGTGCTGTTCCACAAAATCCAGGTGCCTCGAAGGGGGGGATGGGTTGGGTTTCATTTACATCCAAACTGCTATGTACACCAGCCAATTTCACAGCATGTAGTTACAACTGACATGTGATGCGGCAGTTCTATGTAACTCCTGGGGGTGTAACAGGTAAGCAGGACTCCTCATAAAAAAGAGGTTGATTTGTAAAGTACATCCATCAAGTCTGTAATAGGACCTTAAAATGACAGATGACCAGCCAGTAAATGATAGATACAACTACAATGACAATATGCTTGTAAATGTCTACAGATTAATAATGAAATCATTTATCTATTTATCAAATAAGTATTCCACTTATCCCTCAGCATGACGTCTTGAGGCACCGACTGAGACCCTCAGCGTGTCGTCCTGAGGCACCGACTGAGACCCTCAGCATGTCGCCTTTAGGCACCGACTGAGACCCTCAGCATGTCGCCTTTAGGCACCGACCGAGACCCTCAACATGTCGTCTTGAGGCACCGACTGACACCCTCAGCATGTCGCCTTTAGGCACCGACTGAGACCCTCAACATGTCGTCTTGAGGCACCGACTGACACCCTCAGCATGTCGCCTTTAGGCACCGACTGAGACCATCAACATGTCGTCGTGAGGCACCGACTGAGACCCTCAGCATGTCATCTTTAGGCACCGACTGACACCCTCAGCATGTCATCTTTAGGCACCGACTGACACCCTCAGCATGTCGCCTTTAGGCACCGACTGAGACCCTCAACATGTCGTCTTGAGGCACCGCCTGAGACCCTCAGCATGTCGCCTTTAGGCACCTACTGAGACCATCAACATGTCGTCTTGAGGCACCGACTGACACCCTCAGCATGTCGCCTTTAGGCACCGACTGAGACCATCAACATGTCGTCGTGAGGCACCGACTGAGACCCTCAGCATGTCATCTTTAGGCACCGACTGACACCCTCAGCATGTCATCTTTAGGCACCGACTGACACCCTCAGCATGTCGCCTTTAGGCACCGACTGAGACCCTCAACATGTCGTCTTGAGGCACCGCCTGAGACCCTCAGCATGTCGCCTTTAGGCACCTACTGAGACCATCAACATGTCGTCGTGAGACACCGACTGAGACCCTCAGCATGTCATCTTTAGGCACCGACTGAGACCCTCAGCATGTCTTCTTCAGGCACCGACTGAGACCCTCAACATGTCGTCTTGAGGCACCGACTGAGACCCTCAGCCAGGGACGGATTACGGACCGGGCCAGTGGGGCCGCTGCCCAGGGGCCCTTGGGGTGCAGGGGGCCCGTGGGGCCCCTAACCCAAAACAATTTTCAACGCTTATCAACAATGTATTTTCGTTTGTCTATTTTAGAGGGCCTACATTCTTTGATCCTCTGCCTACAAGGGCCCCTCACCCTATAGGACCTCCGATGGAAACATGGAGGGAGGGCTTCTGGCTGCCAAAGGCCCTTGAATTGTGCTGGTGGTGGTGGTGGGGGGCCCTCGCGAACGTTTTGCCCAGGGGCCCACACAACCCATAATCCGTCCCTGCCCTCAGCGTGTCTTCTTCAGGCACCGACTGAGGCGTGTCACTCAGTCCAACTCCAAGGTGGTGACAGAGATACCAGAACAAGGTCCGCTGGCAGTGTCCAGTCCACCGGCTCCTGCTTCTTTTTCTGCGCCTAATAAGCTGAGAGTCAGTGCCGAGGACACAGACTGGCCGAGATTTTCGCTTCTTTAACATATTAGTATTTGCTGGGGAGGAGTCGTGTCCAGCAGGAATAGAGTGGTGATGCAACACATGCAAAAATGTGTCGCCAAACTCTCAGGCTCAGAGGTGCATCTCGCTCTTGCTTTTGTAACCAACAGACCCTTATCATCTGTAATGTGGATAAAGTAAAACAACTTTTTAAATGAATAATGATGAAAACAAGCTTACAAACATCAATTATTCCTCCACGAATAACATTACTTTAAAAAAAAAAAAAACAACGCACACTTAATTCAGAAACTTGTTAGGATAATATTTACCAGTGATATTTTTTAGAAAAAAGAAAAATCAGTTTTATAAACCATAAAACAGAATCTCTAATCTCTATTCTGCATTTTAATGCACTACATAGTAACAACAA
Source organism: Pollimyrus isidori (assembly GCA_019775955.2). Taxonomy (NCBI): domain Eukaryota; kingdom Metazoa; phylum Chordata; class Actinopteri; order Osteoglossiformes; family Mormyridae; genus Pollimyrus; species Pollimyrus isidori. The sequence continues at coordinate 16,259,710 of JABFDZ020000118.1, read as the reverse complement.
GAAGTGTGTTACTATGCCAATGAGATCAGGATCTAGTATTTAAACTAATAATCCTGAGGCAGCATGTTTGAGTAAGTGGCCTCTTCATTGTCCTTTCTATTACGACAAGAAAGCCGCTGGTATATTGACTCAATCATATTACCCAGAGTAAAGAATGATTCTTCTTTGCATCTGGGAAAATTCTGCAGTGAAAAGACAACATGCTGCATCTTGACGGTAATGAGAACAGCAGCAGTATCAGTCTTCATTGTGTCAGGGCCTCATTGAGAGTCCTTCACGATACGCATCTGGCCCCTTAAAGGTTACTGCAGCTGCGCAACTTCAAAGTTTCTGACAGAGAAACTCCACGGTGCATGATAAACACATTCGTCTTTGCTTAAAAACATTCCCTGACCTAGTATGTAGTGAGCATTATTCCTCAGGCCGTATCTGTTTTTTTTTCCGTGTTCGCCTCGCTCCTTCCTAGATATGGAGGCTTCACAGCAACCAGGCTCAGGAAATCAAACGCGTTCAGCCCTCATTAGGGAACGCCCCTGGAGTCATGCCTCAGTGAGGAGCTCGGCTGTCTAACGAAGGTGAGACTTTCATGCAAATGAAATCGCAGCTCGACTGGATCGTGGAGACTCTCTAATGTCATTGTGGGTGCAACCTGATCAGAAGTGAGGATTGACCATCAGTCTATAGCGGCTTTTGATCCCTTACGCTGTGAAAGCTATATTATATGCAGTGAACATTACACTATGACTTTACTTTGTGGGATATCAACCAATTTTGACAAGTTCTATGAGAACGATGAACTTTTAGTATTATTTTTACTAGTTCTGGACTAGGTTTGGTCATACTGTAAAAATATACAGAAGGATCTGTGATATTTAGGGTGACAGTTCTTAAATGGCCCTATACCTTTATTGCATATAGTAGAAACTGCATTTATAAACTTTAAAAAAATCCAATAGTTTATTACAGAACAAATTATTCAGGTTAATACTGCGTTTTCCTTTATGGAAGTATGTTTTGTTATCAGCTTATTGCTGAAGTAATTAAAGCCTTCACCAAAAGATAAATTCTGTTTATGGAATGCAGTTAAAGAAGTTAGCAAAGGCATGAAATCATACTTATCAGGAAGAGGTAACTCAAGTTATTAAGTGCACAATATATACTATAGCATTATATATATGATAAAAAGGTTTAAATGTGTAGAGATTTAAACTGGTATTTTGTGACATAATGCTATTACAACACTGTCTCTCAAATATAAACATTTATCAACAATAAGATATTTACTGGACAATATGTGTAATAACTGGTTATAAAGGTCTTCTATGGTTGCTTTGGAATATCATCTGTCCTGCAACAGACAGGCCTGTCCAGCACGGCGTCCCATTTGGTGTTTCCGGAGATTCAGTTATATCCATAGTGTATGCATTCATATTAAAATCAATATCCGAATGCATGTGCTTCATTTACCCACTGACCGGAACGTTACAAAAAAACTGGCAGAGACAAAAGAGAAAAACAGTGACAATTATTTACATAACAATCCTTATGAATTTAAAGAATTGATGGTCATTGTAGTTGATTTACCGGAATCTGCTAGTGGGAAGGACTGTTGGTTCCAGCCCAGGTAGAAATGAATCCATTACCAGCTGCTGATTCTCCTCTGCTGCAGGGCATCTCTCCTTCAGAATAACCTTGTAAATGCTTTGACACGTTGATGGAGATCGGGGGAGGCATCGTGGGACAGCACCTCTGCGGCTGACCTCTGATTCCTGCCCTACACATCTACGTATTTGCCTGGAGTTTGCATGTTTGCGTGTATCCTTGCACTTGTGCTGATTTCCATTTGTGCTGATTTTCTTGCACTTGTGCCCTGGATTCCCTCCGTAGTTCGGGGACCTATAGGTTAGGCAAGCCGGTGGCATGTAGAGGTTCTGTGCCCTGTGATGGCATCTCACCCAGCAGGATCCCACCTCATGGCCCTACTTCCAGGATTAGACTCCAGACTAACTATGACCCTGCGTTAGCTAAATGGATATGGAGAGTGGATGGATGAATTCAGTCCAAACAAATGCAACAAAAATAAGTAAAGCTTTAGGCTAAATGAAACAACTGTATAGCCCATTGCCCTGAGTCAAAAAAGAACCTTTCATTTGGAAGGTGATGATTTGACAGCACCTGGACAAGGGCGGGCCGTTTTTAACAGGCTTAATTCTTTAATAAACCTCCTGACATTTCTCAGATTTAGGCAATGCAATCTGTAGCGATTCTAAAGCACCTTGATGAAGGTAAAAAGGATTCAAGAAGTTGCCAAGAGGGAAAAAAGACAAAACCATAAGACTTAGCATGTGAACTGCATTTTTGAACACAGTAGGGCCCCCTGGTTGCTGCTATTTGTCACTGTGGAACTTGAGCTGTGAACAGGAGACGAGAGACTGCGCTTCACAGACAGGAAGCGGTGTGTCTGTAAGGGAGCCACAACATCGGCTTATTTCAAGGTGCTGTTTTACCAGGAAAGCGAAGCATTATCTGTGAACAAGTCAGGTCCTCCACTTCATCATTTATTCATAACCAAAAGTACTGTTAGGAATGTGCTATATCTTTATATAGAGCGACAAGGGGTGACAATATTTTATGTATATATGGAGAAATGAACACAACCGAGGAGCAGTTCTTGAGAAGTTAAAGCTTCAAAATAAAATTGACTGAGTGATTTCACCACTGGGCCCTTTTGCAAGGCCTTTAATCCCCATTTACTCCTGAGACTGGCTGGCCCTGTTTTCTCCATTGAATGTTGCTCTGAATAAATAAATGTAACTTAAAGGTTTTTTTTAAAAAATATGTACATTCTTGGGAAACAGGGTGTGTCCCGCCTTTCAACTTGTGCTTAGACTGCAGACTCACCATGACACGTGCTGGGTGGATGGATGGGCATTCTATTCAACCACAGATAAATGATGGTGCATTAAAATTGAGCTGCAGAGCTAATAGAGTTTCCCCTATGATTCTCACACAAGCCTTATTTCCACCAGCCTGAATGTTAACAGGTTATTCTCTTTATTTATTTCTTGCAATCCGGATCAGCGAATATTTTTGGCGCTTCATAAATACTGCTTTCCCAGGCTGTGGCATTTACAGATTGTTTCTGGGATACAGATTAATCAGTAATGTGGACTGAGAGCCACTCCTTTGCCATCCCTCCGCTGTGATTAAACCTAGTGGTTCCATACATTTTCACTCTCAAACAGAAGTACGCCATACATTCGCACAGTGGTGCTGTTGGCTGTCGCTGCATTGTTTTTATTCTGGATCTTTCCAACAGATTAATTCTTTGCCTCTCCTCCCCAACCTGTCATTGTTGGTATTGAAGTCATTTTTTAAAAAGCAGCGCTCCGTGGGAAACAGTTGTTGGATGGAAAACAGATTGAGTTACATGATTTTTCTGAGAGGCTAAAGAAAAGGATTAATGTATAACCCTGAAACTATGGAAGCGTGCCTGACCGGTGCCCGGCCGAGAAAATTGGTACGTTCCGACACCCCGGAGAGAAAACACAAAATAATAAAGGTTAATAAACTCAGGCAAATAATCTGGGTTTTGGTGACTCTGGCACTTTATAAATATGTGGGAACATCGGCACAGGCAGGATGAACAGCTGCCATGATGGATCTCCAGCTTATGAGAAAAGGAAAGGATTAATCTCTTTGGCCGAATGTCTCACTGTTTTTGACCAGGCGACAAAACTTTGTAATCCTATCCTAGGGCCAGACAGACAGCAGTGGCCAGATGGTCATTCACAAAGGATGCTGGGTAAAGTCACGCTTATGGGGACGTCTAAGGAGGCGGACATCCCCTCAGAGCGAGATGCAAAAAGCTTTGGAACAAAGAAGAAAGAGAGTAGGAAGTATGGGGCGTCAAGTGTGCTGCATATTTACTGATTAAAGAAACCTGTTTGAGAAAGAGAGACGGGAAGGAGCTGGAAGCAGAGAGAAAGTAAGGAAGCCATGGAGATGGAGGGGGTGAGAAAGGTGGGGGACGGGGAGCTGAACCCGGGCTGAGGCCTGCAGGTTCTCACGACTTTGTTAGCCCCACGTGTGGCGGCCGTGCTGCACATCCAATCACGGGCCGCGCTGCACATCCAATCACCAGCCACTCTGCACATCCAATCAGCCGCCGCACTGCACATCCAATGGCTGATTAAGCACAAATTGATTAGCGGACGCTCATTAGCATCCCGCTAACGATGACCTGTAGCCCCCCGAGCACTCTCTTCCGCGCTCCAGCTAAAATGGATTAACAACCGCAATATTTCTGTCCGAGACAGGAAATCAGTGAGCACTTGTCAGAAAGCTAACAATCACACGGGTGCGTGTTGCGGTCCCCCACGGCCGAGGACGGCCATGGATTTCACGTCGGCGTGTTATTTTCATTTGCAGTCGGGGGCTTTTTTGGCTCAGCCCTGTTCCCCTGTCCCTTCTGTGAAGGCCCTCCCCCATCTGAACCTGTACCCGCTGCCTCAGGTCGTGAGGCCCCCCCTCTGCCCACTGAGCTCCCTTAGGTTTTAATCCACCATTTAGGATATCAATAGCAGAGCCCTTTTTTCCGAGGCTCCCACTCCTGATGGGAACAGGGAAAATGTAGCCGGCATCAATATTGCCTTTTGTTTTGCTGGCTGAAATGCCACTGAGCCCAGGGTTAAATTAATATGTTACCAGCAGCAGTTTAGACAGCTAGAAAAAAAAAACATTGATTGCTAGAACAGATGGATTCAGAAGTATGAGATTAATACAGAGTCACGTTGCTGGCTTTCCTTTTATTCAGTCATTCCTGGTTTGCCGAATTTTATATGAATTTCAATCCATCCGTCTTCCTACTGTTTAGTAGGGTCACGGAGACCTGGAGCCTGTCCCACAAGGCTGGAATTCGCCCTGGATGGCGGGCTGAGGCATTACAGGCTACATACGCAGAATCCTACAATACGGGAATTTTAAAGACATTGAACACACTGACATTGAAGACATTCATGTTCATTATTTATTGATCTATAGTGTATATGTCGTTTTACCTGCAGCGTCCTTCAAGATTATTAAAATATCTTTTTTTTTGTGTAGGACATCAAACCCAGAGGTTTCTCTTCTCCGTACTTGAGTGTTTGGGCCATTGTTTGCTTCTTTCTTTCTTTCTTTCTTTCTTTTTCTGTGAAGCCCCTCCCCCATTTGAACCTGTACCCGCTGTACACGATGCATTTATCTAAACCAGAGATATACAAAATACTTTATAGGCGGTTCGAATTCTTAGGAAGGAAAAAAAACAAAGGAGAAGCAGCTTGATGAACGATGAAAACGCCGTAATTACATCTTGAGTAGAACGTGACCAACAGACTCTAAAACACCAGCCTAATCTCTGCGTCTCATCATCAACTGTGTTGAGTGGAGAAAATAAAATTTTAAAATCTGGCTAATGTGTCGCTCTTGCCTGTCTCTGCCATCTGCTGCATATCAGAATATCTCCTAATGCCTAAACAACAGCTGAAAAAAAAACTTCATCTTGGAAACAAATAATTGTGTATCAACAAATAACTGTATCCATCTATTAAGCTTTTGAGATGTTGTAATTTTTTTTTGTTTGTTTTTGTAAAAAATGGCCGCTATGTAGCTGTATGGTATTTAAGAAAGATGGTTATAAAATAACATGGCGGGATTAACCCTGCGCATGCCGTTTCTCAGGGAAAACATGTTGGGCCATAACAAGAAGAAGGATCACACTCAAAACACAGGGAACTCTTAAAGGATTTCATCTAGCTTACATGTAGTCATTAATTGAAAAGAATTGAAAGGAAGTAGTTCAAAAACATAATAAAACACTGTGGATTACTTTATAATTAAGCTTCAATGCAGAATTTTGTGGATAATTAAAAATGTCATAAAACAATGTAATTTATTGTGTATATTTGATTAATACAGATTGGTCATCAGAAAGATCTGAAATGTGGTTTGGTAAATTTAAATATCAGACATAAGATTAGCCAGCCTTATCCTCAAGTGACTGAGGACACTGCAGCCATGAATTTTTATATGACCCAGACTGACTATATATTGCTTATCTGGCCATCCATCCATCCATCTGTCTGTCCGTTCATCCATCCGCCCAGAGTGACTGTATGTTGTTTATCTGGCCATCCATCCACCCATAACCGCATATCCAGTATTAGGTCACAGTAATCCCGGATATTAGAGGAAGCACAAGGCACAATGTGTATGGGAGACCACGGAAGACAGGCAATACTCAGTCATGCTGGCAGGTTGAGAGTTAACTCCGAACTGGTCCTTGCAAATATCTGGAGTATGACAAATTACCAACAGGCCCTGGAAAGCACAGCTCAGTGAGCATTCCAACAATGCCATATTAAACTATTAATATTTAAACCTTAATGTTTCTTTAACTTGCATTTAGACAGAGAGGGAAAGACAGCTTTGGAAAACATGCAGAAACCCAACAGTGGAGCCTAATATGACATCTCTGACAAAAGAGTGTGGATACAGGCCCAGTGCATGGGGACAGGCACCTGTGAGTCCACTAGCACGAGAGGTGAGAGTTCACTGCATATCCAGTGAACGGGGACAGGCAGCTGTGAGTCCACTAGCACGAGAGGTGAGAGTTCACTGCATATCCAGTGAACGGGGACAGGCAGCTGTGAGTCCACTAGCACGAGAGGTGAGAGTTCACTGCATATCCAGTGAACGGGGACAGGCAGCTGTGAGTCCACTAGCACGAGAGGTGAGAGTTCACTGCATATCCAGTGAACGGGGACAGGCAGCT
>JABFDZ020000118.1:16227243-16244947 GCA_019775955.2 Pollimyrus isidori | reverse complement strand
ATATATGTGCATATATGTACATATAATATAGGAAAACGGCCAATTTTATATATGTCACATATATGCAAAACCTATATAAAAACCTATATTAAAACATATATGTTTATATAGGTTTTTTCTGTGTGGGTACACTAGTGGTCATACATGTTTACATGTACTTTAATAGTCTGGTTTTAGTTGGACTGACACATTAATTCAATATTCTTAGTGTGCATGTAAAGGTACTGACTGAAACATCTGTGCTTTGTACAGTATTGAATAAAATGGAAACAAACACCTCTTAGGCTGTTAAGAATGTTTCTCAGACAATATAGTCATTATAATTCAATAAATTAGTTTAATCCAAGACAAACAAACTTAACTCCTCTCAGTTATATTTATATATCTGTGAACACTCTCCCAGGAGAAATCTTTCAGCCACTGATGCAATTCTCTACTTGTCCCCCCTCTCTGCCAAGCTTAAGAGGGCTGCAACTAAAAAAAATAACATGTCTGTTCAGTAATCTAATGAGTAAATAAGAGAAATTTTCCACATAGCTATAAATGGACATGGAAGCAAAAGGACATGGAGCGTAGGACCATGGGGGCCAAATTTTCAGCATACAATATTCAAAAAGGAGAATTTGTTTCGTGAGTATTCATCACTACTCGCTGCTTTACTTTATATAAACACATGCCGGTAATTGTAATGTTCTGAAAATCACAAATGTGCATTATTAACCAAAGGAGGGTTCTCAAACGCTTCACAGAGGACAATAAACACATGACATGATTCTGGCCCAGGCTGTTCCTCTCCTGAAACATTCGGAAGAGGTCACTTCCGAAAGGTCCACAAGTGATTCCTTAACAAGACTTTTGCGTCGCACACCTTTTAAACCATTTGTTTGGTCAATTCTATTTTTAATAAATAACACATCAGTTCCGGGAAAAAGAGTAGAAAGGTAGAAAGGACTCAAAGAAAGGAGGAATAAAGCCTGCGACTTCTGCTGGCCTGCGGGGAGGAAATGAGCTGAAAGGCTTTTCAGGCTGCAAGCATGAAGGTCGGGCTGGCAGTGGTAGGCTTTTTCTTTCTAAAGGCGCAGTCTTGCCTCATTCATCGCCTTCCATTTCCTGGCTACCTGCAAGGTGGGCGGCCAGCCTGACCTCACTTTACCCCTCAGCAATGCATCAGTAATGCTCCGAGTTTTGATGATTATCCTCAATAACCGAATCAATCATATAATTTGTACAAACGTTTAATCCACTAAATTCTATAAAATTAAATGAAGCTGCAGTTCACTTTGCCACCTGTGTCGATGAAGAGACTCTCCGTACTTAATAAAAATTGCAAATCTCCCCTAACCCCACAGAAAAATTGCAAGAGCCCCCCCTCCAGCACCCTTTGGTCACTAACCATGCCCTTTGAATGAATAACAAAGGAGCCTGGAGCTGAATAATAACGTGAGGTCGAAGAAGCAAGGCCAATACATATTTCGTTGTTTTTCAGATACACGTCATAATCAGGCATTGATTTCATTTGTGGTTTTACTGGAGTCAGTGTAGTTATTACATTACATTGAAAATGAGAAAATAGCAAATGCAGTAATAACAACAAAAATAATAAAGTACATGGATGTCCAAAATTAAGATTATTAGTAATAGAGACGCCCCCGTGTGAGCATGCATATTTCTGAAGGATCACTGTAATCCTCCGATGACAGCAGGGTATGTGTGAAGGCAAACCGTGCTTTCACCTGTTTCCACTTTAGTTATTGTGGAGTTTACTTTGTGTACTAAAGTCCTTAGTATTTAAATCTTTTCCACCCATCCATTTCCGTTTTTGCTAAGTCCTCTGCTGGGTCCAGAGCCTATCCCAGAGGCTGCTGCCACAAGACTGGGAATAAACCAGGATAAGGAGCCAACTCATTACACCCACACACATTCACACCTGCAATTCTCCTTTGCATACTTTCGGACAGTGGGGGGAAGTGCAAGAAACCCCATGACGAGTTGGGGGCGGAGACTCAGACCCTAGTTTGCAGAGAAGCAGCTTCCACAGCTGCCAGGGGCTCCACTGCCTGCGGGTTCCTATTTCTAAGAATGTCAATCCACAGCAAAAGGCGACAATACGCCCAGTACAGCAAGCCACCAGTCCTTTGAGAGTCTATTCCAAAATGTACTCTTCAAAAAGGAGACTTCAGGATTTATATTCCTCAGTGTGCCAACGGAGGTCATTTCGAGAAGTTGTTCAATTTCAGTGCTTGGCAAAATCTGTTTATCAGAGAATGTGGCCGAATTTCAAAGTAGCTGATGAACTGACAATAAGAGCAATGTTCTGGCATTCCTGTATCTCTATAATGTTATGCATAGTCAGCCCTGAATTCTCTGGCCAAAAGGCCAAGGAGAACCCTGTCACATAACCCTTTGAACCACAAATGTGCAGCCTGTAATTAGGAAGCCGCTAGAGTTTATACAAGGTGCCACCGCCGGGCTCGTTGTCACTCTCTATCCCTGAATTTCTGTTGTTCCTTTCCTGCCTCTCTACAGAACCACATTGCCCTGCTGCTACAGCCAGCGCAGCTTGGTTCTGATGCACCCCCCCTGCCCCCCACCCCATGTACACCCTAATATATGCTTTCAACATGCTCTTTGCTGACTCCTACAGGCTGGCACAGTTACGGGTAAAAACTCATCAAACTGCGTCTCTCACTACTATTCATAAAGCCACACAAGCTCAACCGAACCCGCCCATCTGCTCCCACCCCAACCTTTTGCTTGTTTTTATTCCCTTTATCTTATCAATTCTAAATACCTCCTTGTTCTCATGTGCCGCCCCTCCCGTGCACTGAAAACAGCAAACGTCACATCGCTTAGGCTGTCTCTTACTAGATATGTCAAACTGCGAGGCCATCTCCATTTCTCTCTTGTCACTTTTCTGTACGGAATCTAGAACATGAAGCATTTGTGGCTTTCTCAAGTTAAATGACCATCCGTTCACGCATCAGGGCACATTTTTGCTTTGCAAATAAATACTTTATACGTAACATCTTTAAACCTTCAGAGATTTATCCTATTGTTATTCATATATAAATATTGCATGTTACATAGAATCCTGAATTATACGTGCAAGGACCATAGCGGATCTCCCTTTAATTGTAATTGAATCAGTCTCACTTACACTTCAAATCCATAACTTGGCATCCACTCTTAAAGAAAATGGAAGAAAATTGTAAGAAATCACAATTAATATAGATTCTGTATGGATATCTGAAATGCCTAGCAGTATTTCTGTTTCAAAGGAGACCTCCATGCCTATAAATAGCTTATAGCTGTTACTGTTCTTTTGGCAGGTGTGTTACTTGCAAAGCCTTGGGAAACTGCTAATATGTCAAAAGGAATCGTGTCAGGAAACTTGATGTTGTTAATGTCTTCGATGAAGAGATGGGAGCCACTGAGATAGTGAGTAGGCGCCCTGACCCCAGCTGTAAGGTGAAGACAGGACACATCACTTGCAGGTGTCCTCATGGGTCTCCTGTATCACTACAGGAAAGTTCACATTACTTTTTTCCACTGTCATACATCTCTGTCTTTCTTTGCTTTTTTAGGTACAGTACAGCACACACTGTTCTTTGATTTGCAGAAGGGCGATATTGCGTGACAACCTTCATTGTGTTTTTGACAAATAGATGTGTACCTTTCTGAAAGATGCATCTTCCAGGACATAAGTTCTCCAAGACACAGGGGCATGCTGTCAAGAAATCGCTTGAAGTCCATGAAAATGACGTAGCTCACTTACTTGTCAAAAGCACCGGGCTTTAAAGCCACTGGGAATCTGCAGCACTCTTGGAAACACAGCTCTGACAGAGCTTCCTACCTCCATCACACCACTGAAAACTGAAAGGATTTATTGATGAAATAGAATGGTTGTTTAAAAGATTACGATTATCCCGTGTTGCACAGGAAGCGTGTCTGGGGGTGTGGTGTAGTCAGTTGACTGTTCCAGTACATCTTACACTTCATGGACAACATGTATGTGGACTGTCCCTGTAAGCCGCCCTCAAGGAGTAGGTGGAGTACAGTGCTAGTAACTGCTTTATGCTGTTCCATCCATCCCCACATCGGCAGCTGGGGAGTAGTTCAGCATTATAATGGGTATTGTATAAATTTCCATCCATCCATCCATCCATCCATCCATCCATCCATCCATCCATCCATCCATCTATCCATCCATCCATCCATCCATCCATCCAGCCAGCCAGTCAGCAAGCCATCCAAACAATAATCCATCCAGTTATCCATTTTCCATACCTCCTCCTCCAATGCCAGGTCGTGGAACAGTGGATTAAAAGGGCACCTATTGAATGATGTACTCCTCCTCATTGCTGAACGGTACGTGATGCATGGTGAAATAGTTTTTGTATGTACAGGAAATTGCATCCCATAGTGCGCAATGTATTTCATTTTCTTTACTGGAAGGGCACCCATCAAAGATATTTTTTTCTCCATCACAAGACCACTAGATCAGGTTTGCTTATTTGGAAGGGCACACTAGTGATCACTTCACCACGTTTGCTCTTTTAGAAGGGCACACTAGTGATCACTTCATCGTGTTTGTGCTCTTAGAAGGGCACACTAGTGATCACTTCATCGTGTTTGTGCTCTTAGAAGGGCACACTAGTGATCACTTCATCATGTTTGTGCTCTTAGAAGGGCACACTAGTGATCACTTCATCACGTTTGCTCTCTTAGAAGGGCACACTAGTGATCACTTCATCACGTTTGCTCTCTTAGAAGGGCACACTAGTGATCACTTCATCACGTTTGCTCTCTTAGAAGGGCACACTAGTGATCACTTCATCATGTTTGCGCTCTTAGAAGGGCACACTAGTGATCACTTCATCACGTTTGCTCAGTTTGGGCCACTTAGACCATTGTAAGGGCACTTTATGGGGCACTGTGTCACATTCTCACTGGCAGAAGGTCACTCATTAAGACACTTCATCTGATTTTTGTGCTCTATCCGGGACATGAACATGGCACCCTACTGGTTCTCACTCATCTATAGGGCACTATAAAGATATTTCTCCAACCATGCAAGCACCAGGGGTAGCAGTTGCCTCCCTTTTCTAGCAGTGTGATGGGGATCTGCAATCTATTCTGGAAGCATTAGGGCCAAAGCAGGGAATAAGCCAAGACCCAGTACTAGCCCTATATAAAGACATATTGCTTTCTTTCAATGCTGGCAATTTTTATTAATTACCAAATAATAAAAACATAAATTATTTAAGAAAGGACCTGGCAATGGCAATGAGGGTACACTATGTCTATATTGTATAGGAAAGTCTGTCAAACAGCTAAGCTAAATTAAAAACATACCGTACATTATTACCAGGGGAAATTCACACATTACTGCTAGCTAGGCTGGTCCTTTTGCTGGTGTGTCATTTTTTGACAATATCATTGATTATTATGGTATTATTTAAGGAGTGAGGATTATGCTCAAAGTATTGTAAACTTGCCTATTAACAGTGCATGTTACAGTTGTAAATGTAATGTCTATGTTGTTGATGTTGTGATAAACTGGCATCTTGGATATCTCCTGGCTGGTGCAGTTTGCTTCAGGATACAAGCTGATTTTGTACTGGATAAGTGGTATATAATTTGGATGGATATAATATTGCAAGTCTTTGTTACATTAAGCTATCTAAGCCATTCCGGAACCTGGGGAAAAGCTTAGGTATTAGAGACAATACTTCATAGACCAGACTTTGGGGTGATGCAGACTGTGTGTAACACTATGCGTGTATTTTTACTTCCATCTGGTACCGTAGACTGCGGTTCACATTTGTGTTCTTCCAAGCAGCTGCATCAGTTGTATGCAAACAGAAATCTATTTAAAACCCATTCGATCCCATATTTTATTTTTTCCAGCATTTTTTTACCTTAATTTTGTTCGGAATGCCTGGTGCATCCAAACACTACTTGAATCTGAGCTGCTGCTGTCTTCTAACAGCTACTGTCGCACGCTGATATTACAGAGTGCTCCTAGGTAGACCTCAAATATCTGCGTCTGGCATTAGATCAAGGTAATCAAATGTAATCACACACAATTAAGAGCTGTTAGATTGCCAACCGTCTGCAAATCTACGGTTAGTCTATTAAAAAAATTGCTATTTAAAAATTGCCTATAAATTATTCACAGTCTATTAATAGGTTGACGGGCAATAGTGTTGTACTGAAATGAGATACTATACATGCGATTTTACAGACAAGAGCAAGTTTTTGTATGGCCGTGGTGAGAGTCGCTCAGTAGGGGGGGGTCATGACTGGATTAGAAAAAAAGGAGCACAACCCAAGGGGGGGCACACAGGTGCTGGATCAGGGAAAAGTCTATTATAGGCGTCCGTCTGTTTCTCGCACCAAGGTCATTGTGTCTGGGATGTCGCTGTTCGGTTTCATGCCCCTTCCATTGCTGCTGTTTGGCGACTGCTGAGCCACAAAGGCGAAGGGATGGAGGTTCCGGTTCTGTTTTCACCATAAAACAGTGACCGCTGAGAGGAGGTGAGTGACTGATCGAAACCAGGCTCAAACCAGCCTGTCGAAACCAAACTGTGCATGTGAAAAATCATGCAGCATGACACGACATTATTGACCTATGAGATCGATTTGCCCATATAATCAATTCTTTGGATGTCTCCTTATCAGTGGCCCTGTGTTTCTGTGCTTGTATTAAAGCAGCAATTGTAAAAAATGTTTTGTGGGAGGATTTAATGACTTGAGAGGGCACGGTTTTATATTCAGGAAATTTTATTCAATCCATGAAGTCTTGACTTTTCCTTCCCTGATTCTTCTTCTCTGCTCCATTCACACTTGGCCATAAATAAAAACTTTCCTCTAAGGACAGGTCATGGCAGAAATGTTGTGTCCCTCTCCATTCCTCTGCCTTCTACCCCAGTTCTCCTGTTGGTGTTTGGCTCAGTGGGATGGGATGCTGTGATAGGAAGGTTGCTGGTTTGAATCCCAAGCAAGCCCGTTAAGCTGCTTTCAGAACTGCATGTTTATTTTGGCTAAAAAGTATCTGCAAAGTGTAAAGCTTGCCAATATCGGCAAGCCCATATTGCCCGATAAACTCCCACATGCACGGGCCTCTTTTATTAACCAAAAAACCTCCGCTAATACCCCTGACCTGCCTGGAAGTCTATTGATTGGCTATCAATCAAGGCTGTCAGGGGTGAGTTCATGTAGTTCAGGCATAATAAAAATGATTTGTTCTTCAGAGGAATCTAAAAGATAATCATAAGGGTATGGAATTCTAAAATATCCGTGTAAAAGATCATAATAATACAATTCTATTAAAAATTTCACTTAGCAGAACCCCTGATCTGGCAGCGTCTTGGTCCCCACATGATTTGAAGCAAATTAATGGAAGTTTTACTAAGACAAACAGTGTGTTGTGTATATCTCAAGATACCAAAATAAACCGTGTAACTGGCATATTAATAACGGAAATACTACTAAGAGTCTGTATAGGTTCATAAGGAATCAAGTGCTATGACTTAATATTACTAATTGGGAAAAATCAAAGATTATCTTGCCTGTTCCTCTGATTGTATTTTTCATTAATAATCCTTAAATCCACGCCATGGTGTCAGCCCCGCTGTTGCAATTTAGGTTCAAGGTAATTAAGGATGAGACAAAGATTGAATTTGCCCTCACTCGGCCTCCTGTGGGAGGCCCGTTCCCATTCAAGGTTATACGAGCGAGTCCGAGTTTAGCTAATATTATGCGTGAGCCGACAAGGATGTACAAATATTAGCACCTCAGTCTTGGGCTTATTCAGAAGCAGAAAATGGATCACGGTTAGGAAAGGAGTTTCAGCACATATTCTGGGCATGTTTTGAATGATGTGCAATGCCATACTCAAGGTATTCTTTTGTTGATGCTCAAAATATGGCTGCACCCCCATAGGAGGATTGTAGGTGGGGGCGGAGCAAGCTCCCCATTGGTTCCCCAAACTTCAGTGGGGTACTTGGACTTCCATAGCACTGGTGCCGCCCTGTCCTCAGGTTCTTTGGCTGCCCCCTTCCCTCTGGCTGCAGGCTGAGGTGTGAAACAAAATTTGCTGGGAAAAGGTCTGGATCGGGGCCAGCTGATGGCTCCACAGTTCGCTCCATTCTCACCTCGCTGTAAGCCGTTAATAGGCCCTCTTTTTCCAATGCTGGTGACCGGTTATGAACTTGAGGAACTCTGGCAGAGGGAGTAGTAAAGTTTGATGACTTTCCCACTTGTCTCAGGGGATTAAATTAGCAACTGTTGCAATATATGCCATTTAAGTTGGTGACACCCTGTGGCAGCGAACAGCTTCCTTTCACAGGAAACTTAAGAATCCTCCAAAGAAACCACTGCTGCCAGTAGCACGGAAATAGTGACGGCAGCCATTGGTGGGCTGCATTTGAAGAGCAGGACAGGGACATAGCAACCATAAGGGGGCAGCTAACCCTCCATTTCACCATGTTTTAAAAGTATAATGAAGTGTGAAATCACGATAATACAGAAACAGTACTGGGTGCCTGATGACAAGCAGTGATTAGCGTGTATGGATCAAATAGGTATACGCAGTAAATCAGCTTAAAATAGTCATATCTGCTCTAACTCAATAAAGCCTAAAGTGTTGTCTACTTTTATAGATTTTACGAGTCACTTTTGATACACCTTGCTATGTGGTGTTCATAAATCACTTTATGCAGGCAGTTATATTGTGGGCATAATGCATTTGTAGGACAGACCTTTCATGCTGGTGTATGTAGGCTAAAATTAAATTAAGCTGGTTGCTGAATTCATGGAACAAAATCCACAAATGGGACAGTGGTTGTGTAAGCAAAGTCAGTGGATGAATATAGATGAATATTTGGATGATAAAGTAAGTGTCGGGATGTTAGTTGTTTAGTGGTGTAGTGACCTGGTGTCATAGGCTCATGAAGGGTTCTGCTCACCCTTCAGGAAAACATCCAGGCGTATATTTAAGGACGCTGCCACTCACTTTGGCAACATGCCTCAGTGTAACAAGTAAATGTTTGGCTCTAAAGTCAATGATCATAGAATATACTGGGACATTGGTCTCAAACAACATACAGGAGTGACACTCAAGGTATCGGAACCACTATTAATGAAAATACGAACATTCATACTTGTGGAGCTTTTATTTAAAAGCCATGCAAACCGGGACCAACACAAGGGACATTGTAGGAGGTTTATACAGAGTCAAAAATCCAGTTTACCAGTGAAAGAAAGTAATGTGTCATATGAGTATAACAGGAAATAGGGGGTTTTACTGCTGAGACTGAACCTATAAGCAAATGAGAAGGACTACATTGCACATCCCTTTATTGACCAAAGCTCATGATGTGGTTGAGTTGTCACAACTCATGATTCACTTTAATGGCAGAGAATGAGCGACTGGGGCAGACTTTCATCTGGATGTGAAATTTTATGAAAAATGTTCTTTCCCAAAATGTCCAGGGTTGATACGATACTTGGTATTAAAACATTTCTGCTGGTTCACAAGTTTCATTTCACCATTTTATAAGAAAGGTGATCCTATAGCCGTAAACATTTCGAAGCAGGTACCTCCAGTCAATTGGTGTCTGAGGCTCAGAGTTACGACTGCTCCTTCTTCGCAGCTTACTGTTCATGTCTCACTGTGTGCAGGTCATACCTGCCATCAGTAGGGCAGGTGAACAATATGCCTTCTGTGAGGTCGATGCATACACTTATTTTAAATTTTAATTTGCATTCATATTTTTTTGCATGCATTTTACGCATCTAAAGGGTGCAACAATAAGGTTGTACACTGGGACTCTTTTACGATATGCCTTCTTCGACTCACAGACAATGTAGGCACATGATACGAATTTCCCATCCTTACCAGTCCACACAAAGCTATCTGTGTATGAAACCTGGCAAGACTTTGTGTACAGATATTACATTATGTCTTGTTGGCCTTAAAAATTAGATGACAACTTTGTCAAATTCAATTCTGATAACAGTGGATATGCATTGTAAATATTATACTAATATCTAGCAGTATTCAGTGTCCCTGGTCTTCATTGTGGAAGTCTTTCCAGGAATTAACGTTTAGCTTGACATCTCTGCAGAAAGCTATTGCTGTGGGTAGAGTGCATTGTAATGGTGTAACTCAGCATTGTAATGGTGTAATGGTGGTTGATTCTGTACTAACAGGTATCCCAGGCCATTTTGTACTGATGCTGAAATAACGCTGTACAGATTTCTTTCAGAAATTTTATACAGAATTTACTGAAAATACAGCTGCTGTAATGACGTCCCTAGTGTAACCCACCCACCTTCTTTCTTCTGTAGGGACACCAGGATGCCTCAGTAGGGTGCCTCTCTTCTTTTGTCATGTTTTCTGCAATCTTTGCCACCTCGTTAATGTAATCCCTGTCCAGCATGCTCCAGGTCTTCAGCTAAGTCTTTCCATAGTCAGATTCCAGGCTCATCAATTTACCAGGTTACCAAGACTGTAAACTCTCAGAGTCCTTGAGGACTCTTTCTCCACTGTCTTTCTCCCCTGAAGGTCCACCGCCTTTTCTGCTGAGCAATGAGGTATAAGGTCACTGTCATACCTGCTGCTGCCTGACAATAGTTGTTTGTTGTTCTCAAGAGGTGCTTGTTGTTAACGTTGGATGAATCCTGAGGGAAATGAGTGCACAAAGTCAAATTTAAGCCATCTGGGCAAAATAGAATACAGTGGTTGTTTCATTAAGTGCCTTGGCTTATTGGCTTGGTTTTATTGTTTATGGTTAACACATGGCTTTTGTGAATAATTATTGAAAATATATGGTATTTCTTATTATAAACATTCAGATTTCTTTGTTTGAGGAGAAAAGTATGCACAAATTACATGAAACAATGAGAGATCAGCTAGTGCATGCCCAGTGTGGGGCAAAAGGCAAACTGAAAAATGAATATCAAATCTGCCAAAATTTAACAAAACACAGACTACTGCAATTTGACATGCACACACATCTAAATTCAGTACATTCATTCATTTTCTATACCCCCTGTCCTACTCAGGGTTTCATGGGTCTACAGCCCATCCTAGGTGGGATTACCAACTCATCACCAAGCACACACACGTTTGGGGGTTTCTGCGGGGAAAACCCTATGACCCTATTATTCAAATTACGGTCCTCGAGGTCTGAGCACTGCTGGTTTACCAGCCTTCCTTTACCTGTCAGTCAGGTGTGAAGCCTCCGACTAATCAGAATCACTAATTATTAAACTAACTACTTGGGAGAACTGAAAATAAGGCCTGGATTTGCAATTGAGGGCCAGCTTTGAAGAACTCTGACCTATGGCGTCATTAGGAGAAGATGTATGGGCTGATATTTGTGCCACTAGAAACTGAATTTGAATTTTATATATTTGAATCTGCAGTTATCTGCATTACATTCAATTTCGATCTAATGTGACACGCATTACTCGAGATAGAATTTATCCTACCCCGAAAAATTCAGTCTTGAAATTCAATTTTAATCTGATGACAGACATCCGGGTTCTTGAAGAAAAGTAATCGACCGTAGATTCACAACACGTTGAGGCATGCCAGGATGTCAGAAAAACAAATGCTGGATTCGCAGATTTGTCATTACCTTTTGATACATATGAGAATAAGCTTTATATACACAAGCGATAGTATAAACATTAACCATACGTCTGGTTAGTATATGGTAGTATATGTGGTTAAATGAACGATTTCTGGCACTGCTAGCTTAAGGTTAATATGGTAGACTAACGTAAAACTAACTAGGGATATTAATTTTACTTCCACTTCCAGTTTAGTTCAAATTATGGCTCACCTGTTCATCTCATCTGGCTTTGCTAATAACCGGAAGCATCAATTGGACTGGTGTTTAATATGGATCAATATGATCTGTATAAGCAGTGCTGGAATTGGAGAAATACTGTAAAAGTGTCGCTAATGTATTGACCGTGAGAACGGCGGCGGGGATGCTGGGAACAACAGAAGTGCCTTACAACACTGTCGGTACTGCGCGCGGTGCCCCGCCACTCTCCCGTAACGCTTGTCTCTGAGTAGCACAGTACTGGCAACTTGTGAGAAGTGGTGGTACGGTAAAGATTAAGATATAGCAGCGCCGGTACTGCCTAATATTTATTACGTATATGATCCAGCATTTGCGCTTGCTACACCCCAGCACACGCCTCTTTACCCCACCCCGCAGAACTGCCGTAAACGTGTATATGAGTTGCGCTTTCAGTCTGAGGTCGATTACTTTTCCTCAAGGACCCGGATGTCTGTCACAGATTTAATTAAATTTCAAGACTGAATTTTTCGAGGCAGGATAAATTCTATCTCTACTTACTGGAATTCAAATTCAATCTATTAAATTCAGATTCAGTTTTGCAATGTGGATAACTGTAGAATCAAATATATAAAATTCAAATTCTCATGGCACAAATATCAGCCCATAAATATGTAACTGCCACACACCGGGCGAAGACTCCAACTCTAGTCTCAGATATGTCAGTGCCAGCCACTGCACAGCAAGTGGGGGAAATTCTACTTTTGCCAATACATCAGAATACATATCAGTAAAATATTGCAGAACTGAAATATTTGTGATTGTTTCAAAATGAAATGATTGGATGCATTTAGACATCACGATTATATAACACATAGCAGAATTTAGTGGCTGGACAACAGGGTGCAGTGTGGCTTTGCCATCTTGCCCATTTGACTTCCTCTGCCCCTGGAGGATGGGCTCCCCCTTTGCTTCTGCTTCCTCCCAAGGTTTCTTCCTTCTAGGGAGCTTTTCTTTGTTGCTGTTGCCTCTGGCTTTGCTCACTGGCGGCTTTGGACAGGAATAATGTAAAGCACTTTAAGACAATGTAATGTTGTGAAATTGTGCTATACAAATTGAATTGAATTGAATTGAATAGTTGTGCTCGTGATCAGAAGGTCACCGGTTCAGATCTCCTCCTCAGTAGAATATTTGCATTGCCATTGAGCCCTTGAGCAAAATCCTTCATCCCCTAGAACAATGCTCCAGGGCACTGGATAAATGGCTGCCCCTAAGCTTCCATCTTACCCGTGTATGCTATGCAGGACACCTAGATGGGATTTACAAAAAGTCCTATGTGCCTGTACTTTTGTAAATGGCAAATAAAATAACATTTCATTTTTCCTAATGGTATTCTGAAAATCCCATTTTTAGTCCCTACTGAATCAAAGGCCTTATTTTCCTACCAGCGAAGGTTTCTATCAACAGATTATGTGCCTTGTTCTGAGGAGTGGAAATAAATCAGGTAAACAGAAAGCGCTGCGTGTGCAGGTAGGGATGGACCTGGAAGGCTCATTATCCCTGAGCGGGAGTGGCGGCCGGACTGAAATGTGACATGAGTTGGACAAACGCCAAATTGGAGCAGCCAAAATGGTTCGGTAAGCAGCAAAGGGTCATTTCAGCACACAGTGATTTTTAAGCTTGTTATTTAATCATTTTGGTTAATCATGAAAAATATATTTTGTGTGTATTTGTTATTCAGGTTATCAAATATGTATATTATGATATCAAATACTGGAGTTTGGATACATTTTTTATGAGATGAGATTATTTATGATTTAATGAGAGACAGAAGATGTAGAAGACTGTGTTTTCATGTGATCTGGCAGTATAGTATATACTATCAATCAATAGCATTGCAGAACTGCAGCTGAAGAGAACTATCCGTGATGTATTTCTGCCCTGTATCTGTGTCCTGGATGGATGAATGGATGGATGGATGGGTGAAGGGATGGATGGATGGGTGAAGGGATGGATGGATGGATGAATGGATGGATGGATGGGTGAAGGGATGGATATTTCCGATATGAAATAAAATCATTAAATAAAAAAATATGTCTGCAGATGGCAAAAAATCTGTAAGTAATAAGAAACCAAAAGCCTGTCCACACATGGAATGACATCATAGCAGACAAACTGCAAAAAAACAGTGAAAAAGTGCAGCAGTTGCAATAACTTTGAAGCCCCATGCTGGTAAAAAAAGAAAAGACGTTAAGATATCGCAAGCAGGATTCATCTGTGGCTTCCAAGTACCGGTAATCTGCTGTGCCGAAAGAATCACGTTAATTGAGAGCTCAGAAGAAGCCTGATCATACTACGTAAGAACTGCACTGTATGTACCATCAGCACACCACTGCATACAGAGCACTGCTGTAAGGAAGGCACTGTTGGAATATATCCGAGTATCTATCTGAAAGCAGAGATGACAGAGAGTACTCTATGCTCAGCACAATTTAACTTTAATGGAATATTCTGGTCTCACTCAATTTGTATGGTTTCAGATTTCACAACTGGACCCCAGGTTTCCTCCGAGGCATAATAATCTAGATGGCCGTAATTATCACCGAGGAAGACAGGATAAACCCTAAACCTAGGTCAGAGAACCAGGGGTTACGTCTGAAATATTGCTGCAGTTCAATTACATGAAATGTAATGGAGGTCAGGCGTTTTTAAATGAGCTGACTGGTGCTGGTAGGACAGGGGGTGTTCAGAGCTGACGCGAGCACATACGCACTGCAGCCACACACTGAAACAGTGCACGTATAAAACACATTGTGGGGAAAAAAAGGATCATCACAAATTTTAATCTTATTCCATCCCCAAGATATGCAGAAGTCAGACAGCTTGGCATCAATACATTTTCAATGTATAAGTATGAATTTTAAACAGGATCACTATATCATTGTATTTTTTTGAGTTGGTTTTATTTAATTTTTTATAATCTGTTGTCTTCTGTTCTGTCCTTCCTTTCCTTTTCAATGACTTACTGTCACCTTCTTGTATGCTTTTTGACCCTCTAATTTAAAAAAAATCACAGCGAGGGATTTAGAGTTTGGTAAAGCTTCCAATTGATTTATCAGGCTCAATGACAAGATGAACATATAACATATAAGTTTTATTTATATTTGATCACTTTATGGTTTCTACTAATTTCCTGGATATAGACACTCTGCCGACCTGTGTCTCTGGCAAACTCCTATCTCTCTCATTATGTTGTCGCACTAATGGCTGAATTGATTTGCTCCATGATGGAACTTTATAAGGAGCATAATAACTTTGGGTGTCATGGTGACGCGGGCTCAATAAATCACTTATATCCTCTATCACTTAATACAAAATTTGTTTATCTTATTTTTGGTGTCACTCAGAAATCCATGATTGCTGCCTCGGCATGAACCAAACCACAAGCCACAACACCTGCTCACTACAAAGTCGGTCCACATTAATTATATTTGCACCTGAGACAAAGCCGTACAAACCTAATCTCCAGTTTAACGTTCTCACTCTCATTGCATTTACAGTTTGCTTTTATTGACTGGCTCTTCTGTAAATTGCTTTTGTTTAGTCACAAAATATCCCTGTGTGAGTCACCCTGGTCTTTGAATCTAGGCCAGCCCAGCATGTCGCAACAAGAGTCTACATAACCTAATTGACCCGCTTTTATTTTTGACGAAATCCATCACAGCTGTGTCCTTGCATCCCAGAAAAAGACACATGATTGACAGTCATGGGCTTAATGGCAATTTTGTTTCTTGACCAAGTCCACTACTAACAAAAGATCATTCAGTACAGTGCTGATTATTCACAGAGGCAGCAGCACACTTGAATTTTCAATAGCTACAAAACTAAATTAATTTGCCTGGGTGGAGTAATAAGCCAGAAATGTATGCTTCTAGCCAGCCATACTTTAGTATTATATCAGGACCTTAAAAGTTAATTTCAGAGATGGAAATATCCGGCTCCATCCTGGATATTCTAGAACATTGAGAGCTTTGGGTTATTTATAGTGGGTCCGCTTAAATCTTTGCATGCAAAAATATTTTTACCACTGTTGTCAAAGCAATGAAAAATTTAAGATGACTTCCAATGCAAGTGTGAAAGAACAAATACATTATACTAAAATATATTATCCACTAAGCATTTGTGGCATACAGGTGTGTATTCCATTTAGGTCCTGTAATGGGGAAGTTTGCATTTAAACAAAAATCATGTTCTTCCAAATATCTTATGTTAAAAGTAAATGCCATTTTTTAAAAGCTTATTTGAGTATGTGAAATTCAGGTTGAAAAAAATATTAATTTGAATTGGATTATTCGCTCCAGTGTCATATTCAGTTTTTATCCTAAAATTATTGCAAGGCTAGTAGTTCAATTCAATTAATTATTCATAATTTATGAGTGCTATAAAATGTTTCTTTTCAGCCTTCTGAGTACTGGGATTAGTGAGTACAATCAGTAGAGAAACCATGCTGTAACAGTACTCATAGTCAGAGACTCACTCTCGGGTGAAATATGAGGAAAGATCAGCATATGTAGAGCTGTACGTTTCTGAACAACATTAATGTTTGTATTATGGTAAATCAAATGGATTTTGTGAGTGAGAAAATTTTGCAAACGCCAGTCTAATGAATACTTAAAAATCAAAGTGAAATACTTGACTTGAAATACTTGATTACATGTGGGGGCATATGTTACCCATCTGAATCCCACTACAAATGGGCCTCAACTAACCTTTAATACAATTTTACCCCCCCACCCCCATGAGTGACCATGTTAATACGTATCTAATTACATGCATGTCATCTGGGCAAACATACAGAGCCGCCCAGTGTGGTACCTTCTGACATCTCTATTCTGAAGGCACTGTAATGCTGACAGTAAGACCGGGCAGTAAGACCTTCTGGTCCAGTGCTGGGGGGTCACTGCATTAACACTGGTAGTTAGCCCTCCTGCGCGGAGCAGTAGGGAGTTCACCACAGTCTGGTGGATATCGATTTACCGTGGGGGAGTCCTGCAAATGACTCCTCCAATCGTACCTGTCAAAGCGCATTTTCTGCTGGATGGATTTACTGTTCACCTGCAGCTTTCAGGCAGACTTGAGGGTCTCTCTGATTCCTATGCATAATGTTAGGATGCCATCATGTCAACCTTCTGCATTGGTGTGATGCCTAAAACACTGTTTTTTACCCCCAGATGAAATTTTTATACCTGAATGACTTCAGTAAGAAACAAGCAAAACTCAGGAGCGTCTGAAGCAATGTCTTGATACATTTTTATATACCTAATATACACACAGCATATATACTTACGCAAGCATATGGGTTAAGCAAGTCCTTGGAATTTTAAAGGATGAAACAATGTAACTGAAGTTAACCAGAAAGAAGAGATGAATAAAGATTACGGGGGCTCTCTGGAGGCATCCGGCCTTCAAGCAGGACAGATCACCCGCCGCTGTTAAATCTGGGTGAATCAAACCCACCCGCTTCCTTCACGCCTGATCAAAATGGCTTCTCGCTGATCCTGAGATGCCACCGCCATCGATCTCCTCAGAAACCGGAAATAGAAAATGGCAGGAGGACAAGGACGTGCAAGAAATATCCTAGCATCATGGGTCCCGCTTGCCTGGACATGTAAGCGCAGCATAGCCTGGTACCTACGCTGACATGTAAGAGCAGCACAGCCTGGCACCTACGCTGACATGTAAGCGCAGCACAGCCTGGCACCTACGCTGGCATGTAAGCGCAGCACAGCCTGGCACCCACGCTGACATGTAAGAGCAGCACAGCCTGGCACCTACGCTGACATGTAAGAGCAGCACAGCCTGGCACCTACGCTGACATGTAA
>JABFDZ020000118.1:16186076-16196990 GCA_019775955.2 Pollimyrus isidori | reverse complement strand
GACATTCAAATGGTAGAGTCAGAATTTGGCGTAAACAGAATGAGAACATGGTTCCATCATGCCTTGTTACCACTGTGCAGGCTGGTGGTGGTGTAATGGTGATGTTTTCTTGGCACACTTTAGGCCCCTTCGTGCCAATTGGGCATTGTTTAAATGCCACGGGCTACCTGAGCATTGTTTCTGACCATGTCCATCCCTTTCTGACCACCATGTACCTATCCTCTGATGGCTACTTCCAGCAGGATAATGCACCATAAAGCTCGAATCATTTCAAATTGGTTTCTTGAACATGACAATGAGTTCACTGTATTAAAATGGTCCCCACAGTCACCAGATCTCAACCCAATAGGGCATCTTTGGGATGTGGTGGAATGGGAGCTTCATGCCCTGGATGTGCATCCCACAAATCTCCATCAACTGCAAGATGGTATCCTATTAATATGGGCCAACATTTCTAAAGAATGCTTTCAGCACCTTGTTGAATCAATGCCATGTAGAATTAAGGCAGTTATGAAGGCGAAACACCATATTCATATGGTGTTCCTAATAATTCTTTAGGTGAGTGTATATTAGCATTTAAACACAAAATTAACTTCCAAAACGATAAAGATCTTATCCCAGCATTACCCCTGTCCTGCCCCGATCGTCCGCTCCCTGTGTGCCACGCCCCCCTCGTTAACCTTGCGTGGGATCCCCATGTGATCAGCTGTTTCTGGTTGTTTTCAGTAGTCCTGTATTAAGTCCTTGTTTCAGTTTGTTTCCCCTGTCTGGTCATTGGGTGCCTTCAACTTGCTTACAGTGCTGGCTTAAAGCAACGCATTCTTATCTTGACGCAATGCATTACGGTTAAATGCATTACCGTTAGATGCATTGCGACCTCTAACCCAGCTGCACACACTGGAACTGCCTCCATGATGACACACCTTTGCCCTTATTGGCTGAAGAGTTTATTTACATGCATGACATTTGACTCTGAGGCAATTCTGATGCGTAATCTGCTATTATATTAGGTCAGCGTTCACAGTTCCACTTATGATATTCAGATCAAGTTCTAGGTCAAAGTGGTTTGTTCAACTTTCAAGAAATTTGAGTTCTAGTGAGTTCAAGAACAGAGGTACCACTGTATTGATTAAATTGTTTTTGAAAGCTAGTCTTTTAAAATGTCACTACTCTGTATATGTGGAGTTTACAAGTTCCCCCATGCTGCAGGTGCCTGGGGTGTGCATACGCCCTAAAGTGATCCAACATGTAGGGTCTAACCTGTGTCTTGTTTCACGTGCTGTTTGGCAGAGACTCTGACTCTGACCCTGAAGTGCTTGGAAGATGAATGGATGGATGGATGGATAGTTGCTACAGTAGCATGTTAAACAGCCAGACAAATCAGTGATTAGCCATTTCAGAAACCAGGGAAATTATCCAGTCTAAAAGAAATCACAAGCCACAACAATGCCAAGACTTTTAAAGACACATAATTGATCAAAAATCTATTGCTCTACCGATCAAATCGGAGAGAGACAAAGGACCAAAGCACTTTATCTGATCTATGGCTGCCTCCCTAGGGTCTGTAAACCCAATCTCCCATAGGCACAACATATGCCATTCAATTACAAATTTTTAATTGCTCATTACGCAATCATTTTCTGTTAGAACTTGAGTGAACAAGATTGATAGCACTGAACCTGTATAAACATGATCAGGCCAGTAAGACATGTACAGGGGACCTTCATCTCTCCCAGTCTGTGGTACAATTGGTCCATATCCTTTCTCCGCTATTCCCCAATGCTCCAGTTAGTCCCAGCAAACAAAAGGGCAGTTATCCAGAAATGAAACCAGATGGATCCATAGACCATAAGTTACCCATGTCTATGCACAGCTCCATAAACAGTATTCTAGTGTTCTGGTTTTCCCAGAATCCTCTCCCACTATATTTCTAGATGTCTCTAATACACCCCTCCAATTCTGTAGTGCTCTTGAGTTATTGAATGTGAAAAGGCAAAAAAATTGTAACTGTGCAACACCTTTTACGGGACTTACAGCAATGCAGCCCGTTTTTATACACGGAGACATTTTGTCGACAGCAGCCCTCAAGCTCAACCAGAGATTCTCAGTTTCATTTGCATCCAGCTCATCTGTCTCTTTCTACAGGGTCAGCTTCAGTCTTCTTCAGCCTGCAGATCCTCCCATTAGCTGTGTGTTTTAGGTCAGTGTCCTGCTGAAAGGTGAATATCTGTTCGTCTTGGCTCTGTTTTGCAGACCGAAGCAGGTTTTCCTTAAGGATTTGCCTATATTTAGCTTCATTAATTTTGCCCTCTATCCAAATGAGCTTCCTGTTCCTTGCTGATGACTTGCATCGCCGTAACATGAAAAGTTTCACACAGCAAACCCTATTATCTGGACAGGATGCTCAGCATTGCAAGTGACTTTGCAGGAATTCCAAATAGATTTTATGTTCCACATAATTTTACAAGAAAAATATTGTTTTTTTTTCTCTTCCTCAGAAATCACAGTTTCCTTGCTACTCTGCTGCATACAGACAGACCATTTCTACCAAGCTGACCTTTCCATAGCTTCTGTGTGCCATTCCCGACTAACGACATGTCAGCTTAGCCGTCGACGCAAGAAGAACATACTTCTGCATGCAGATTCTGTGTGCTGCCAGGCATTTTCCCATTTCATAATAGTTAACTCTGAGGCTAATTGGGGGACAGAAAGTGACAATACTGCTACCCTAACCTAGGTTGCAGCGTGAAAAAATTCATGAGCCTAAAACTCTGATGAGCCAAAATATGATGAGCACCTCCATGTGAGGCAAATAATGGTGAATATTCCATACCAATGGTGTATGTTAAGGACTGATTGGGTGGTAAATTAACATTCGGTACATGTAGTCGATATGTTGAAAGCAGAAGAAATGGTTAGCCATAAAGGTCTGAGTGATTTTGACAAAGACCAAATTCTTATGGGCAGACGACTGGGTCCGAGCATCTCTGAAACCAAGAGGCTTGTGGGGTGTTCAGCCGGGGTGAGGACATACCAAGGGGGGTCCGAGTCAGACATATCCCAGACCATGTAGGGCTAACTCCGAATGCTTTGGCTCCTCAGAGTTTTAGGGTTGGATTAGGAGATTTATACAAAACCCCCTATGAGTTTGCACAATATACAACAATTTAAATGTTGTTAGCCAATCACTTTCATGTTTCTGTCACATTTAGCATCAACTTATTTAGCTAGCTACCTTAATTCACCCATAAACTTTAATTGAATATAATGCAAATAATCCTGTCCATAATATTTGGACGAATAAAACACATTTCCATGCAGCTCCACAGAATACCCCAGGCTGGCTTTTAGCTAATGCTGTTGTTCATAATTGCATGTCACTTTTACAGTCTTGTTACTTGCACGAGTCTGTGTTTTTTTCTGAAGTGTGCGTGTGCAGCATTTCACATGGACGCCGTGCCCACAGAGATACCTGCAGCCCTCTGCTGTCGCATGCGCCCAAGCTGACGGTGATGTTAAGGCTTCGGCGCCGTGCTCAGCACCGGGGAGGTCAGCGGCTGACGCTCCCTCCCTCCTCTCGCCTCCAGCTCACTAAAAGCGACATTCCCTCCTTGCCTTGGTCCAGCTGTAACCTCAGCCTCTTGTTAGAAACCGTCTCTATTTTTTTTTACAACCCAGCAAGTCTAATACTTCTCTGTGAGCAGTTTTTGCCCCTCAAGCTGGAAACAAGGACACGCTTAAACGCAACCAATGATGTTTATACGACCGGCCTGCACCACCTCGCTGCCCCGTAAAATAATTATTTAAAAACATCATTAAAAAAGCCCCTCCTCCCAACCAAGTGGGAGACACATTAACATGGACAGGAGATTTTAATTTACATTACCCACACGTTTAGTGTAAGGCCATCACGGGCCTGGAGCCTGCATATGCTAATTAGCAAGGTCATAATGCAGGCGCATGATGTCAGTCCTTCACGGCTTCAGAGGAGCCCCCTACAGGAATCACACAGTAAGCGCAACCCATAGATGGCAGATCATCAAGATTGTGTCTTTCTGATATAGAAGCCATACAATCTGGTAGCAAATGTGCACATTCTCCATAGAGGGCAAACTGGAGTCAGGCCTGCTGCTTTGGAAATCAGAGGCCTGGTTACTGCCCAGTGAAGAATGGTACCCTCATTTGGGACAGTTTCATTCATATCTACACATGGGGGTGTCCAGGTTTTCATATACTGTATCTCTTAATAACCCTTATGACCAACGTTAGGTGACACACAACATGAAAAGGAGCCATATAAGCGTCATTCTGCCTCTCAGCAGCGGTCAAACCAGGCGCTGGATGCGAGAGATTAAACAAAAAGAGGAGAAGAAAGAGAAAGGGAAAGTCCCAGTGGAACAATACTTGCTTGGCACACAGAAGGCCTGGGTCTCTCTCCCAGCCACTGCAGTTTCTCTTTATTTTTTTTGGGGGGGTAGCATGTGGCTCAGCAGACCAGACCTCTCTTGTGAACAAGACGTTGTCAGTTTGAATCCCAGACCCCTAAGCAACAGCCTTAACCCCCCAGCTCCACCCCCCCCCCCTCAAAAAAATGCCCCAGTGATTCTGGGTAAATGACTGACTCTCCACTTTAACGCCAAGTAGCATCACTTTGTGTATCTCTCTTAAAAACGGGGGTGCAAAAATACAAGAGCTTACACATTCCAACATGCAAATGTGAAGTTTCATTTCATCACTGAGGTGAGGCAAGTTAAAAAAGCCTGAATCATTTACAAGAAGTTGATTAAAGAAACTGTAGGTACTTTAAATACATTTATTTTACTATTGTACATTTACATTTACGGTATTTGGCAGATGCCTTTAGACAGAGTGACTCACATATGTGCTTAGGAGTCTCATCAGTGAATCCATTCTGATATTGATTCAATAGAATCAGGCTATGAGTACCATCACTCTAAAAATACTGTTAGTAAGTAATACATTATTTTTAAATGAGTATAATCCGGGAAGTACTAATCCAAGTACTGGTGAAAGAGGAATGTTATAGCTGTCGTTTGAAGGCACCCAATAACTATCCAGCTATTAACTATTAACTGATAGACTTCATATGGAGGGGCACTTTTTAACCTCATCTACACTTTATGTGTATGTATGTATATGTATGTGCGTCTGTGTGTGTGTGTGTATATATATATATATATATATATATATATTGGCGTTATATATATCTTTCTTTGTGGGATACCTACCATACAAATATAACAGAAAAACATACAGCCATAGAAAAAATTAAGTGAGCAATCTATATTTTTAAACTCATTTTTGAACCCTGATTTAATCCTGGTTCTGCTGGCTGGGCTGTGCAGCAGGCTGCTTCCAGGTTTAGAGCTTCTAAGACAGCAGTACACAGGAACAAGGTGAAGCAGGAGACACTGGAAATGACAAGAAACTATCCAGTTAAAGGACAGAAGTGACTTTCGAAAGCCAGAGATCACCGGTAACTTATCTGACTGTTTCTTGTGAATCGTAGGAAGACATCAAGTGACCTTCAAAAGTAATGGGAAACATTAAGTGCAGGTGTGATGTGCACTGCTTGGACAGTTCATATCAGGCTCCTAGAAGCAGGACTAAAGTCCCATAAAGCAAGGAAGAAGCCCTTCACTAATGAGAAACAGTGAAGAACCAGACTGCAGTTTGGCTATATATTCACTCATAAATTAAGAAATGAGTGAAACCAAAAATTGTGTTGTGGTCTTTATTTTTTGCACAGCTGAATATATTAACACATAATATAACATGTAAACACACATATATATATATATATATATATATACACACACACACACACACACACATACATATACATATATACACACACACATGTGTGTGTGTTATGCTTATGTATATATATTTGTTTATATGTGGTATATGCTCCCAGGTGCTGCACAGGAGCGCCGGCCGTTCAGCCGCAGACGAGCTGCTCCTCGCGCTGCCCGGACCCACTTAGCTCTGATTACAGGCAGCTGGTCATCATTAATTAGGAGCAGATTTGCACGGGACTGGAGTGTGAAGAAGTCTGGGGATAGCCGGCCGTCTCCCATGGCGTGAGCTGTCCGCCATGCATTTACATCTCCTTAAAAACACACATGATTCTGTGGCAAACAGCATGTCTTCTGACTTGGTGTACTGCGTAGTTCAGCTTATTTTCATTTTAAACGTGACAGGACGTAAAATGGTAATTTTACATGCCCAAAGTGTGTGTGTGTGTGTCTGTCTGTCTATCTGTGTCTGTGTGGTCATGTATATATTACATTGTGGGGACCAAATGTCCCAACAATGTGATAAAAACCTGTTATTTTATCTTTGTAGGGAAGGGACCATTTTTTCAGTCCCCACAAAGGGAAATTCAGTGTTATAAAAATTAATGGATGTAACTAAAATGTTAATAGTATCTAATATCTAAAAAAATGCATTGTACTTTAGATTATAGTAAATCAGTAAGACTTATAACATCAGACCTTTCAGTGCATGTATGTATATAGATATATAATCTATACAAATGTTACATTGTATTGTTAGGAAGGTTACAGTTACATCTTGACCAGCTTTGTGGAAAAACAGTATGTGTGAGGCCAATTTGTGAGAAGCATGTATTTACACAAGAAAGGGACACAGACTTCATTTTAATTGAACATTTGGGCCTGGGTTAATTTCCTATCTACTGAAGGCAAGTTCTTGGCATTTGTGCTTATGTTAGTATTGAAAGGGCTTTCATAATTTTTTTAATGAATCCTTTTGTAGAAGTATTATTGTAAAATCAATCTGTAGTTACAGAAGACATTAAAGAATTTATTACCAAGAGAGTAACAAATTATCATTCTTCATTAATTTAGAAATAAGTAGATTATTATCCGGCATCCAGTCCAGGGTGTGCTCCTGCCATGTGCCTTGAGTCCTCCAGGAAAGGTTCCAGGCTCTTAGTAAGCAGTTATGGAAGATGGATGGATGAACTGTATCATCAACACTGAAAAAAGAGTCTGCATATTATAGCTGGCAACACGGAATGCTGACTTAGAAAGATACATAAATGACATGACTTGTCATTTTATACCACAGAAATGCTACAATTCTGTGCCATGTGAGAAATAACACTGACAAAGTTTTCAATAATGCAATATTATATAAACATGTTTTCAATAATGCTATATTATCTTCTTTATCAGTAGCCAAACTAGTAAACGTATTTACTCCTTTTGTGTAGCAGTGGTAACACAGACAGAAACTCCTCCTCATCGTCTCATAATTACTGCGTGCTTGCAAACTGACACACGCAACTGAGCACACACCAACTCTGGATTGTGGATTAATTCGCATATCTGTACTTCCACTACTTTCATGTTCCCGTCCGTCTTCCAATCACCCACCAGTGCAGCATTGTTGGGGGGCAGGGGGGCTGGAGCCTATCCCAGGCAGCACAGGGCACAAGGCAGGGGTGCAGTCTGGATGGGATGCCAGTCCAATGAAGGACATGCACACACACAACTCTCACACTGCATGGCCAATTCAGAGTCACTAATTCTGCATGTATATGGATTGTGGATTGAACAGCAATAAACCACAGAGTCTTTATGTCTATTTATATATAAGACTCTTTATTTTGCCAATATCAGTGCATCTGTTTTCATTTCCCTAAATATGATGGGTAATTGATTCTCAGATCAGTTCAACTGCGTATTTAATGTGTTCAGACGACTACCAAGCCATTTCCTGCTATGAGTGATTATTTAGCGCACCTTTCGGTCTAACTGATAATCATTGGCTCGAACATTTAAATTTGCTTTTTAGCTGTAGCATTGGGAGAGAAGCCCTTAGATGTCATCCGGAGGGAAACTTTTGAACCTCATCTACACTTTAATAAGACAGAGCCAGAGAGCATAAAAATCTCCACAAATATTTCTGGTCTTACATCAGCTGTTCGTGGAATCTGTTTCCCATGATGTCATAATGCGGTATCCACAACAGCCAGGAGCATTTCCCATCAAGCAAAAACACTGTACTACTGTGGCCACATAGGGGCAGAGTTTGGGTGTGGCGGTTCAGTGGACAGCACCCCGGTGAGTCCGAAATCTGCCCTGGCTCCGAGTGTGTGTGCAGTTTGCATATTGTCCCTGTTTTAATGTGGGTTTTCTCTGGATATTCTGGTTTTCCTCCTACAGTGCAAAGATGTGATATCTCTAAAAAAACTGCTCTTTGTGTGCAGTTTTCAGTGTGTGTTCCCTGTGATGGACGGGCACCCTGTCCTGGACTCTCCTACATCATGCGCTGTGCTTCCTGGAATAGGCTCTGGGGCCTACAGATACCAAAAATGGATGTTTAGATTTTTGCATAAGTGTTTTTCTGCTGTAGCAACAAAAACTGCTGGGTCACCCTAACTATGCCTGTATTAAATAACAACTCTTTTACCTCAGCTTTTGGTTTTTCATTTGCTTTTATTCCAGTATTCAGGTCCAGCTTTTTCACATGGGACGTTTGCTCATTCAGACTCATACACCTGAAATTATACAGCTCCTCAGATGTTAGGTTCGCTTCGGGCTCTAGTTTTGTGGTTTATTGATATCTGTGGAATTTTTGGATCCCTAATACACATTTAAACTTGAGGTGTTTTTATATCATAGAGTACAGGGGTGGTGGAAACAGTTAACTGAACATTTTGTAGTCCATTTACCAGTGGTCAATCTACCAGGGAGACATAAGTTACCATGAGGGTTGTCGCAGGTGGTCTGCATGACAAGAGTTAAGGTATCAGAGAATGATTGGATTATGTATGACTAACAGATGGAAAAATCAATTGTCAATTATTTACAAGACTGAATTCTCCACAGTAACAGAAATTTCGCTGTTTACACTAAAACATTATCGAGCCGGTATACTATTGCCAGGTTTGTGGTTTATATGCCCTTTCAATGAAAAACTATATGAGATTCATTTGAGAAACACCAGAAAAAAACTGATTAGGATTCAAACATACACAATGAGATCTGTCTGTAAAAGCACATAGCTGAAAGACAACCCCCTGTGGATGAAGCGAAAATGTGGATTGCATATGAATACCAACTATAAATTCTCTTTA
The DNA here is from genome assembly GCA_019775955.2 of Pollimyrus isidori. Lineage (NCBI taxonomy): Eukaryota > Metazoa > Chordata > Actinopteri > Osteoglossiformes > Mormyridae > Pollimyrus > Pollimyrus isidori. The sequence goes on along the minus strand of JABFDZ020000118.1, from coordinate 16,187,860 downwards.
ACGTATAAATCAATATGCTTTGCTTTTTTGACAACCTTCTGATTTTCAGAGAGCCGTAAAAATGCTCTAAGGATGTGTGGACGCCGGGGATTTCTTGAACACAAGTTACAAACTTCATAGTTCCTTTCTGAATGTTAAATGCTGAGGAGAGCTGTCATTAGAGGCTAGGACAATGAAAGTCAAATTCCATGAAAAGCGTGTTATGATTTTAAACTCACGCCGATAGCCAAACGGGATGGTGATGAAGGAGGACGTGTCATTTATAGACTCTCTCAGAATATTCCACCAATAACAATTGATAATTGAACTGAAGTTTATTAGTTCAAGCTTTGACAATTAGCTATGTTGTAGATATGGCCTTCAATGTAGGCTAACATGAAATGCTTAATTTTTCAACAAATGCAGCACTGGAGGGAAGAGAGATTTTTAGCCCTTTTGTTAGCTAAATGAATGAATTAAGAAACAGATAATAATGCGAGACAGAAAGCAACATCGCCTTCAGCTCTCGGTGGTCCAGCATCCTCTAGCACTTGGGTTGCAGGTGTCTGTCAGCCTCATTCTCACACATATTTGTTGCCTCAGCAGAACTGTGTCCCTTACTTTAGGGGGGTGGGGGCCCATGTACACACACACACACACACACACACACACAGGCTTTTTCATCTCCCTTTCTGCTCTAGCCTTCTGTTCTTTGTTTTTATTCCTGGTGTAGACAGACATCAGCAAGCCCACGCATGTTTATTCTGAGCAGCGAACCCTATTCCCTCCATTAATCCATGCTCTTCCCTAGACCCCCCACCCCCCCTCCGCCCCCCAATGACATTATAATGAATGAATAACTGGAAACAGCTGCACTGCTTCACACCCGTGTGACACACATGTTTGCCAACACTGGCTACCTGTTTTGCTACCTAACAGATGGATAGGGTCAGGGCTGCATCGCCCCGGATGTTTAGACACCTCAGACGCTGCAGTGTCATTCTGTGTCTAACTCTACCCAGCATCCTACCTCAGGAATGCATGTTTCAGGCCTGTAGCTTCTCTGCATAAAATATTACTTATATCCTGTTTTCAGTACAGTTGTCACCAGGCGTATGCATATAACAGGAGACCCTGATCAGTCAGAAAGTCACATGGTATCCAGGCAGGTATAATTACACCCTGAGTCCTCAGATCTCTCACGATTGAACATAAAAAAGGTCTAGTCGTTTCACAGGAACAGGACAGCAGAGGTTAAGGGCAACATCAAAGGAGGAAGCGCCTTAACAGCTGAGCAAGCGAGAGATGTCATCGTCACAATGACACCGGTTGCCCTTCGCTTTGTCACATGACAGAGTGGAGTGTCCAGGCTCTCCACACCTCAGATTAAACGAGCTCTTCCTGTTTGGCTGTCGACGCGCCCATTTGTTAGACAAAGCAAACATGGAATTATAACAATTTCAGTAGACAGAAGGTCACATCCTTGACTAAATGAAAACAAAATCAAAAGTAGAACCATCTTTCTGTTTGTATTCTTTCAGTTATACTGAGTTCCTTGTTTCAAAGAGCATTGCAAACGTGTGCCATTGTTTGGAAATGCTTATGTGTACATTTTTAAAAAGCATTCATATATACATTTAGCAGTAGAAACAGGGAAATCGAGAGATTATTTTAACCAGTGAAGGTAGGTTTTACAGGATCTCTGTTGCTAAAGTTATTTATTCATTTTGATGAAAAAGAAAAACACACACACATATATATATATGTGTGTGTGTATTTTTCATCAAAATGAATAAATAAATAAA
>JABFDZ020000118.1:16138877-16163902 GCA_019775955.2 Pollimyrus isidori | reverse complement strand
GACCGAGAGCAGGGGCGTGAAAAGACCCCATGCCTCCCCCCACCCGCTCAGATGTGGTGTTGGTGCGTGTTGTTCTATGAGTGGCCACCATTGCTAACATTTCAGGTTTGTATCAGTGTTTATGGTAACCGAGTGGCCACCATTGGTAACATTTCAGGTTTGTATCAGTGTTTATGGTAACCGAGTGGCCACCATTGCTAACATTTCAGGATTATATCAGTGTTTACAGTAACCAAGTGGCTACCATTGCTAACAATTGAGGTTTGTACCAGCACCAACATCTAATGTCAAACATAACATTGTCCATGTGTCCAAGCAATTTCTCAAAAATTGCCAGTTTGTCTGGGTTTAGCATTGCAACCCATATGACCCAGTGTTACAAGTTACAGTGGAGTATCAAGTGAAGGAAAAGGCACCACTTTCTATGTATGGCAGCCACTCAGTATCATCACATAGTGTTTGCAAGGTTTGTGCAGAGGTTTACTTTTAAAATGAAATGAAATGCAAGGACCTAAATGTCATGCTGCGCAAGCAGCGTCACCTTCATGAAATCATTGGCACTTTGACACTTTATTTTGAACAGTGAATCACGGTGCTTCCTGGAAGTTTAACAAACTTTAGCTTGCTAAAGAAAACTTATATACACGTATATTGTGTTAGTTGTGTGTAGACTGTAAAATGAGAGGGCTGCAAATAACCGTAAGATTACCATATGTCCCAATATCCCTGGACGTAACTTTTCATTTTACTGGTTCGGGGGTACTCATTAATATTCATAATGGAAGCACTACCTGATTGGTCAGTGAATGTGAACACTCAGCAATATTCTGATCCTTGGACACGTCCTCTTTTTCATTTCACCAAATATGGTAACAATTAATTTACTACCTATCATGCTATACCTACAATCCAGCAATATAGCATCAGTGATGGAATGAATAATTACTTGACAGCATAGTGATATTGAAACTAACTGCAACTCAGCAACCTAAAATCATTTCTTTGAAATATGATTAAAGTTCTCACAATTATTTGTGCCGTATGACTTGATTCTTATAAAGTGTACAATACGTCTCTGTATACTACACAATGCTAAGGACATAAACTGATACGGTGCACTGCCACATCCATCACATGACAAACCACCTCAAGTGTGAGAACCTGAGTGCTGCCATCTGGCAGGTGACACCTCAGCACCACACTAGTCCAAATGGACCCATGTGAGTTTTTTCTAGTGGCTGGATGCCAATCCTGCCGCCAACCCCCAAGGACCTCCTTCATACCCTCAACTTAACTTCATACCCAGGACATATCAGCGCATGCTCCTTACCTACAAAATGAATAAAATACATAAAAACTGCATCCCTTGCATTTCAGTATAACAATTTATTAGTTACTGCAATCCAGTGAATCAAAAGTAATGTGACATTATACAGAATAACTGATTGAGTTCTGTTCTTATGTCCTCCTATTGCCTCACTGCAGGCTTCCCCAGTAACACCAATGGAGAAACATCCTGCCAGTCAAACTCATTAAATCTGAAACTAGCCTACAGTATATCACAGTACGAGCTGGTGTGGTATATTACCCAGTTTGCTATACTTACCTCAATGGCTTCCTGTTCTGGTCTGAAGTGTGAAGTCACTTTCCAGGGTTGAATTAAAGGAAAATGGAACAAAGGCTTTAAACCTGAGAGAACGATGAAAGACACCTTTGAATTTCAACAGCATTTATATCCAGAATAATTTCAAGTTAGTTAAAAAATTGGTTCACTGCAAAACTGAGTAAAGAGGTTAACATTGAGAAATTTGCACCAAAATGGTTCTACGGACAACAGATGTCACAAGACTCGGTTTTATGCCATTAAAATGATTGTTATGCTGCCTTTAATGTGATCAGGGAGGAAGGCATTAGTGAATGAGTTCAGAGTGACAGGAAATAGGAGTGTTAGGTTTTATTACTGAGGCTGTGTGCCACTCCAAACTGCCCTGGTCTGCGCCAAAGCGGCCGCTTGTCAAACAGGAAGCCGTTGGTCAGCTGGCACCTTAGAGGATCCAGCGTGGCGGAGCGGCGTGGCTCTGGCGATCACTTCCTGTAGTCCTGAAGGCCCAGAGGTAGAGTAGCTGTCTGCTCCTGTTTTATGTCTTTACTGCCGGCTCGTACGGAGATAAGCAGCTACTTAAACGGCTCAGTGCTCCCCGGTGCCTCTGTTAACACTCGTGGCACAAAGCAGGGAGCATTAATCATATTGTTATCTGCTATTAAACACAAGCACTGGACCATCAGACAGACCCCCACCAGCCTGAGGGGCGAGCAAATAGGTGGGTGGGGGGGGGGGGTGAGGTATTTGACAATGATCTAGTGGCAAAGTGTAACAGTAGCTAGGAGAAGAATAGCACTGATGAAGCGGGTGAAGGACGGAGACAGGTGGCTTACCCAGGAAGTGTCAGCTAGTATCAGCGCTAATTAAGCTGCCCTGCAAGCAGCGGTGGTGTGTTCTACCATTCCAACCAAGCATTTCTGTGGGGCCCCTGATGTTTTGGAGCCCCCTTTTGCGCACAAACAGTCATTACACCAAATATAAAATAAACATGCTCCTTATGTAGGAGATGCTGAAGCAACATGTTCCATGCTGCAGCTGGGAGCTGAGTGTTGAGTGGGAGGGGTTTATCATGAGGGGTAGGAGGGATTTATAATGAGGGTTAGGCTGTCAAATGATAACACTTCCCTCATTATAAAATCCCCCCATAGTGCTCCGCCCACTCAACATTGCCCCTTACATTGCCCTTCCTACTCGACATTGCCCCTCCCACACGGCATTGCCCCTCCCACTCGGTATTCGACCCTTGGCTGCAGTGATGTGCCTCTAACATGTTCTGCTACCCAGCTAACTAGCTACCATCTTCTGACTCTATATGCTAGCTATGTGTGAAGGTGAGCAGAGGGCCCTGAATTGACTATATGAATGGGTCTCCAGCTTTTAAGAACCACGGCCGAAGCTACCAGAGAGCTAACGAAAGACTGGGGCGATAGTAACTGTGGAAGAGATACTGAAGCTAACAGAAAGCAAAGAATGGCGTTGATGCCGTGGACATGTGAACGTGTCTTAAGGTGGATGAGACATGAGCAAGGATGACTTTTATATGTACAAACAAAGCCTGCTGAGAGACTGGCCTAATCTGACAACTAGCAACCGAAGGAGAGAACTAACAGCATCACTGCAGATACCCAACACAAGTTTTGCATTTGAAACACAACAGCAAATCTGTAATTAATTTAAATTACTTAGTGATAAAATAAATGGTCCACAGAAATCCAAGGCAAGAATCGGCACCAAGGGACAACTATGCCACAGACGTGCAACAGTCGTGCAACGCTGTGTGAGTCTCAATGACACGTCAGGTGCCGTAGAGATGCATCAGAATGAGCGCATTTCCATTCTTCAGCCTCGTTGCATCACCGGTACATCTTTATAGGGGCTGACAGGTAGTCAATGACAGCTGGAGGTCAGCTTTCCTGTCCTGTAAAGTCTGTGTCAAAAAAAATGGTCAAAGCAAAAAAAAAACCATCAAGGGCTCTTTAATGCAAACCCCTTATTAACAGAGAAAGACACTGCATGTCCTCGCTGGCTTGTTATTGGCAGATTAATATCCATATATATGTATAGGAGGCAGAAATACTTCAAAATATATACATACAATTTTATAAACTGCATAATCACATCCATAATTTGTTCCCAAAGCTACAAAAACCATCAGCAGGCAAACCAAAAAAACAAACATATCAGTCTGACTGTAATGTCTCTCATGTGTTAAACTCGCCATTCAAATTTAAATGATATCATGAGATAAAGTCATCTGGCACAAAGAAGCTTTCAGTCAAGCTCTTCTGTGTTCTGTTGTTAGAACATTATTCCCAAGGTGTGGGGTTTATAAGCGTGTGTGTGTGCGTGTGTGCATGTGTATGTGTGTGTGTGTTTGTGCGCGTGTGTGCGTGTATGTGCATGTATGTGTGTATACGTGTGTACATGTGTGTGTACGCGCGTGCGCATGTGTGTGTATGTGTGCGTGTTTGCATGTGTGTGCATGTGTGTGTTTGCATATGTGTGCGTGTGTGTGTGTGCGTGTTTGCATATATGTGTGCGTGCACATGTGGTGTGGTAGGGCAGGATAGGGGGGAGTATCACCTCTTACAGACGCCGCTCTGGTCTTCTCTAGTATGGTATTTCTGTAAATGACACCATACTGTCACCTTGAAGGACGCAGAGGAGATCGACTTCAGTTTAATTTGTTGTGCTGAAGCCTGGAGGCAGCTTGCCGGGTCAGGGGCCACACTAGGGGGTGACGTGCCAGTGGCGGGTCGCTTGTGCTTCCTTCACCTCATGGTGGAGTAGCATGGGGGTCCCCATCTCCCCCTCATTTCTCATTTAACAAGCAAAAAGTCTCAGAGAACCAGGGCACATCTGCTGTTGTGCTTCTCCCCAAATAAGCAGTACATGGTTATTCTTCTGACATTCATTCAATTGTTGTATGTTCTGTTCCGTTCAAAAGGTTTCATTAATACAACTACGTCTGTGCGGTAAATAGTGTAAGTGTGCCCTGCGATGGGTTGGCACCAGTGCGGCAGTCACAGCCAGCGTGACTATATCTGGCCTCATGCACATTTATCTGCTCAGAACTTGTACGTTATGGAGCATGCTGTGCTGCATTTTGCGGCCTGTTCTTTTTCTGTTGTTGTAAATAAGGGAAAAACTGTTATTATTTTTATCCATAAATTACAGTTTATTGTACAGTTCTGATAAGTCTAGATTAAAGGCAGTCTTATCCACAAAGGGCCGGTGTGTATGTGGTTTTTTCTGCAACTCCCTAATTAGATTACTAATTAGAGGACAGGTTCGCTGAAGCATCCCAACACTTGGTTTGGAGCAGCTGACCTAAAGGTTACCCCAAAAACCTGCAGCTGCCGTTTACAAGTGTTATGACCCGCTCCGAACGATCCTCATGTGTGCCACGCCCACCTTGTTACGTCTCGTTTTCCCCGATGGTTCTCACCTGTCTTGTAATTCCGCACGCCTGTTTTGTGCATTTACATCTGCGACAGAGTAGCTTCTGGCAGGTTTAGCACTGACGTTGTCTCACTGTCAGTCTACCATTTGTCCTGTGCTCCAATAAACCTTGTTTGCCCGTATTCCTGGCTGGAGTACCCTCCGTATTTCACTCGATCACCGCCGAGCGTAACAACAGGTAAGATTGCCCCTCCCCCCCCCCCCGATCTAGAGTTACAGTTTCATGCTTGTGACTCTCAGTATGTGTATATGTTATTTGCTGCAGTGTTAATATTCTTCTATTCAGCTTCAGGTTACATTATCTTTAAACTGGACATCTGTAATCTGAATATTAGTCAAGTAAAGTCTGACAGATTTGTCTTTTACTTCGGAATATCAAATATGCAGAGAACAGTGGGGAGGACAGATGATTCCTTCCTATATCTCTTTGAGCACAGGCATAAATCACTACTCACAAAATGTGGCTTGATAACAAATCATTAATAAACTTGGCTGTACTCGCTAGCTATAAATAACAAACATAACACCTTCATAAAACCTTCATAAGCTATATATCATTTATGAATCTTTATTAAGTGTTAATGAAGGTATGATGTATTGTGTATGAGGGTGTTATGCTGATCTCTTTGTGTAAAGTGTTGCCAGATAATGGATTTGGAGATACTGGGATGGATTACATTTCCCTTTAGCTCCAACTATACAGATTATATAGGCCATTAAAACTTAGTAATTATCTGCCTTCTATAATATATACTTTTTCATTCAACGTTAATCAAATTATAAATACAAATACATACAGATAACTGTTCAGGAATTTACCTAGAGAACCTGTGCAAACCTTTAATTCATGCAAACATACCACAGGTTTTTGTAAAGCTAAAACCAGTAAATGTAATCTGAAGAGGCGCCTCCTTGTATTAAAAATACTGGAATGGAAATCGATCTCATTGAATTTCAGCTATCATTCCACAAGCAGAAGCATCATTATAATGAAGTAACTGGCCACAATAGAAAACCAGCAGAAATGCAAGACATCATCCGCGGCATATGTCTGGTTAGGCTGATGTAGAGGAAATATTCATAGTAATGAACACAAGGTGCATGTGCATTATGTGCTGTGTGGGTAGGGTGTGTGCCAGCAAATCCCATTTGGGTCAACTTTGACCATCTGCATCTCTTGCATCATTAGAGTCAATTTTCCAAAACGGATAGGCGACGGACATCTGTTAATTCTCATAAAAATCAACATTGCGAAATAGAAACCGAAGGCTCTGATGGATCTATCTGATGTAGGACAGCCCCTTAGCAGAAGATTGCATGTAACGCCTTTTTTTTGCTTATATTGCAATTGACTACATATTTATGCAAAATTCATATACTTTTCCTTAGGCTTAATGGAACCGGAAGATACCAAAAACAAAAACCCATTCTGCAAATAACAGTGGGAGGTGACTACATTATTCACAGATGTATTGATGCATGAAAAGTGAAAACAACAAACAAGTTAAGGCACATCATCTGCAAACTCAATTAGTTCCGAAAGTTGTTAATTGATCCCCCCGTGGAGACTGCAGCCGTTTCTCCTTGTCTGAAGTAGCGATGATGCGAAGGGGTTTGGCATAAGCAACTAAGGGGAGAGAGGGAGGGGGCTAGTGCAGCGAGTACCCAGATGACCTTCGCTGAAGGTGCCACTTAACGTCACCGAGTCCTCATTAGCCCCTGCATGCAGAGTTAGAGGTCAGTGGGCACTGTACCAACCCTATGGCTGCAAAGGGGTCAGGTGCTTCGGTCCTGCCAATGAGCAGTCTGCAAAAGGTCTGTGGCTTTCCAAACAAACACATCGATTGGCTTGGTGTTAGCCAGATGTCTGTAGAGGGAAGAGCAGGCCTTATGTCAGCACGGAGGAGGAGGCTGGGCTGTCAATACTGCAGGCAAGGCAGCTAATCCCACTTTAAGTCGGGGCTGGAACCCCAGAGTGTGGGAAAACACATCAGGAGGAAGGGCGCAGGAGCGGAGCCTCTCACTGCTTCCCTAAGTCACTGCAATTACTTTGCGAACTTTATTCATGTTACCCAAGAAGTCAGATACTGGGTTACGGAATTAAGAGTATCTGAGAATACGCTAATGCTTCTCATCTTATTGTAAAATTCATATTTATATTATACTCTATTCTACTACTGCTAGTGTTGTATGTAAAATATGAATCATATGCCATTTATTTATAGTGTTTTGTCCAAAGCGACATAGGAGTGAGGATCAGAGAGCTGAAAGGGCTGATGGTGACATCACTCTGCCAACCACTAGTCATGAATCAATGACCTTCTATTCATGGGCAAAGAGCCACAAACCATCCACAGATAAATAGACCAATATACAGTATACAAATATATACATTAATACAATGCATTTCAGGTCCAGAATCAAATCTAGATTTTGTTTCTACCAGCCAGTTTAGTATAAAGAGTCACAGTCACAAAGTACTCACCTGGAATACTCTACTGGCCAGTAGAAACAATATTTTATTGCTCGGCACTGCATATATATGAATCTACATAAAAACATATGTCACACCAATAACTTACAAGTGTTTGGTGTCATTGATGACAATAAGGATGTTGATGAATAATCATGAATCACTCTGCCCACATCAGAGCGTGTCAGCACATGATAGACGCACAAAGGTTCGCCGTTAGCCTACAGGATCTAACAGTTTGCCCCCAACCCAGCCTCCTCACACAGATCCTGGGTATTCAGCAGTATGACCCGCTGACACTGACACTTCAGAGCCAGACATTAGTCTTGTGTGGTCCTGCAAAGCTCAACATTCAGGACCATTTGTCCTACACTCATAAACCTCCCATGCTCTGAAGAGACAAGGGACAGGATTAAAAACTCAGCAAGCATAATCATCGCACCTGTTAGCTCTTACTTCCCATTTCCTCCCAATCTGTAATGGCCAATTAATCCCATTACAGGTCTCCCCCCCATCACTTGGCGCCCCTGCCAACTCAGGAGGGGTGAATGGAAGCACACACCTCCTCGGATGCTACATGCTCCGTTAGCCAGCCGCTCGCTCACTCTCTCGCAGGCTGAAGGCTGCACCAGGTGACACAACCTGCTCGGCGGATGGGAAACTGCTGCTTCGTCTAACCCGCAGCCCCACGGCACCCCAGCCGCCGGCAGACGTCGCTGCGGAGCGGGAGGACCTCGGCCAAATCTGCAGCCTTCGGGAGCCTCCGGTGCCGGAGGCGGAGCCAAAGCTGAGGCTGCACCATGGGGTACAGCCCCACGCTGACCAGCACACTACTGGGGAGGGGGGGCGGGGGCCAGGCTTTTGGAGGATCTCTATGTACAATTCTATGAAGGAGAGGAAACCGTGTATATTAATGCATTCAGGGACCCAGCTTGATGTTTTAGTCCTACAATTATTGGAGATTTCTCCAAAAGATGGAAAGAAAGAAGATGTCACAAAGTAGGACAGGTAGAAGCGGCGGAGATCTTCACGTCCAGCCTCCTGGGGCTCTGCAGGGGACACAAGGCGCGCGTTTCCGTGCTCCAGGACGTGACAAAGCAGCACTGGGATGCCTAAGTGCATGAGGGCACTGTAAGCAGGCAGGAGTTAGCAGAGCTGGGGCCAAAGCTGGAGCAGAAGCACGGCGATCGATGGTAGAAGGACTGCTATTGATTCACCGCTTTTATCCTCCCTATGTCAACAAGAGCTACAGCGTGCAACTGAGACAGTAATGTGACAAACCTATAAAAATTACACTTCCCTCATTTAAACACTGATCCTCCTGGGCGATGTGGTGCCTCTAATATCAAAAGTTACCATCTGTGGGGTGGGGGGGGGCATTTTTTTAATGGTGAAGTAATATAGACTTGGATGGTTCTCATGTTATAATAATGCAGGTTTGCGTTATGTGGCCCTGGATAGTAAGTTGCCTCATCAGAGGACATGGTCTCCCCAGTCAACAGCACACAAAGACAGCAGGCAGCGAAGGCTCCGCTTGTAAATCCACAACCTGCTTCCAGTCCAAATTCAATAAGGCAGATATGGATGAAAAAAACATAAGCAGGTTACTGTGCCTTAGCGTCCATTTACAGATCGCCGGTACAGGGCTTTCTGACACAATCATAACTCAATACAGGGTATTATCCAACACCTTCTGCATATCCATGTCTGCATTCCCCACGCAGATTGATCCCATATATTAAATCATACTATACTCTCTGACATAAAACAACAAATAAAACAATGATAATTTCTTTCCATCATAATGGAAAGAACCATTATGTATCATGATAGAATACTTGTTAGTGATTTGGACAGTGAGGGCTTTAAAACCATAGTTAGATACATACTCCATGAGTCAACAAAGAAGATAGTTGTTTTAAATCAAACAAAAAATCATTAGCATAACCAATCTGGACGGGACTGGACATCAGACCTGCGAGATAAAGTGTGAACCTGCTCCACAGAGCAGAATGCGGATATTTCTGGAATATTTATTGATTCCATTTCACATGAGAAGAAGCATAAAACATGCTCAGGATACACTTTTAGGGCCTAAGGTTCAATACTGAACCAGAATAGACTTGTGATGATGACGATGATGCATTAATCAGTTGCACTTTATCCCGTGGCACTCGATCTTGTCACAGATTTTACGATGGTCACTCGCGTTTAATTTTCAAAATTATTGTCATTTATAAAAAGGCAGCTTTCTGTACACAATTGTAGATTCATTAGTGCTACCGTCGTCGTTATACTCACCGCTTTCTTCTCACTTTTAAAAATGATTTTAACACAGACAACTTGATATGAATATCATAACAAAGAATGCTGTTCTGTCTGTATGATGTTCAATCGAAAGTTCATTTAAACAAGGGCGAAAAAAGATAATGCATTAACAAGACATGTAAAATTTGCATATGTACACTGAGAAATATAAATTATATATAAACTATCAAACAAAACATCTGGACCACTTGGATTCAACACTCCCTAAAATAATTCAGTTGCTACCCCAAGAATGAAAGCAACAATGAAGAGAGGAATTTCACTCAGAAAGATGTCAACAAATAGGAGAATGTGTCAATGTTAACACCTAGGATATTAATCACATGAGCATGTACAAGTAACCACAGAACTATAATGTTTTAAGGTGTTTTCGCCTATTACATGTTAATTATTTTGGCACTGCATTGGAAGATTGCAGTCTATGAATATAAATACACTGACTGAGAGTTAACTTTTAGAGGGCCTGATGTATTATTATTTACTTGTGTTTCACTGTGGTCTATCTTGTCTGTTTTTTTCTTAGTGGGGCCAAGTAACACACTAAAACACATTTGATTTTGTTTATTCCCTACAACTTTTGAGCCATTGACGAAGATGCTGTGCTGAACACTCATTGGTTTTTGTAGAATGCTGAATTAAAAGACTGAATCATAGCAGTCAGGTGTTAAAGGGATTTCAGTAAATTAACTGGTTGGTTGGTTGACTGATTGATTAGCTGATTGATCGATCAATGGAATTTTGCATGTACAGCTGCACAATATATGGAACAACAGGGATGAATTAATTGTGATTCACATTTAAAAGCCTCTTAACACTTAAATTTTCCACACCTACAGTACTTTTACATAAAACTCATGTAAACTGGTTATTAGGTTGGCTTGCATCTGAAATTCATTGTAAGATGAGCTGTTTAATCTGATGGTAATTTTGCATATTCACATGATTTTACATGTCCTCTTCTTTATTCATTATGTCCCTGAAACGCAGTTCCGCAGCCTGCAGTGCGCCAGTTTGATTAAGGTGTTGTTCGAGGAAAGTTAAGACAATGTAAAATTTAGACGAAGAAATCTGGAGCCTTGGGACCTATTACCGAACAGTTCATATGCTTTTTTCTGTGTTGCACAGCAGATAAAAAAGTGCCACCTGGTCCAATTATTTTGTGCCTATAAATGTTGCTTTTTGCATGTCACCTCACAGGCTGGAGGTAAAGACAGGAGTCGTCACTTACTGGGGAACACCAGCGTTCCTCCAGTCCCCTGCAGACCTGGAGCTTCTTAATTACCGCCCTCCCCCCCCATACATACAGGAGGGCAAAAAAATCAACTTGGATTCAATTATGCTCAGCCTTCCCTACAGTACCTGTGCAAGAGCAGAAGAGCCTGAAAAGAGACAATGCTATGAAATCGGCTGGTGAGAGGAAGGAAGGACTAAACGCTGCTGGATTGGAGAATTGGTCCAAAGTCACTGTCTGTCTTAAATGGATCCCCCAGGGTGCGTTACTTCATAAAAACGGTTAGGGTGCCTTGCTGCAGTAATGAGTTTGAAGGATGCTCCTTTTTGTTCCTTTAATCAGACAAGGCCTTATAAGTCATTTAGCAGTGGAAAAAGCTACCAGTCAATTGTTTGCATTTACAGGATTGCCAACTTCGATCAGCTGGCTAGAGTGAGCTTTTCAAAAGCGAGACAAGGCTGCACACACCTGCACACACATTTACATGTATGTTTCATTACCTTGTAAATACTCTGTAAGGTTTGCAGACTACCCCAATGCTGTTGGGGTAGTTAATCTCACGTTTATAATGGAATAATATAGATTTGTCATAAAGTTTCTTCTGTGAGAGTCACACCAGATGCATGAGAGTTGGGAACCCGCATCTGTATTTCCGCAATAACACTGACAATTTTGTCCAAAATTTGGGTTCATTTTGATTGCGAAATTGTACAACTCTTAGAGGCCCACTCCTGATTAATTAAATGAACACTCTGCAGGGTTATTAGCAAATCAGGGACACTTTAATCTTTTCTGCAGCTGACATCTTAAGTGTGGGAAGCTTCACGATATGCGATGGAGCCCATGAATCTTAGCTGCTACGTAGAATGAAGCTTCCAGAAGGAAAAAAAACAACTGAGTCCAATGGTTTGGAAATAACCGTGTGTGTGTATGTGTGTGTGCGCACGTGTGGATTAGTTTTATATTACATTGTGAGGCCCAAATGTCCCCCACCGTGATGTAATAAAAACCTGTTATTTTGACGTTGTGGGGACCCTTTTTCAGGTCCCCATAAAGATCTGAGAATGCGAACAAACGAGTAAAAATGCCAAAAGTCTCATATTTTGTTTGCTTGCTTATGGTTTAGGTTAGGGCTGGGTAGGGGTTACGGTTGTCATGGTAGGATTAGAGATTTCCTCATAGAAATGAATGGAGAGTCCCCACAAAGATATAATTACATACCTGTGTGTGTGTGTGTGTCCATCTCTCACACAATGTAGTAACACACCCACCGTGCTGTTTAATAACTGATGTGCAAATAACATCTAAGCATCATTATCACATAAACTGCTTACCATTTAATGGCATTTTAGCTAAACTGCCATTCGCCTAATTCCTTCCTGATCAATAGCACGGCATACGGCATCCGGGGGGGAACCTCCTGCTTCTAACGGCTCCTCACTGTTGCTTGGAATCCCAGACTGAAGATCGATTTGCTTTTTGGGATCTCCAGTAAATTCTCCAGCTATTAGACCCCAATGAATTGTCTTCGAAGCAAAACATAAATAGAGAACTTCCTTGCGAATACCGAGCTCACGTCCAGGACCTTCAATAATTTACAGGCGAGCAAAAAGCAGGATGAAGCTCCTCTCCCAGAGTTAACCCATTAGCTGGAGAGCTATACCCTACATATATTTTAAATATTCAGCATTTTGTTTCTCCTTTAGAATGCATGGCAAAACAGCATAACAAAGATCTGAGTTTTCATCAATGCTGCCAATTCAACCACTTATTTTAGTCAAGGTCGTTGGGGCCTGGAGCCGATCCCAGGCAGCACAAAGCACATGGCTGTGGTACAACCTGGACAGGAGTTCAGTCCTCGGAGAACATGCACAAGTCAAGAGCTTGTACACGCCATGTCGCCTACAAAGGACAGTGTTAGCGTCACATGACCTGGCCACCTCACCAAAACACTGCAGACACAGTTCTGGTGGGGTTTGACCAGAGCATGAAGGAATAGCAGCCAATGAGAGTTCAGCATATAAGTGGGCCCTCATTCAGGATGGCTCGAGAAGCATCCCAGGAGGCCACCTCATGGAACTGGCGTAGGGGAGACAGTAGGGTCAGCCAGTCCCAGGGGGTAGTGGGGGTTAAGGGCCTTGCTCAAGGGCCCAATGGTGGGCTCTGCTGACCACAGGATTCAAACCAGCAACGTTCTGAGTCCCAAAACACAGAGCTGCCCCCTCACAACATTTTTTAGTTTAATGCCTTTTTGGTCAGTGTATATGTTGTTTTATATTTTTGATGTCTTCATAATTATTCAAAACTGCAGGGAGTGGTACAAATAACCCTATCTATGGGTAGGAGTGTCCAGACTTTTGACTGATACTGTATGCCACATGGTTAGATGATGCACACAGCACCCACACAGAGAGGAGCTGCAATCTGAATGCCCTGCCCTGGGGTATGGAACAGCCACGCTTCCCACCCAGCCACCAGTGGCGTCTAGGCAAACTTTTTTGCGCACATATTGTATAACACTAAGGCCTTTTAGGCTGTTTTATAGCTAAGTGTTGCAGCAAAGGTAAACACAGGCCACCCAAGGAAAAATGTAGGTACCTATCACATAACAGGAAAGGGGATTAAGGTTTCATTTAAACATAGATTCCATCAGGCGAGAGCGCAGCTTAGCCAACCGAGTGACTGTGTGCACAGAATTAAAGCCCCCCCCAGCCCCCCAGCTGTTGCCCCAGGATACTGTAATATACCCATGCTAGATGAGCACCATCCAGGGAGACACTTTTGCTTGCTTTAGAATATGTCAGATCCGCTAAGCAGATAGAGCACCCCTGGCACTGGCAAGGGCCCACAGGTCAGCGGGGGGGGGGGCAGCTTCAGCAGGTGCCAGGCATTTAAGGTCACGTTCTGCTTCTCGGGGCTCCGCCTGTGCGACACTGATTAATGCACAAGTGCTTTGCACCTCCTATTACCCTGTTCCCTCACCCCCCCCCCCCAAAGCAAAACAGGCTGTCTGGCTCACTGCCCCCTCCTATCAGAAATCTTGCTGGTCCCAATAGCAGGCTTGCGCTGCCTTTCGTAGGTTTCTCCAGATCACAGCATCCAGTTTTGAAGAAATGGTTTTACTTTCATTTATTTCACCTGAACAGAAATGAGTGAGACCATTTCTGTTGCACCGCAAAACTAAAGGAAGAAAATAAGCACACATGACAGGAACTAAAAGAGCACATATTTAGAACCGCGACCCGGTAGGATAAGCGGGTTGGAAAAAGGATGGATGGATGGTATCTCTAAGCTGTTCTATGTTTTTTCTTCCAAAATCTTGTAAATCAAAGCACTACCGAGTGATGTCCAACCCACACAGGTCCCCGTCTCCCAAACCAGAAAAGACTGTCAAGTGTAAATATCAGCATCATAAATCGAGATTTCACAAACAGAGTGAACAAAGAATGTCTCTAGACAAGACATCTATGGCTATCGCATGCAAGCAATAATAAACTAAGCTGGACAGGAGACCAGCATTTGGACACAGGAATATAATTCCAGAAAAATGCTTTGTGTGTAATATTAGCTTTTTCAGTTTTTTTTATAGTTATTTAAATGTAAAAGTTTGTGCTCAAGTCATTCATAAAATGAATGAGAAGATGTTGCAAGGGTGGTCCTGACAGGCTAATATCCAGGAAGCTGTAAAACTTGGGCAAAATTCATGGCTTGAAATGTTTTTCAACAGAATATTTAAAAAGAGGTTGGATTCTCATCTATTTGGTACGCTGATACCCTGATAGTAGACAAGACTGAAGCTGCAGTGCTGAACTCCGATCGTGTCGGAGACCTTCATGGACATTTTCCAACAGGGTCCAAAATCTCCAACCTCCGTAGGCAGCAGAGGTAAGGCGAGGGCTTCAGAATGGCCTCCCAGCCATTAGAAACCATGTATTCCGGCTCACTTCACAAGGCAGTGAAATTCAATTTACAGTGGTACCTCGGTTCTCGAACTCACTAGAACTCGAATTTCTTGAAAGTTGAACAAACCAATTTGACCCAGAACTCGATCTTAATAACAGAAGTCGAACCGTAAACGCTGACTTAATATAAATTGTATGCGTCAGGAAATGAGTCATACTACAATGCAATTCTTAATTGAATGCCTTCTTCACAGACTGGACGATTAACCAAATAAAGCAGCACAACGTTATAGTACCTAAGAATAAATAAACGACAAACTTATGTGTACTCTTAGAGTATTTATGTCATTTATTTAAAGTAAATTTTTCCGTCTTTTTAAGGTGCTATTCAATAGTCACATAATTAAGTGAGGGTGGCACGGTAGCTAATATGTAACTATATGAAAAAACATTATCTTTTTAACTAAAAGGTTGGAGAGTCAAATCCCAGGGGCTTTCAAGCTGCTGTGATTCCTGGAGAAAAGGACCCAACATGATAGATGTGCAAGTCCATTTGTATAAAAGCTTCCTGCAAGCGCCTCAATAATGTAGAGGCGTATGAAATAAACGGGGCTTTTGGAACTCCCATGCAGACCAGTCACTCAGGAACATTCTCCCTCGGTTACATTCCCTGCCACCCCACCTCGTTTCGTCCTTCAAATTCAAGGAGAGCAGTGATGGTTTGACTTATTAGGTGGGGGGGGGACCTTGCAGATGCACTTCAATTGTCCTTCCACCGACGTTTCAGGCTGCACTGTTATTGTGTAAGTCAGTGGTTCTTAACCCGGGTTCGATCGAACCCTAGGAGTTCGGTGAGTCGTCTCAGGGGTTCGGCAGAGCCTCCACCCCACGTAGCCAGAGAGGGGAGGCCTCTTGCTTTTTGGGGCCACACACAAAAAAGTCTCTTAGGGCTCCCAGGCCAATGGCATTTGTACATTTTGCTGCACTCTTATCATGCATTTTATTGTCTGTGGTAAAGCATCTTACCCACATTTTCTGTTACAGACTTCCTACTCCTGACTTTCTTACTTTTTCAACAAAGACTTACCAAGCTTGGTATAATACAGTATGCATGACCTGCATCAAGAAAACTGAGAAAAAATATGAACACACACACACAGGTTTATAATTACATCTTTGTGGGGACTCTCCATTCATTTCTATGGTTTAAACTCTAATCCCAACATGATAACCTTAACCCCTAACCTTAACCAACAACAACCAAACTATATATGAGACTATATATGTACAAGCTCCTGAGAGCATTTTTATATTTCTGATTGCATTCACAGATCTTTGTAAGGACCCCAAAAACAGGTTTTTATTACATTGTGTGGGACATTTGTTCTCCCACAAAGTAACATAAACATACTCTATAGTGTGTGTGTGTTTGTGTGTGTGTGTTTGCACTGGTGGATGTGCATTTGTGTGTAGTGATGTAAATGTGTGTCTGTGTGTGTTTGTACTGGTGCATGTGTATTTGTGTGTATGAGTGTGTAGTGATGTAAATGTGTGTGTGTGTGTGTGTGTGTCTATTGGTGTAAGCATATGTGTGTGTATCTGTGTGTGCCCTGTGATTTACTGGCATTCTTCCCACTAACTCACGCACAGAGTTTCCTGGGACAGAGTCCAGCTTCACCATGATAGTTAGACGGATGGATGAGTGGATGGGTTCTGTTATGGTTTGTGTCAGCATTTTCTTCAAAAATTTTGTTCTAAGACACAACTTGCTTTTTTTCCCGAGTACTAGATTTTCAGAAAAAAAATAAGGAGCAATACGCACCCTATACAGCCTTGATATATCAACGGCCTCGTATTCGAATGGGGGTATGAAGCACTATTGTCCATGACTTTCGTGCCAGAGTGTCGTACTGTTTCTGCTCAATACATGAAAAATAATGTGGAATCAATTATTTGGTCACCGTGCACGTCGCCGAACAAAATGCACGTGTCTGTACATGCCTGGTTTGCCTGAACAGCAAGATTCAAAAGATTATTATAAGTGGCACTTACCTGTTTATTTTAATTAAATTCCACCAGAATCTTTATCCTCTTTACACATTTCTTTATTATTACAACGTATTCTCCAGATGGATTAATACCGGCATGTCGGAACGCCACTCGCTCGTTTTGTTTTTCTGCTTAATATTTCGTGATTATGGAGTGACGTATGCATTTTTGCTCACAGTGACAACAGAAACATTGGCAGGGTTGGGAGCGAAGCGACGGGAAACATATGGCAAGTTGTTTTAAAATAGACGAGCACCACTCAAAACTATAATCATTAAGAGGGGATCGCAAAAATATCACACCTGAATATATATTTTTATTTTGAAAGCTGTCGTGATGATCGATGGCACTAGGAGTTGGCAATCGCAATTGAACGCTTTAAAAGTATATGGATCAAAATATTTCCAATCCCAACTTTGCCCGCGTTCAATCAACCAAACGAAAAACATACTGAACAGTGAAACTATAGACTGTTGTGTTATATCCGGGTCAAGGGAGTTTCTAGCCATTGTAAATATCAGGGGCTAAGTCCAGTTTACCTGGGACTTGACTTTTTTGTTTTTGAAGTAAAATTGGCATCGAGGATAAAATATTCGAGGCTCGGCTAAAAATAGACCGAGTGACCGGACCTAAGGATGCCTATATCAGCTTTACTAAAGTCTTTAGACATGCAGTAGCGCCAGTCATCGTCGGAGGGTTAAGTCGGTCCAAGGGATACTTATAAAGAAAGTGGTGTCTGAGGACAAGCTATTGATTAGTTTAACAGCGCTCTGTTATCGTTACAAAATCGAGTTTCTTGGAACCTCCGTCATCATCATTACACTGCGAATTGCAGTAAAAATAATTCAGATTATTCTAATTACATAGAGCAGCACTTCGAGACGCAAAACAGTCATTTGTACTTAAACATACAGTCTGTTTGGTTTAGGTTGACATAACAGTCATATAATTATCAGCAGCAATGTGTGCGGCTGAAAATTCTAGTAACTGGGTCAAACGCGCATTGCATGTGTTAATTATTTAATACAGCGACTAGAAAGTATTTAGTGATTTAAAAAAATATATATAGAAGGCTTTCATCAGTTAATATTCTATAGTATAATTTCTATGATCTCATAACTCACATGATTATCTCTTAACTACACCTGAATTGATCACATTAATCTGTAATTCTTCACACAAAATATTAACTTCATATAGTAATCAATGGGTTTTTTGCAAGTGCCGTGGAATACAAAGGAATCATATGCCAAGAGTAAATGTGTAAGAGATGGGAACGAAACGGAAGAAAAAGCAAAAAAAAATTTCAAATGGCTGGTCCTCTGTCGATGTCAGAATTCTATATTTAACGTTGTGATGGCTGTCCTCTTCTGGTATAATGAATCGTTCTTTCTTGTCGCATCATATTTTATTATATTAAGTACAATAATGTTCTTTATAATTGTATTAATGCTTAGTATTCAAAGTGACCAGCATAAGTCGTCCTACTGCTTGCACTATGGTGGTTTGTTTCACTTATTCCATTGCTGCGTTGTTCACATAACAACACGAAACATTAACAGAATCCATAAAACAGAACCAAACAGAACCAAAATTGACAGAGCTGAACAGTAACCTTAACTGATTTTTGTTTATTTTTGTTTTTTCTAAAACTGTCGGGCATACGTATTGTTATATTATGGTAATGAGTGCATATATCACGAATCCGATGCACATTTTGAACTGTTTAAGTAAAATAAAAAGTGTAATTCATATTAGGATATTAAGAGCACTAGGCAGCAGTGCACAAATCACAAACGGGCCTCCAGCTCACGACTTATTAAAATCAGGTTAAAAGCAATATATCCCACATGCATTCATTTACATGAAGACAAAAAAATATCAATCATATATTAGCCTAACCAGTGAATCAATTTGTTAACAGATAATTAGAACAATAGAACAACAACATCAGGACATATAGAAAATATCTCAACTGAAATATCACCATGGTGGCCAAAACAAAGAGCAAACATCGTGCGCCATATCAGGAAAAAGTCCGCTTTTGATTTGCTTTAAGGTTGTTTCCCTGCTGACCACGTGGTTTAAAATGGGTATTTTGCCTGTGCTGCTTTAGAGTTGATATGCTAAAAAACTAAATCGATAAGCTTAAATCAATAACGAATTTGTGTCTGTATAGCGCAGGACCTTCCGTTAGAAATTACACGACTATTTAAATTTTTATTGATTTTAACTTACCACTTTAGCTTTAGGTCTTTCATTGAATCGATTAAATTGTCATTTGGACGGCGAATTATGTTAAAGACTGTACTTATTCAATGGACAAATGAAAGATGATGAATGTTAAACCATGCGCTATTTCCTTTTTTGCGACTTTAGTTTCAGGTTCAGTTGGATCCTATTACAATATTCTATGAATAGTGTATTTCTCCATCACAGAGAATAAGGTATTTATAGAGAATGGAGGTTTTCTTTCATGTGAGTGGCGTTCTGGCGTATGTTTCATTAATAATTTCAGACTGAAAAACAGAATTCAGGCAGCCAAGTCCGGAACTTGCCAAGACTCAGCTGAATCCGCACCAAGGACAGCGCTCCCCGTCCGCTAGGAATAAAGGTTACCGCGTTATAAAGGCGTTCAGTTTGCTCATGTGCATCGTCTTCTTCTGTCATCTGCTTTGCCCCTATGTGTCATCATAGGTAACGGGTTCGTTTGGAAAAGTTTCAGCATATTAGTAACTTGTTGCTGCTCCTGGTGAAATTTTTCCCAAACATAGACCGAATTCTGAAACAACACGCATTACAGGAAGAGAAATAGCCTATCTTTCTTCGCGACGAGGCGAGACACGGACTAACTTTATATCTTTCTAAAATACACATGAATTAAACTGCGAAAATCAGATTTTTAATTCGCAGGATGTACAGTTTATACCCACTGCAAAATGCAACTGTTGGACACGGTTTGAGGCAGCCTACCGCATAGTTTCTTTTATTCAGTTATTTACGCCAAAAATATCACTCTACTAACAGTCCTGCAATGTACTTTTTGAAAACCATGTCCGTAAAATGAATATAGGTAGGCTATAGGCTACAAAAGTCCTTAATTTATAGTCTATGTCTTTCGAATCATGGCCACTGCCATATTGGACACTACAGGCATATAAAACAAAACATATTTGGAATATATGGAAACGTCTCCTTACATACAAAGTTCAAAAATTAATTCCGCCTCTACACGCCAGAGTGTGTTAATATGATATAAACCCAGATGTATTAAGCAAAACCAATTCTCTTATGTAAATCCAAAGAATGACCTATTGAAAACTGATATAAATGTCTGTTAAAGAATGAGCGCGATCGGGGGCAGGTTTTAAGCTGAAATTCTTTGCGCTGCTAAACCGCTTATCGGCGTCGCCACCGTCTTCTGCGTGCGCGGATATTTCCGCAGGTCTCTACAATTGTTCCTCTCCAGCTGCTCCTTTAAGTAGCGCATCCCGCTCGGCTTGTGGGATGGTTCAGTTTCAAGCTGGAGGAAGGAAGTTGCGCAACCCGGATCAAGCATAGAGATAAAAGCTCAGTTTGTGATTGAGAGAGATGGAAAAAGAGATTTAACGGCAGTATTAACTTGGAGAGAACGAATGGGAGGGAGAGCGGACCAAAGGGGGAGAGAGAGGAAAACAGAGAGAGAGAGAGAGAGAGAGAGAGAGAGAGATAGAGGGATTGGAGGAGGGAGAGAAGAGGGGAGCGACGGGAGGAAGAATTTCCATGAAGCTTTTTCTATCTGCCCTTGAGCGTGCAGGGCAAATGCGATCTAGTAAAGTGGGCTGACAAGTAGGAGATGACAAGAGTCATCGACAAAAAAGTAAATATTTCCACTTATTATAATCTTTAACATTGGAATTTGCGTTCATATGCGTCGTTCTTTTATCTAGGACACCGTGCCGTACCTCCATTTTCAGCGATAATAAAAAAGTACCGAACAGAAGCGTGAAGCAAGGAGAGAAGAGCAGCCCATGCAGAGGAGTTGAGTTGGCTTCTGTTTCGTTTAGCTGGGACGCTGAAGGGAAGGGCTGCGCATATGATGGAATACAACGCTTACCGTATCGGAGCAAACACTCGGTGAGTATTCAGGCGATGCCGAAACTGATTTCTGCTACATGAATTTGTGCAGGAAAAATACGCCGTGGCGAATAACGAGAGAAGTAAAGTTCCTTTTTCTCACAGCTGGATATACAGTACCGATATATCGGCCTGCCTTTTTTAAGATTTGCTTATGTTATGCACGTTTTAGCTTTAAAATGTCCAATGTACCGGTGCAATGTATTAACTGATTGCAGACCCGAGAAGAGAAGTACGCTAAATTTCCCACGTGGCACTATCATAATGCTCCTGTCATCGCTTTAACACTTCCATAATGAATATAAAGTAATGTATATCAGCGCTGTGGCAACTGCTCCCTAACACACACCCAAGAGTTTAACAAGCCAAGAAGTCGGTGCCCACAAATCATGCGCACTACGGCCACTGACAGCTTACTCTATGATATTAGCGCATCGGATCAGGCTTAATGCTCCCGTTTAGAAGAATAATGTCTCTGTTTTTCCGGGAAGTTCTTCATATTCATAAGAATCAATCTAATTTTAACACTTCTCCTATCAGGATGCATGACGTAGGCTACTGTACAGTCCCGGTTGTTTAGTAACAGACAGGCAATTACAATTAAAAAAATGTTGTACCCCACATAACATCAGCCCGGGAAGCGACTCCTGAGTTTTATTAATGTTGAGAGAATTGCTTGTGTATCCCGTAAAAACATAAAACACTTAAGTGCTCCTAACTGTGTATTATGCAACATGATAGTCGCTCACCTCACACCACATGAGAATGGACATTTGAATGGGTAAATAATTATGTGTTGATAAAAGCAATAGAAATTACATGTTATGCATTATATATGGGAATATATGAATATTTTATTTAATAGCCATACTGGTGTCTTGATCTACATAAATATAGATTAAAGTAAATAAAAGTTTGCAAACAACGCTGAGCTTCCCTACTCCAAATGCATCTGCAATGCTGATCCACACGCGCAAATTTACTTTGCATAGTTGATTAAATTTCGTTAATAAGGCTTGTCATGTCGTGTTGTAGTGTGTTAAATTTATATTCACGCCTTAGTTGCAAAGCAAACACTATTTGATGTAAAATAAGGCAAAACCGACAGCTGAAACCGCTTTGAGCGTATGTTTCTGTCATCTATGCTATATTTAAATGATTAGATATTACTTTTTCTGGGCTGAAAAGTCACTGACAATGCCTTTTTTTCTTTGTTTTATCAGCTTGCAAGAAAATGACAGAAGTAAACAAATGAAGTAAACGGACGCAGCTTATCTGTGGGTCAGCTCGAAAATGTAACTGTCCTGCCAACTGCTACCTGAAACGTTTATTCGCCTGGTCGGGAAGCAAACGTGAAATATTTACACCTGTCGGCTTTCAGACTCCACCTAGTGCGGCACTGACACGGTAATGGATTCGGTATGTCTGTGCAGCGGAGTTCATTTTCAGATTGAAAAAAATATCCTATCATCTTCTGTGATCAAAGCGCCAGAGACCTCTCTGTAACTCTTACAAAATTTCACGAAGATCCTATATACAGTATAAATATAATCATTTGTGCAGTTTTTTACATCTCAATTATTTAGGCCTACTCCAATTTCTTTGTACTTTAAACGTCTTTTCACCCCTCCAAAATTATTTCCCTATCTGAAATAAGGCAAATATTTTCCTCCGAAAATAACCGGACTTCTCACCATGTGTACCGGCCTGATTTCATGCTGATCGACCCCCAGCCTGCAGTGGCTCAGCTCACAACTTTCCGGATTCTCGGTGTCGGACTGTGTCGTGGCTTCAGTCACTGGCCATGCTCCGACAGGGCGTATTTTTCCTGCGGTTTATTGCATTGACTCTGGGCCAGTACGACATATGTAAGTCCCTGGTGAGCACGGACGACGGCCCAATATGGGAGTTTTACGCTTGCCAACCCAAGCCGATGTCCATGAGGGAATACATGAAAATCAAGGTGGAACCAGCGGGCATTACTTGCGGAAGCCCGCCTGAAAGATTCTGCACGCTGGTAAGTATGGCTTGAGTGAATGTTTTCTATTAATTGTCGCAATTGTTCACCATCATTGTATGTTATAGCAATGAATTAGCTTTTGTGAATTCTTGAAAATAATAAGAAAAGAAATATAATATGTGCAATTAATGCAATGAAACTCTCACAACAATGAAAAAGTCCCACGGATGGGGAGATGTGACGTTTAAAGACTGATCGGATTGAGGGCTGAGTTGAAAGCCCGGCACAGCTTCGTTTCATCGGGATTTGGCGCAGACTCACCCGCGGCTCAGAAATTATGCCAGTGTCCGAATGACGTGGCTATTTTTTAATCGTTCACATGAACATGAGCTGTTTTAAGCAGGGCGACTGTCTTTCTTTTCGTTTTTTTTAATATGTAGGCCTACGTTAAGCTGATGTTGGTTTGAAGACCGTGTGTTCCGCAAAATTCACGCGAAATTATGAAAGTTGAAACAAAACACCATCATGGTAATAAAAACAGGCGTTAAGCTGTTTATGACGTATTAGTGAATAAAAGGTTTTTCAACATAACCTTGGCACTTAGTTGATGAGTTTCCATTACATTTAAACTGTACACCACAAATAGCCAGCAAACAGGCCTAGATGTTCAATGGATGGATGTGGCCTTGGGAAGGTTATTAAGAGTCAATGGTGAAACCCTAGGCAATGAGTTAATTGTATGATAACTGACTTTCTTCCATGCTGAGATAACAAGCTCTGCAACCTGGTTTTATTACCTTTATTTAAAGTTCATAATGAACTTGGGGGTATTTTGTTTACAGCTGATGATGGGGTATGCTTTGACATCACACAGAATTGTGATGGAGGCAGACAGAAGGCCTGCCAGAATAGGGATTTACTCTGGATGTGTTTAACTGTTCACCAAGCGTAGATAATTACGCAGTGGGGAAAGCAACCATGTGGTGAAGAAGCAGTTTGTTAGGCTGCACCAGAAACAATAGGTGCCGCAGATAGAATAGCATACTGTTTCAGGACTTGGCCTCGTGTGATTGAAAGTTTGCTGGGTCTAGTCCCTGGATTTAATTCGAAGAGCTTCAGATAAAATATTAATATTCAGCTATATTACGTGTTGTGGGTAAATTCGTCACCAACATAAGTCAGTTCAGATAAAAGCAAATGAATTATTTAGAGCGAAGAAGGGATTCTTTCTTTTAGCTCAGGTAAATTCAAAGGGTGCTTCATTGTTTATTATAAAAAGAAAAAAAAATCTGATATTTGTAAAAAGCCTTGTGTACAAAAAATACAGCAAATGTTAAACTGACTCCTGGCCTTCTTATAGCTTGGCCTGGAAACTTCAATAAGTATTGTCAAATAAAGTATTTGCACGACACTAGTGACGGAGTTTGGACGTTAAGATTTTTTGAAAGTTGGAGTGGTTGAAAGGAGTGTGCATCAGCCTGGCCATGTGCAGATGGGAGTCTTAATTGGGGGGGGATTGGGGGTGGCTTGGACAGCCCTGGTTGACACACTAATCCCCCACACGCGTGGCCTAATTAGTACCTCCTTTGTGCGGGTTTGTACATAAGAATACTTTCAGTAACACCCTTACTGCAACTAAAATTAATATTCATTATTATGATTTCAATGCATTGTCTTAAAAGGTGTATAACCATCCCCATTTTTAGTGCTTACGTTAAGTGTATTATCATGGTTAATTTCTAGATTGAGCTCTTTCTCCCCGACAGGCCCTTGTCCTGTATTACAGCTGCTCTTTTTGTGGGAGAAACACTCCATGCCTCATGAATGATTCAGAGCCAGGCTGAGCTCCTCTTTGGCCACTCTGGGGAAAGGGTGGCATTTATATATATATATATATATAT
>JABFDZ020000118.1:16125506-16138777 GCA_019775955.2 Pollimyrus isidori | reverse complement strand
TCCTCATTGGCCACTCTGGGGAAAGGGTGTCATTTATATATATATATATATATATATATATATATATATAAAATATTTATTTTTTTATTTCTTTCCCGTGCCGCACTTTCTGTTTTGCCGCGGACGTTTTTCTCCGCTGCCGCATTCGGGAGCGCGCTGAGCGACAGCTAACGACAGGGGAGGGAAGATCACAGCTTTGCTAAGCAAAAAAAAAAAAAAAAAGGGAGCGAGAGAAAGAGATAAAACGGACCGCCTCGATGCGCGCTCGGCGCATGCACGGGACGATGGCCGGCGCGCCGCCGTTTGCATCTCTGTCATTCGGCTCGTGAGAATGGGGAAGGACCCTCCCCGCCAGGGTCTCGTGACGAGGGAGGTGTGTGAGGTACTCTCCGTGCTCCACTGTGGAGCTGGCCGTGTGAAACAGGCAAAAAAAAACAAATGGGGAAAAAACATGTACTATAAATAGCCATGAGAGTAACGGCGCAGTGGAAGACTGGCACATGTGAAGGGAAGAGCAGCTGGTAATTATCTGTGGGTTTCGTTTGTAGGCTATCTGCTAGTTAAGTACACCAAGCCCACTCACAAATGGTTTTTGGGAATCAGAAATGAGAGCTAATATTTTTCAGTCCTTAAATCAGGGATGTTCAATTGACACACTGGATATAAGTTTTCTCGTTATTTGTAATTTGCTGGCAGCAAATGATAGATGAACTGATCAGTTGATATAGGTACTTAAACACTCCAGTGCAGTGAAAGCTGGGCCCTGTAAGGGAATCGAGGTGCTCTTCCCTTTCTCGTGGAACATTAGTGCTGTATAAAATGTTGGCCGTGAGATTTGAGTGTACTCTTTCCTACCCCGGTCCGCATGTTCCCTTTTTTGTGCCTTGTATGGCTTTGGCCATAGTCATTAATCACCGTCTGTGTGGAGACCCTTCACATGTTCACCGTCACTCTCCGACCCACGTCGAGCCTGTATCTCCCTGCCCCTCAAAAGCATCTCAGTGCCTTTCCGGCCTGAATTGATTAATGCACTAAAATAACACAAATCAACAAAATTAATGTAAATCCTCGCATTTTTATATTTTAAACATTAATACATTGACGGTAAATTGCAATTCTAAATAACTTTTTAATTACATTAGAATCAATTTGAAAGATAACATTCTGTTTTAAATTAGGTCATTATTAAAGCCTCTGGGTTCAGATCTTGTATTACCGTATTGCATGCCCAATGCCTTTTGTATGTAGTGCCGTTTTTAAGTGTAACTGTATTCCTGGAGTCTTCATTCATAAGTAGACTTAGCTATTGTGTTGAAATAGGTCTGTTGATTCAGTCACAGTCGGCTCTTCAGGCCTTGGCTCGCTGAGCCAATCAGACGCTGTGCCTCCTGAAGCCCCGCCCCTGCCCCATTCATTCGCTCCCCAGCGAAGCCGGAATGCTGTTTCACGCTGAATTTGTTCGGCATCAGCTGCTGTGTCACCGGGTCTCCCCAAGGGGGGGCTTCCTTCACTGTAATTAACAGAGCGGGGGCCGCAGCGGGAGCTGGCTCACTAGGGCAACGCGGGCGCGAACCCCCCCAGGCCTTAGGACAGGACGCTCGCTCCCAGTGCCCTGCCCCACTATGCTGGTCTCTCTCTCTTGCTCCTTCAGGTCTGTACATGCTGACGCCCTTCAGGGGAACCTTAACTGTCCCGTGTAAAGAGGCAGCAGAAACCGCATCGTTCTTTAAGTCTGAGGCACCACTAGAGATTTTGGGACATTTCATACTGGGCCTCCAACCCAACCAATCAAATTATGTCCCAAATTTTTTGGGCCCCTATTGCTAAGAGGCCCTTGGAATCTCCCGCCCCCCCATCCTTTATATTATCACACGCTCTCTACCTTTGTGAATCCCGGTACTCTCACTGATGCCGTGCACGTGGTCATTCGCTGGTTCCTGGCAGGAATCTTTGCATCATTCCTATTGACATGAACTTGAGATGAAAGAAAAAAAAGGTGGATATTGAAAAATAAGCAGACAGACGCCGGGGTGCGTCCGCGGTACTTTGGCCAGGTGCAGGCTGACTTCATGACACTGAAGGTTTTCGCTGGTGCCAGGCGAGCCCCCCCAACCCACCAACCCCCCCATTTCCTCTCCGACTGCTTCTCACACGCGGTGGACGGTAATCAGCTTCTCCGCCCAGCCTGGCTACTCCGGCTCCACGTCGTTGAGGCTGGGAGTCCATTAGGAGTGCCTCTCTGCCCCCCCCCACAGTGATCCCGGCCTGCCCTCTCGTCTGTCCACTCCACAGAAACCGGCACACGAGCCTCTCTCTTGTTTCCAAATAACTATCTGCACTCACCTCAGAATGAGAGCTTCAATTAAGATGTGAATGGACACTGGTCCACTGTTTTGTTGCTGCAGCACTTGTGCAGGTCCTGTGCCCACAAAGGGCTCTCAGACGTGCTCTGTCCCCCCCACCCCCTCCAGGACAGAGTGCCAATCCAGTCCATTTACGTTCTCATGATGACTGAGCAGCCATGAAAGTACACAGTAAAGCTATTGCGTTTTTAAGACTGGAGCCATGTCAGAGAACGTGTTTCATGCAGCAAAATGCTAATTGAGCATGTACAGTATTAAGGACGCCAGGGGAGAAGATCCGTGCCTTTGGATTCAGCGAGTCCACGCCGGGAACTGTGACAGCGATGATGTGATGGAAAACGGGGAAAATGTGTAGGAATGGTCATTTAAGCACTGGGTGCGAATGGTGCGGACGGGTGACTAAGCAAATGCATTAGACACAGGGTCAATTTTCTGAACGTACGGTTAATTATGGTGTTTATACTTTTATGCCGTTATGGACCATTAGAGCTTTGAGGAGACGACTATAAAGGCTCTCATAAGGCTGCACTAAAACCCGCCTGCCCACCCCCCTCCCCCAGACATAAAGGGATTAAACATGGTGTCCGGGTTGCAGGCCGCCTGGTAACCGAAAACGGCAGCGCTAAGTCGTAATGGACGCAGTAATGCACTCTGGTTAATGCAGCGTGGCAGCGGCTGGTATGTCCGGCCTGGGGGTCCTCACCGTATCCGGGGGTCCTCACCGTGTCTGGGGGTCCTCACCGTGTCCAGGGGTCCTCACCGTATCCGGGGGTCCTCACTGTGTCCGGGGGTCCTCACCGTATCCGGGGGTCCTCACCGTGTCTGGGGGTCTCCTCCGCTGAGGATGGCTGCTGACTTGACAGCGTCGCGTCACACTTGATTTGGACCAGATATGCTGGCCTGATATGGAGAAACACAGAACAGCAGGGCCTGTGATGAATGCTGCTGTTTCAGAAAGGCAGCGCTTTGCCGTTCGCGACACTCACAGGCGTATTTCCGAGTTACTCGGAGCAAATGGGGGATGTTCTGCCAGCTGTTTGGGGCGGCTCAGCGCTGGGTGTGGTTCAGCGGTGCCTGTGTGCGGCCCGGAGATCTCTGCACAGGGGAAACGCAAGGAGCCGCAGGCAGGGTGGGAAACTCTACCCAGCAGCCCCGGCTGCCTCAGGACTCCAGCACTGATAATTGCCGAATGGGCTTTGGTGTCCCAGACCTGGCTGGCACAGCGTCGCCAACCCCCCCCCCCCCCCGGTATCGCTACGGAATTTGGGTCAAGTAGGGGGGGGTCCTGCTGGCCCCGTGGTGCACACCGAGGGAAGGACTGCAGCATTCTGGGAAGTCACCCTAAGGCTTCACAATGGTGTGAAGGCGGGGCCAGGCATTGGTCAGTAATGCCCCAGCGTCGGGGGGTGGCTTATTTAACCCAAAGCTGCAGCATTTACAAGCGAAAGGTGGGTAGGGATAGGTAGGTCAGGGAGCCTACTGCAGATTTTTTTTTTTTACTAGACTATGCAGAATCTCCCCCCCCCCCCACCCAGCAACAGTAAATGGGCAGGATCAATCTACAAACGCCTTGCCCTTTTTATAGGAGACATATGGCAACTTATTTTTATGGTTTCATTAATGAAAGCTGCCCTCTTTGAAGCGCGTGACGGCAGACTGAGTATGCCTGGCACTGCGCGTGGCGTGAGGGGCATCCTGTGCACAGCACTGGCAGGGGATTATCTGTGCTGGCTGCACCCCGACTGGGGTTCAGTGCTGTGATGCTGCTCAGCTGTGCTGGTGCCTGGTGGCTGAATTGGAGCGAGTCACCACTAACTGCACAGGGTTGAGTCGAGAGAAGGGTATGGGGTAGAGCGTGGGTTCAAGTCCCAGGTAACATACTGTACATAAATTGTAACCATTCCTTGGGCTGTGAATCGATTTCGATCGAAGTGTCAGATAAATGAGTCAGTATCTGCTGTCTCTCCCACCTTGGTGTCTGCAGGAGAATCCATACCTGTGCAGCGATGAATGCGACGCTTCCAACCCTGATCTGGCGCATCCGCCGCAACTAATGCAGGACCGCGAGCCCTTCGGCCTGATCACCTACTGGCAGACCATCACGTGGAGCCGGTACCCCGAACCTCTGCTGGCTAATATCTCGCTGTCCTGGAACAAGAGCCTGGAGCTGACCGATGACGTGCAGATCACGTTTGAGTACGGCCGGCCCACCGTCATGGTGCTGGAGAAGTCGATGGACAGCGGGCGCACGTGGCACCCCTACCAGTTCTACGCCGACGACTGCCTGGACGCCTTCGGAATGCCGCCCAAGCGGGTGCAGGACCTGTCGGCGGCCAACGTGACGCGGGTCATCTGCACGGAGCAGTACTCCCGCTGGGTGGGCTCCAAGAACGAGAAGAACGTGCTCTTCGAGGTGCGCATGCGCTTCAGCATCTTCGCCGGGCCCCGCCTGCAGAACATGGACAACCTGTACACGCGCATGGAGAGCATGAAAGGCCTTCGCGATTTCTTCACCTTCACCAGCCTGCGGCTGCGGCTTCTGCGGCCCTCGCTGGGTGGCACCTACGTGCAGAGGGAGAACCTCCATAAGTACTTCTACGCCATCTCCAACATCGAGGTCCCTGCCAGGTAGGAGAGCTCCTGAGGGAGGGGTCAAAGGTCGCCATCGCCATCAGAATGTGGAATAACCAGGGGAGTCCGAGGGGCGTGGAGACCCTACCAGGTTCAGGTGGAGCCTTGGCAGGGGCCCAGATTCTCCAGCTACGCCCCTGGGAACAGCAACCACAGTATCTGTAACTTACCAAGTACCTTAAACAGGAGGGAAAACATGTACAGTAACAGGGACTCTCTTAGTTCCTCAGATAGGAAAGTCGCCTAGTTTTATTTGAGAAGCATTTTACCACCTGCTAAATCAGGACATGTAAGACCTACGATAGAATACACAGTGAAGGCAAGAAAATGAAAGAGAGCAGTGAGGGAGCCTATGGCTCTGTGGGTTAGACCTCTGTGTCTGGGCCCGGAAGGTCGGTGGTTCAGATCAGCAGCCAATAGTGTAATATTGCTGTCGGGCCCTTGAGCAAAAGCCTTGGTCCAAGGACACATGGCTAACCTCGCACTCTCAATTACTGTATATGTCGCTTTGGATGAAAATGCCAGTGCTGTGCCAGTGCGGAGGACAACATCTGGACATAACTGTGAGAAATCTGTACCTAAGTAAAGTAACGGGCATGTTTGTGAAAGATTGTTTGTGGTTAAATGCCTTTGTAAATATTCAAAAGCAAAATGTTTTAATGGCACAGCACCATTACAGGTACATTACAGATACAGAAAATCAGGAAGGTATTCGAGAGCAGTTGTGATACAACAGCCCTATATATAAAAACCGCCTCATTCATACTGTTTAACATTTACTGATTATTTTTGGATCAGTCGATGCAACTCTAAACGGCAGCATCTTTTTCCAGCTCTGCTCATCTTGAGCTGACCTTGAGTGTAAAAATCTCTCAGCTGACCTGAAGTAAGCACTGTCTCATTCTGCATTTTGGAAAGATACACCTGAATTTTAAAAGTCTTTGCTGCAAAATGTACATTTGCCGGTGAGGGATGAGGGAGCCATTTCTATTAGGTGTTTAGCATGAGGTCTCTGACTCCTAGGGGTGATTATTTTGGTGGGCGGCACACCGGCACCTAACTGGTACCCCACTTGTCTTTGACCTCTGTGGAGGTGCTGGAATGGCGGGTGTTTACGGTGAGGGGATGTTAATTGATGTCATCGGAGAGGCCGGGCGGCATTTGGTGTAGCCTTTAGCTCCCGCTGACTCGGCAAAACACAGAGAGCCAGTCCTGCTTCCCTTTTGTTTCTCGATAAGTGTCCTGTAAGTATCGATCAGAAGAGCACCGGAGACAGCTCCGGCAAACGCTGCGGCGGGGGGGCGGGGGGAGGCAGACTCCTCCCCCCGCCGGGCTCCTGTGCGCCACGCGGCCCTGAGATGAAGGAGCGCTTTCCTTTTTTTTTTTGCTGATGTCTCATTCCGGAGAACTTCCTTCTCCTGGCTCTGGAGTGTGCCCAGACAGATATGAACTGCAATACGATGAATGAGCTCACCCCCCACCCCCCCTGCCATATGATGCCCTAATCCATACTTATTCTTGGATGGAGAGAAGAAAATAGGATTCTTAGGGGAGGGGTGAACCTGTTTATGGAGGAGATGACAGATGTTTATTGGTTTATAGTAATTTGAATATATACAGTATATGGTTATAGATGTATAGATATACATCTATATTTGGGGTTGGGTACTTTATTTAGCCTTTTAAATGAATGTCACAGGATGGCCTGAACAATGAAGATGTGAGGTGGTCTCTGCAGTCCCTCTGAAAGTAGCACACTAAATGAATCCCCACCAAAGCAGACGTGCCCATCACTATGGTAATATGATCAGGCCTCCTAATTGACGGCCTGCCATACTTCCTCAGTGAGCCATTTCCCCCTGCCTTTAACAGCCATAATAACCTGTAATTGAACTTAATGAAGTATAGAAACATGGGCAAAGGCTTCCTTAACTGAGTGGGATGTAATTCTCCCACATTGACAGCAATCTGAGAGAGGTTTTTAATTTCCTTATTTACAGAGTTGATTTGTTGATGGCGCCACCATTCAATTATTGGCCTCCGCGATGTTTGCTCTGTCGCATGTGCCAGACTATTACTTGCTCGCACGCATTTGCTCACCAGAGGGTGTCCAAACCTTTCAGCCATGCGGCCATTTTTAGATCAGAGCAGAGGACAGCGGTGTCAGATGTGCCTCCGTCAAAGCTTGGAGCACTGGGCAGATATGAAGGACCAGTTGCCATTTGCGGAAGCTAGAAGCGGAGCCTTCAAATGCAGCTTGCGTGTGTGAGTCAGCCTGACTGAGTGCCAGGTGAGCTGAGCACGGCAAACGCAGAGCGCAGCCTTTTGAATACCCGACATGCGGCTTGCCATGTCCTAATGGGCCACGTAGGAGGACCCGCGATGGCCAATTACAGCGAGGCCTGAATTGGGTGCATTGTGTGGTTCATGGTAGGTTGGACCACATTCATCACATGCATCCGCGAAAAATGCTTCAGCATAAATCTAAGACAGGAAGCCAATGTGGTCCTATGGACAAAGACACCAGCTAAAAATGCAGGAAAGGAGCTCTGCTGTAAGCCAGCAGGTATAAATAGAAGAGGTATGTGTGAGGCATCAGTATAATAATGTTGAGACTAAGTGCATTTATAACAGTCCTTAGTAAGCAGCAGCACTGAGAAAGATGTACTGGACCAAAAATAGGGCTCTGCGGGACTCCTGGATTCTCCTGGACAGGTTTTGGAAGGAGCTATTTTTCGCAGATAGCAGAGAGAGCCAGCTCAGAGTGAGGTCGCTGACATGCCGACCCGCCCGGGAAGCATGCAGGTTCTGATGCTGCATGGAGAGTTCTCATGGACGTCCTCCGCTCCCGTGTAATGTGCTGGAATGTCCTTTAACGACAAAGCCACTCCGGGACAGGAGTGTCAGGGAAACTCCAGACGGCAGGTGGACGTCAGGGAGAGCAGGATCTATCAGACTGCTTCCCCCTCGTTGTGATATCTCCTCAGTCCGCCTGCCGGTATCTGGGGGCTGCGTCATCAAAATGCTGGTCCAGGAAACAGCTGGCACAGGTGGCCAGGGGTCAGATGTTCCACAAATACTGCTGTTTTATCAATAAATACAGAACCCGATAGCCTGCGGGGAGTGAAGGTGAAAGCGAATGGGGTAAATTTAACTCCGTCGATATGCTGAATTCACTCGCCGACCTCGGTCTCACGTCAACGCGCTATTAGAGGTCAGATGGAGCAGAACCGAGCGAGAACATGTGCAATGGAGCCGCTTTCTGTACTATCGGTGCATCCTGGATACGATCTCGCTTCCTCTCTCGAGTAGCGATGACTGCATGCCTGCAAAGGTCCTGCTGCAGGCAGATACCTGAGATAGCGCTGCCCTTTGTCCCTAATTGGGAGTAAACATGAGACAGAGAGACAGACTAGATAAACAGCTACCCAACTCCTCTCTCTCTCTCTCTCTCTCTCTCTCTCTCTCTCTCTCTGTCTGTCTCTATCTGTCTCTCTGACTGTGCAGGTTTCTGATACAAATGGAAATATAGAGGACATTAATGTTTGGGGGGGCTCATTATTCGCATAAATCCACATATTCAGATTTGCCTACAGTATATTCCATTCCCTCTGTTCATTGTCACTGCAGCTCATCTCAGTAGAATTTAGTGCTCGTTTATTAGCAAGCGTATTAACTGAGACTTACCTTTTCATCATGACACTTCACAATGACATCTAATGACCCTTTAAAATAATCGTTGAAAAGCAGTTTGCCAAACACTTTGAAACACATCCCCCCCAGCCCCCCCATAGGCACTGCTATTGCATTCTGCCTGAAGTATCCTGCTGAATATTAAGATATATTGTTGATTTTATTCTTTACACTATAGGTTTGACACATTTTGCTAATAAATTGCACCTTTTGATTTGATTAATTCTCTGTATTATAATGCTTTTGTAACAGGGTTACCCTGCTAGATTGTATTAGACTACATTTAATCATAATCCGTTGTACAATATTAATATTTAACTCTTGAGTGTTTGTTGAACACCTACCGGTATTGCCTATATGTAGCAATTGGCTTCTGCCACAGATTTCCTTCTACCAAAAGGCCTATCAGCACTATGAATGTATGTGTATTGGCCCATGATGTATGGCCATGAATATCTTTCATAATCAGGACCCTGTGACCGACGTCCCCCGGCTGATGGAAGGTTCCTGACCGCTCTCCATTTACCAGCGGTCCCATCAGTCTGCCACCTCTTAGACGGTGAAATAGTTCTGCGTAATGAAATAAAAAAATGGCCAAACCCTAGCAGAGAAGCTAAATGGATTAGCTGTAGATTGAGAGCTGTCTGAGGCAAATGTTGATGGCAAGAGGTGCTGCATTCGTCTCCTTTAATCCATAACAAGGGGTCATCCTGAGCATTAACCCATAACAATTAAATTTCTCTCATGATCTCATAGACTCTGCTTTGGTAGGCAGCATGGTTATACTTTCTCATGCCAAACTTAAACCCCTGGGCCAAAAAGAGTAGTTTGGTTCAATTTGATGTTTGGAAGGTTTTTGTTGAGATATGAAAAACAGTCTATGGGATAATGAGTGATTAGAGTTGGGTTACATACACTGAGACGCTATGATAGTGACAGGATGAGGAACAGAAGATGAAGATGGAGTAGCATAATGTGCATATTTTTAGAATTGGTAATCCAGTGGAAGAATGTGCAGAGGAAGTAATCCAGTGGATGAATTAAGGTTCAGATCCAAATTAGTTACCCACATGTGTACATGTGTAATAGATATTGTTGCAGTGACCTTTATTTGAGTAGATTGAAAAAAAGGTATAGAAGGAAGGAAGCCTTGCAAATCTTTTGTAGATATTTTTGAAAATTTGGTATCTGAGGTGCACCTGACCGTGTATGATGCAACATAAACGTCCATCACACAGTAAATTTTGAGAAGTGCTCAGGTGCGATTGGGATGTATGAGGAGAGCAGAATCTTCCAGTTCCCCCAAGTGTTTCTCCTTAATGACTTGTTCTTCACCCTGTGGAGCGACAGCGAAGGGCTGTCCGTGAGTTATCCCCTCCGCCGCTAGGCTCTGTCAGGTCCCCCTTGGCGAGGTGTGAGCGATTACAGAACTGATTCTTTTTTGTTCGTCTTTCGTTACCTTGATAGTTGTTGTTCTGTGACTTTGGTCACTGCCAAGTGCCTTTTGAGTTATTATGGAGTTTTTTTGAGTTGACCTTGTCAAGGGCAGAGGGACGGCATGTGCAAGGAATCAGCAGTGTCGCTCTTGCGATATGAAAGGAGAGCATTGATTCTGCATTGTTTTGACAGAGTGGACCCTGCCGCAGTTGGATTTACCATTTCTGTTTGTGTGAAGGTCATTAAAATAAACTGGAGAGAAATGCTTAACCTGAATTGTGTTTAAAAGGGAAAATCATCAAGAGTTTCAATTAAAATAGCACTACTCAAATTCATGGCAGTTTAGTATGTGGTTTATTTTTATAATAACACAAATATTTTATTTGCTTTATTTGAGTGATCGCCATTAACCTGATAGCGTATTACAGCATATTACTCTAATTGAATTTTAGGTGTTAGGTGAATGACTGCATGAAGGCCTTTTTTTTCCATGTGCTGCACTGAGCATAAAGCCGAGTCATGGCTCACGTGACTGTAGTGAGTCCATTTTCATCTGTGACATCTCTCAGGTGACACAGGTGACCTGGGCAGTGGTACTCCAGAAAATTCCTCCGGAGGCTTTTGTGACTTCGTCCCTTAAAAGCCTTGCTCTGCAAATTATGCTTTTCTCTGACACCGGCTTGAGAAACAGTCCCACTTTGGCCAGAAGTTCCGGTAGCGGCTGGTCCCTCACCTGGGTGCCAAATATAATGGCCGTTTTCCGAATAAGCTTCGTCTCCGGGGAGTCATGGCCTTTCCGTCCCATGGGGCAGATCTTAAATGGCTGCCTTCATTTATAAAGGCAACGGCGTCTAATTATTTATGAGATTTTGAAAATTTGCCGAGACACGCAAAAGTAAAGTGGCTGTAGGTGCACAGACCCGCAGTGGCGGCTTTAAGAGCACAGGATGCAGCTTGTTTTATAATCACTGTGTTTTCCTGCGTCCGACATTAAAGCTGAAGTATACATTTGTCTCGTGCTATTTGTTTGCTTCAATGAATCGCCCCTATTTCATAAATAACCCAATTAAGTGTATAAGTGATTATATAAAGTGTATACGTAAGTATATATTGTACTGTGCTGCCAAAGAAAACTGTTTAGAATAATCTTTTTTTTGGAGTAAACGCGTGGTTTCACGTCGCAGAGTCTTAGTGTTGCCGCAGTATTTGAATTAACCCTCGAAGATCATCCACTATGCGTCGTATTTCTTGACTTGACCGGTAACATACCATCCATCCATTATCCAAACCGCCTATCCGTACTGGGTCGCGGGCGGTAACATACCATGTTTGGTTAATCATTACCTCACCATGTTGATGACTTAAGTCAGCTGGTGATGAAATTTAATAAATACATGGAGTGGCTGGGGTGCCCCTGGGGAGAGGTCTGGGAATCAAAGCGATGTTCATCTAGTCATCCAACGAGATGTCAGTAACTTTTTGGAGAACATATATATTAATTTTAGATACATATAGAATCTTTCCACATGTCCCTTGATATCTTTTCACATGCAGGATGGCAAGTGGGAGCTTCAGCTTAAGTGGAGTTGGGCATGTTTGCCCTTGAAAGGTCAGTTTTGTCTTCGCGTCAGTTAATTAGCATAATACCGTTAAGGAGTTAGTTCGTATGTGCTAGCTTTTATGCTAAATCCCGTAGCCTATTCTCACAGCCTCCATGATGTGATGCCTGTATTTTGGAACCAACAGTTGGTCCCAAACAACAGGCAGCACATCACGCAGGCGGTGAGAATAGCACGTTTATAACAGCGTCGCACCGGCTGGGATCTGTGGCGGAATTCGTGTGGAATCTTACCTTGTCTTTTGGTGAAAGTGTGCTATCGCTTTATGTAACCGCTTAAAATGTGCCTATTTTTACAGCTTCTCTCAGTTTCTCAGTAAGACCACATGCGGGTTTGTAGTAACGACCACCTGAGGGGCTGGTGACACGCGTGCCAGGTGGGTAAGGAGAACTGCGACAG
This sequence comes from Pollimyrus isidori, assembly GCA_019775955.2. Lineage (NCBI taxonomy): Eukaryota > Metazoa > Chordata > Actinopteri > Osteoglossiformes > Mormyridae > Pollimyrus > Pollimyrus isidori. Next base: position 16,126,635 of record JABFDZ020000118.1, on the reverse strand, counting down.
CACATGAGACACCAAGATGGTACGGATCATCAACCCAAATAAACTCTTTGCACACCTTTGTACAGCCGACAGTTTCAGAAGAATCCCTCCTAATCCAAAATAAACTCACAGGCAAGTTAACAGATGGTTCGGGTGTGTATTTGGATTTTTATATTTGTTTTTCTGGTTTGAAATTCCCGATTAAAACGAATAAGCGTTCCCCTTCAGGCTGCAGGTAAAAGCTAAGTTCATCCCCAAGAGGTAAGCAGGGGGAATAACCCAAGGCCTTCTGCAGATGTGCTTTAATGCTTCTTCCTTCAGTCAACCAGGTCATGACTTACAAAGTTACTGTGGCAATAGAATACATAAAGCGCAGTTAATCCAAAAACTGGACACCTCAGTAATTTTTCATGTATGCCTTGTTGGAAGAAAGTTCCAAGTTTCAAATGGCTACATCATTAAACTTGACATACTGTGCGACATGAGACTCTTTTTTTTGAGGCTAAAGACATTGATTTTTATAAATACCATGAATTATTCCACTTTCAGGAATCAATATGAGCTAAAACAGTTCTGTTGTAACATGAATCCATTGGTCTTGAAAGCTGGCGCCTTGATCTAAAAATATTTTGTACATCCCATGGTCAAAATACATGTGATGTATCTGAATTGCCTTTAGTGTTTAGTTGACTTGACTCACATTTTTACCCTGTTCATGTGAATTTCCTAAAAATAAATGCAGCTTAGGTGAAATGGTGTCTCTAAATAGTCCTTAGCGTGTGCTCTGTGATGTGTGTGCTCTGTGATGTGTGTGCTCTGTGATGTGTGTGCTTTGTGATGTGTGTGCTCTGTGATGCGTGTGTACTGTGATGTGTGTGCTCTGTGATGTGTGTGCTCTGTGATGTGTGTGCTTTGTGATGCGTGTGCTTTGTGATGTGTGTGCTCTGTGATGCGTGTGTACTGTGATGTGTAGGCTCTGTGATGTGTGTGTTCTGTGATGTGTGTGTTCTGTGATGTGTGTGCTCTGTGATGCGTGTGTACTGTGATGTGTGTGCTCTGTGATGCATGTTCTTTGTAATGTGTATGCTTTGTGATGTGTGTGCTCCATTACGTGTATGCTCTTTGATGTGTGTGTTCTGTGATGTGTGTG
>JABFDZ020000118.1:16082922-16115560 GCA_019775955.2 Pollimyrus isidori | reverse complement strand
GGTCCATCAGAGGTAGAACCGCACTAGCGTGTGGGTTATTGTGGTCCATCAGAGGTAGAACCGCACCAGCGTGTGGGTTATTGTGGTCCATCAGAGGTAGAACCGCACCAGCGTGTGGGTTATTGTGGTCCATCAGAGGTAGAACCGCACCAGCGTGTGGGTTATTGCGGTCCATCAGAGGTAGAACCGCACCAGCGTGTGGGTTTCTGTGGTCCACCAGAGGAGGAATTGCATCAGCATGTAGGGCTGTCAGAGTACCATAAGTGTTGGGTTAAGCCATGTGGTGGACGTCCTTCAGAGTCACTGGGCCAGTATGCCACAGTGCCACACCCGGAGTGTATGCTGGGGTGCTGGGGTCTCGCCAGCTTGGGGGGCGTGCCCTGCCCCAGTGGCTGGTTTGGGCTCCTCCATGAGGTTCCGTAGGTCTATCCTCCCTACAAGCCATGGCGGCAGCCATTATGATGCATGGGGGGCAGTGCCGGGGGGGCATAGGCACAGAGCGGACCAGCTCGCGGGGGCCGCCACTTGAATATTTGATGCAGATGGATGGCTGCACATTCCAGCAGAACCAGCTGTATTGGAATTCACTCACTCATCTGGAAAGGTTATAATTTAAAAGTCATGCGAGCCACGCATTAGAAAAGTGGCTGTTTCAGCATGGGGGCCTCTCTCTACAGAAAGCACTCCTCTGGCCTGGGTTGGGAAGGGCTACTCCTTATCTGAGTAAGTGTTTCAGGAAGAGCTTGTTTATTCCCCCCCCCACCCAGAAATCTCTTATCCGTATTTAAACAAATGACTTTTCTCTAATGGACTGCAGTCCGGAACAAAAGGTCTTGTAACCTTTTGTTCAAGGACAGCCTATGCCTTTAAAAACATGCTTGGAATAAGTATATACATTTACTTGTGTGAAAACTGGAAATAGGTTTTAATGCTTTGAGAACTTGGGGAGTAAATGAAATTTGTTTATGTCTCCTGTTACTGTTGTGAAGCTCTGGAGTGGAGTTTAGATTGCCCTATTTCAAGTGAGGTGCACAGTTCTCCCAGCCTGCCAGGTACTGTGCTCACTTCCTGTTTTAGTAGAGCTCTTGGGCTCAGTGGCATGAGAAGTGCTGCTATCTGTGACACACATCTCTGTCTCTGGACATCTGCTGTTAATTCCCTTCATCTTTTTCCAAGGAATATGATTATGGCGTCCAAAAGGATGTAAGTCATCTTTCATGTGTATCGTTTCTGTGGACAGGCTATTTGTGCAAGGATTACGATCTCTATTAATGTCGCATGACGATCTGTGGGATTAGCGCTGGGCCGCTGCGTATTAATAGAAGCAGCATCGTTAGCTTAGCGTCCAGCACGTCACCAATCCCCCCCGTCTGCCATCTCTCCCCTCCCCTCAGGTGTAAGTGCAACCTCCACGCCTCACAGTGTGCGGTGCGGGACGGCAACCTGCAGTGTGACTGCGAGCACAACACCACAGGCCAGGACTGCGGACGCTGCAAACGTGGCTTTCGGGCCAAGTCCTGGAGGGCGGGCTCTTACCTGCCAACGCCTCGCGGATCCTCCAACAACTGTACGTACACCTGCACCCGGGAAGCCCAGCGCTTAGCGCAGATGCTCCCTATATGCATAACATCAACCAATTATAATGCACATTGGCAGTTGATAATAACAGTTTTTAATAGCATACCCTAAACATGAGCAGAAATCTACTGGGACACCCTTATGTACAAATGAGGCTAAAGTCTGTAATTAAATACTCAAAGTATACACCCATAGTAACATCATGGCCAACCCAGTGCAATTACACGTTTAATTATGCAAATAATACTTTTATACTGCAGTATCCCAGTAACCCAGATATCTCTGTCCACACAGCCTAACTGTAATCCAAGCTCTTCAAACAACTAATTCCTTCCTCTCCTAATTATATATAACAAATTTAAATTTTCTGCATCTTATTTCACCATGATTTCAGCAAAAGCTTGACTTTTTAAAAACTGTATCCAACTGAGCTTGCTGGAGTTAAATGTTGCACTATGAAATATTATGGTAATCAAATATATTCTGATATTGTAATAATACAAAATACTTGCAAGGGTTTTGTATCGAGAAAATTAGTTTTAATTATACCTCTGTTCAGCACAAATAGTAAAAGTCGCCATCAGTGAAGGTTTTGAAGAATAGCTGTGTCACGTAAGTGCACACGACCCCCCTGCCTTAGGCAGTAAGGGGGAGGCTTCACAAGGAGGCGCTGATTAAATAATAATCTGAGCAGCCGCCCCCATAGAGGACGTGCGCAGCCTCTTGGGCCGCAAAGAACTGTCAGCCCGCTGTAGAGCCTCCTCTGCATTTCTCAGGTTTCCCTAGGTCTTCCTGTTTACTCCCCATGTGCTCTGAAAGGACTTCTCACCCCTAGAGAGCCCTGTGGTAACCCAGTGGCCTGCACCTCATCACCTGTGCCTTTGATATTGTAATGTTGGATTGAGGATGATGAGTTTGGAATGAGAGCATCAATAAACATTCCATTCCTCTGTTCTCTCTCCCTCCTCCAGGTGTAGCTGCTGGTTCGACTCTTGGCAGTAAGTGACACGCTATTGAAATGCTGGGAGACTGGTATCGGTGGTCGTCTCTGCACTATCCCCCCCCCACTCCGTTGCCCCTATCTTCCCCATCTCCCCTTTCAGTCTATATTTGTTTGTTTATCATTCCGGAACTGGTCTCCAGCTGTGTCTCCCATATTGGCTGTTACTACCGCATGTGAAAAGTTTTCCCACGGCTGTCTATTTGGTGAGTGGCAAAGAGAGAAAGTGATACGGTTCTGAATGGAGGTTCTGGAGAGCGAGTGATACAGGGCTGTAAATACTCTGAATGGTTAGATTAAAACTCTCTGAAAAATGGAAAGCGATGCCTTTAAAAAATCATTGCAACATTCTCTTACTTTGGCAAATCATATCTTGGGAATCAGGCCCATTCTTTAGAAAAAGCCCCATTTTTCTGGAGTAAAATACTGCAGTTTATATTCAAATAGTTTCCTTGTTCATCTTCATTTGGAACTTTTGCCTCTTTTTACCAATGAGTCATTTGTCTTGTCTGGGTAACAGCTGTGTTGCCTGTGGCAGTTACCAGCACTGAGTGTCACCAAAACCTCAGTGAAGGAGCCCTTTGGGAGATGGAAGGGATTAGCCAAACCTTGCTGCATGGGCCACAGAATCAGTACATAGAAACTCTCTCAGAGGCACAAATGCAAGGGACCCCCCCTGGTTTAATGGAGCTGTGGGAAGGGAGCTCACTCCCCGGGGTCGCTGCCTGTGCATTAAGGGTTGCTATGTCATTTCATTTAGGCAAGGTTTCATTCCACTTTTAGCCAACACTAATTATATTGTATCATCAAAAGGAAAACTTAGGAACCTTACATCACAAGTCTTTTTACGACTGTCATTGACTGGCTTCAATTGTTTTTGACTTGTGCCGGCATATAAGTAGCATTTAAACAGACTTGCCAAGTTGCGTTTGAAGGAGGTCCAGATGTTAGACCTGACACCTGAAGTCTATGACCTCTGAACGACTCATTTGCTTTACAGGTTTATTTCAGTTCATCAGTAATAGTAGGTTGTCTCTAATTTTATGTAGCATCTAACCAGAAATAAAATTAATAATGAAAATGCAGGAGAGATGCATCCTTACTGTCTCTAAGCAAGAAATTAGCGGAACAAGTTCTCAGACTCATAGACTTACAAACCTTTATGGCTTAGTATCAACTCCTGCTGAAGCTTCCACATCTGATGTGTGACGTTTGTGGCACCATTGCGCTTCTGATGTCTCCTGATCTTACTCCTCACTGTCCTGGTACCATCTTCCTCTGGTCCTCCTGCCCTCTGGGTCACAGTGTGTTGATATTATTAGGCACCGTCAAGTTGATTTAAATTTCTGGAGAGTCTGTAGGTAGCTTTCCTCCACAGTGTCCTGACTTCTATCTGAGCCTTGAGCTTTCTCCATGGCCTGACAGTTGTTATGATGATTGATTCGATCTACTTTGTTGCTGGTCTTCCTCTTCCTCCTTTGCCTTCAACATGTCCAGGCGTTGTGGTCCTTTGCAGTATACTACGTCTCCTCACTTTTACTACTAACTTAATTTACTAAGTAGATGTTCTTGTCCAAAAGGAGGTTCAAAGTGAGGCAGATAATGCTTCCTAAGCACACAGCTGTCAAGGAACCGATTTAGGTACAAGTCCTGCTAAGCTGAGCTTCCAGTGAATGATCTGTAACAAGCACTAGTTTGCTGTGGAACACGAGGTGTCCGATACATTACAAGCCATTGGATTACCATAACATCAGCAGAGCCATTCAAACCAAAACACCAGGAAGGCCAGATTTCTACTAGATAAATAAAAAATACAAGCACACTTGGTATTGCTGAGAGATCGTAACAAAAGAACTGCCGATGACGACAGACAGAAAGTCAATGGTCACCTTGTCTTACCTTCACATGTTGGAGGGATCACCTGGTGGAGTTACCTAGCTAACTAAAGAATATGCCCAAGACGCCTGGTCTTTTGTCCCTCATGTTAAATTTGTTGGTATACTACGGTGATTTACTTTTGAGCACTTTTGGATGGTGATGATTTGGGTGGTCCCAGTGTTACATCCATCCATCTTCAAAAACTGCTTTTATAATACAGAGTACATCCCTGGACACTTTCTGTAAAATTTTGCCTTTGAAATGCAGACGAGAGCCTTTTAAGTGATTCCAGTCCACCGTGATAATTGACACTTACTTTTCAAAACACCATTGTCTCCTATTTTCAGTTTTTTGGCTTTCCAAAAGAAACTTGCCTTGTTTCTCAGTACCATGAACGCAAAGATTGTACTTGTGATCTTGGCAAGATTGGTCTTGCTAACTTGCCTTCCAAGAACAAACTTGTTGAACAAACTCAATGAATCATGTTACTTGCAGATGTGATGCCTTCTCTGTAGTTCAGATCTCTTGTCAGGGTCACAGCTCCTCTGTTTCATGGCCCTTGATCTGCAAGCCGCTGCTTCCTCCAATGTGATGTTATCCCTGGCTTTAGAAACATTATTGCTAATGTAATCGTTTTTCTCCGTTTTGATTTACAGGAATTTAAGACATTGGCTCCATTTGCTAAACCCTTCCCAAATGCCTGTTCCTCCGTTGTCTGGCTTAAACTCCTGTAAAGTATTCATTCACTACTGTGCCACAGTCATGCCACCCCTCGTGCCATCTTGTTCCTCATCTTACATCCTTATGGTTGGATTTCATCATTCCACCTCTTACATGGCACTCCCATTCAATATATCCACCTGTACACCTTCACCTCCTTCATCACCCACCAAACAGAGCCACACATGGCACCAAAGTCCAAAGCAGTGTTTCCCAACTCAGTGGTTGAGGACCCCCAGAAACGTTTCTGCTCTTGGGGTCCCCAATGGCTGGGCTTGGAAACACTGGTCTAAGCGTTCTTTGAAACTTTCATGAACTGCTTTTACAAACCTCTCACTGGCACTTTAAGAGCATCAACAATCCATACATTGACGTTACTAAGAGGATTGCAGTACGCCAAGCAGCAGGTCATCATAATTCTTGGCTTTCTCAACGCATTCCTCGTCCCCTCAAACTGGGAATCTTACTCTGCGTCACCAGCATCACCGTAACTCAAAACATAAACAACCACGTAGATGCCAAAGGTACCTTCTGACTTTGTTCACTGCTCATTATAAGTATTATACTTTTAGTATTAAACTGAAAAATGCAACCTCTTTATTTTGATGAGCATGGATTAATAGTCACAGGCATTTGGTGACGCAAGCCACTGTTTTGCATACAAATATCATCGTCCCATTTCTTTCATAGCTCCTTTCTAATAATCGCCAGACATGGGTGGGTTTCTCATTTGTGGGCCCCTCTGCCTCCTAGTGCACTGACTGTCTGTGCTTAACAGGGGGCTTTCAAACCTCAGGGACCCCACACAAATGCATGGTTTGAGTGGTGATAAATAGCACAGCTGGCATCGCACTTTCACTGATGCTGGCTTCTGTATGCATCATCAGTGCGTTGGAAAGGTCAGACTCTTGCACATGTTAATCTCTCACTGACACAAACCTTTTCAGTATTTCAGGTTTATCCCGTCATGGTAGTATGACAGTAACAGGCATATTTGCATTCAACTAATGATGGTGACAGTAATATGCCAGGGCTGCTCACAGTATTTGTGGGGGCCAATGAATGCTCCAATAGACAGATTATAATCCTCCAGTGAACAGTTATCAGTTATGGAAGCGCATGCTGCTCTGTCTGAATGCTGAATTGATCACTTCCTCATGCAGGCTTTGGGGAGGTCAGCTCTGGAAACGCATTTTGTAACTCTAGACCAGGGTTCTTCAACTCTGGACCTCGATTCCAAATCCAGGTCTTGTTTTCAGTTCTCCCAGGTAGTTAGTATAATAATTACTGATTCTAATTGGTCAGAGGATTCACACCTGACTGACAGGTAAAGGAAGGCTGGAAAACCAGCAGTGCTCGGACCTCTAGGACCGTGATTTGAATAACCCTGCACTAGACACTAACTCTGGTACAGAAACCCCAATATCAGTTGGTTGATGATTTTTCGATGTCTTCACACACTGTCACTTCATCTTGCCTATAAATTACTGTTAGCAAGTTAAATCTCCTGGAAAGTCCTTCAGCTAAATGTTATATTCGTTCTGCTTTTCATCTCACAGTTATGTGGGTCAAAACATCAGATCTGTGTTCTTTGGTGAACGTGATATTTTTTCAATTCATAATCAAACTTGATTCTTCACCAGGAATATGTGAGATGGTTACCTTAATTGCTCATTTTGTTTGGGTTAGTAATTGTTTTAAATAGGGTTACAGTTTCAAAAGTTAAGCTGTGATTCAAGTTCGGAAAAGTTTTAAGCATGACTGACTTTGTGCGTGAGTGTGCAAGTCGGTACAGGAGATTACAGACGTGGCCGAAGGAAGGTTTAATTTAGTGATGAATTGACATTGATATTCATAGTCACACACTGTAATAAAGAGACACAGCTGGATAATAACTTCTACCACTGACGACAGGAGAGAAACTTCCTCTCAATGAGATGTTCACCCCTATAATGCCAGAAATTATTCATACAGCTAAAAGAGCATCTCGATCTGTCCAGCACTCTTCTTAGTATCCTCTCCATCTTCCAGTTTTCTCTGCAGATTAATTGCAGTTTTATTTAAAAATATCAATACCCATATCCCTCTCAGTCAATTATTGCAAATAACGGCACATTTTGTACATTTTAAAATACCAATCGCTACAGCATCCCCCAGTGAATAAGCCATAGGCGACGGTGGCAAGGAAAAACTCCTGTAATGTTTTACATTTATAATGAATTACCAAAAATGTTAAAATCCTACCATGATCCTTTAGGGGTAAGTGGAATGTGTATTGATCACATCGCATGATGGAAATCATCACGTTTTAGAATTTTTCCATCCATCCATCACTCCATCCATCCATCACAGATTATCCAGGGCTGCGTCACAGGGCAGCAATCTGAGCAAAAATTCCCAGATCTCCCACTCCCCATCCACCTCTTCCTTGGGAATACCAAGGCGTTCCCAGGCTAGCAGGCAGATGTAATCTCTCCAGCGTGTCTTGAGTCTGCCCTGGGGCCTTCTCCTGGTTGGACATGCCCAAAGCACACCCTAGGTAGACGTCCAAACCACCTCAGCTGGCTCCTTTCGATGCAGAGGAGCAGCAGCTCTGCTTTGAGCTCCTCCTGAATATCTAACCTGCTCTCTCTCACTCCTCCAGTGGAATAAGGGGGCAATTCATGGAGGGTTTCAGAACTTCCATATACATTTAAACTAGAGATCCACATTTTTTCAGTTTCGATCTGATTCCAATACACAACTGCCTATATCGATACAGATTCAGATACAAGAGCTATTTTTACTTTCAATTCAATTGAATTTAAAAACTTTATTTGTCCCCAAGAGGCAATTATGGCACACAGAGTAGTTGAACAAGGACACAGTGACATAAAGTGCAACATTGATTACAGTGTTTTAAAGGTTCTGTGAAAAATTGCAGTCAATCATGTAAATGGAAACTGAATAAAGATGTAAAAGGGAGGGATTGTTAGTGGGCACGGGGGGGTCAACTGCAGAAAGAATGACAGATTCCAGTGCAGGGAGGCGGGGGGGGGAGTTTGTGAATTTAGCAGTTCAATGGCCCGAGGAACAAAGGTCGGTCTCCTCCTCTGTGTCCTGCAGCCGGGACAGTGGAGCCGTCGTCCTGAGGGGAGCAGAGCATGGGAGGGTCTGCAGGACCCAGCAGGCTATGGAGAAACAGAGGACACCCTCAATGAAGGAGTAGCAGAAGGTTCTAAGCATGATCTTGTTGACCCCAATGCCGTTTACCTTCCTTAGGAGATAGCCTCTGCTCACTTCTCCTTGGAATGTCCACGATGTTGGAGGCAAACTTTTAGGGTGCAGTCAAAGATAGTGCCCAGATATTAGTACTCCTCCACCACCTCCACTGTCTGCCCATGGCCTATGCTATCCAATCCTTTCGCTAGCTCCCTCTGTTTATTATTAGACCACGTCCTTGGTCTTTGACTTTGTTATACTTTTATATATTCATTTTTTAAACTAGTAAATACAGATTGAAAAACGTATGGCAAAAAATATTTAATTAGGCTACTACACGCATGCATAACGTACTGTTCCACTTCATTTGTATGTCTTGTTTTAAGCGTTTTTGAAGCATTTGCAGTTCAATATGAATATCTTCAAAGCAAGTATACACAGGTGGCGGATGGTTAAAATATTAACACAATTTTTCTCCCATTGACATCAGCTCAGTTAAATTTTTTGCGATGGCAACCCCTCTTGTATCACAAACAGCAACGAGTTCACAAGACAGTCCAGGTTTGTCTTGCACAGTGTGCGCTTTGTTAAGTAGGATTGTCCATTAAATGCCATTCCCACCTCTCAATACAAAAAAATCGCTGAGCCACTGGTTTCTGTTAAAAGCGTAAAATACTCCCAAGTCGTCTCATCTTATCTTACTCTCCTTGTACTACGAAGGGTACGCGCATGACGTCACAGCAGGCGGAAGTCAATGTACTCACACCCACTGAGTAGCAAAAAAGACTGAGGGACAGCATTAGCGTTCAATTTGAAGGCTGCAAAAAATCACATGTAAAATGAGAAAGAGCTGTGTTTGATTGTACAAATAGATTTAACAAAAAATAGGAGCTACTAAATAAGTAAGTATATGACGTCTGTTACGTTCGCGGAATAACCGAGGCAGTAAGGCCGAATCCCAAACAGAAAGGGAAGGGTCCAGCTGCAGATGCCTCTGGAGTGGAGCTCCACAGGAAACACGTGATCTCAACTCTGTGTTACAGGGAATAAACACTAACCTTAACCCTAACCAGTGCTCCACTTTACGCCCTTAAAGATCACGTGTTTCCTGTGGAGGTGACGCATTTCCGGTGGATCTCCACTCTACAGGCATCTGCAGGTGGACCCTCTTGAACAGAAGGGGGTTTATTCAGGTACAGGGCGGACAGCGAAGCACGTTAATGACAAATCTGGGAAAGACCAACTCAGATGAGGACTAAATACACAAGACAAGCTGCCATTAAGAAGAAACAGGTGAGAACAATCAGGTAGTAACACGAGGTAACGAGGTGGGCGTGGCACACTCGAGGATCGGATGAGCTGGGCGTGACAATGTGGATCGGTCACGCATGGCCGATATGCGATCCGTCAAATAGGTCTGGATCGGCGCCATCTCTAATTTAAACACCATTAACATTGATGTTCGACGTTCAACCATATGGTCAGACGTGTACTGGGGTGACATGCTGTTGGTATCGTTTACTCATTCTAGATCACAGTCAGTTTTATGTTTACATTTTATATGTTTTACCACCTGAAGGATAAATTCTTGATAATGGATGAAAAGAGGCAGTGATATAACATAAATTAACTAAATGCCAGATTTAATTCTTTGTTAAAAATACTCAATCCTTTAACTTTTTTCCCCACACTTGGAAATGTTTAGCAACGCATGCTAGCATTTAAAGTGTTTCTATTGTTTGGGTCTTATTATTCACTAGGGACTTTACACTAAGAATGTTCTGCTGCCTCACTTCAGACGTCAAAGATGACACGTGAAATTCATAGCTGTAGCAGGACTTGGGACAGAGTGGTGATATCAAAATGAAATTCATAGCAGGACCTGTGATAGATATCAAATATATTACACATAAAATTCATAACAGGACCTTTGACAGATATCAAATATTTGACATATGAAATTCATAGCCTAGCGAGACCTGGGACAGAGTCGTGATGTCAAAAAGATGGTAGCGCTGTTGTTTTTATTTTCATGTTCATGTTCATATGTTCTCTTGCCTCATTCTGGAAGCCAAATGAAATTAGCACCAGCACCCATCTCCAGGAACGAGCCTCAGTATTGGAAGACAGTTTATTATCATTCTTAGCTCTTTCGGTTTTCTTTCCATATCCTAGACTGGAACTCTTCAAGACACTGTGGAGGCATGGAAGGTAACTCCTTCTGAACCTCCTGCTCACTTACAGTCTCTTAATATCTTCAACATTTCCCTCAATTTGAGGCTTTCATACTGAAGTTTCTCACACTAAACATACCACAAAAATGCTGTCTAATAAATACCAAAAAAATTACTGAATAAATATTTTAATAGTTGAGTGGCCCATAAGGGCTCTGATAATGCTACGTTATGTAGCAATTCCTGTCAAGTTTCATTCGTTTTTTTTTTGTGCTGTGAACCTAATTATAAGTGAAGTTTAAATGCCTCTGAATGGTTTGATGAAATGTCTAAATGTCACAGTGTGTGGAAACTCTATTATGGGTAATATACTTCGAAGCAGTTCTGGCTCTGGGATGGTCTATCTATGCTCTGAAGATTCTTCTGGGACCCAGCCCAGTAAGTCCTGATCCTGTACATCAGCTCTCAGCCTGGACCTTCTCACTTCCTGCCTTTACTTCATAGCTTCCCTGCTTGCAGTTTCCACCACAAACTGTAGAAGCTCATCAGTATGAGCGTTTTACCCCCAGGTCGGCTCCCTCTCGCTCCTGTTCCCCTGCCTTTTACCTCTGGTTATTTTCATAGAATGCATTACGGAAAAGCCCAGCATTGCTGAACACTGAAAGTACATGGCGGTGGTAATTGGCAAATGTGGCTTGCTGCTTTAGCTGTGTTCCCGGATAACAAGCAAGAATATAACAGGCGTTGGCCTCTGTGTCAACGTGCTGAACTCACACTGTTTTCCTATTCAAGTAAGATTGTCAAACATAACCCCCATCTGTACCACGTCCAGCTGCCCTGGCAGTCATTAACCCATGCTAATTCACACAGATTTGTCATATCTATTGAATTTGTCATGACAGAAGATCATAATTTGGGTTAACAAAACCAGTTGCTCAAGACTAGAACCTTAGCATTTGGATTAATAGATTTTAGCCATTTTAACATTTTAGCCATTCGGAATTATTAACAAATAAGAGTCAGTTTCAGTGTTAATTTTAATTTGTGGAGTGTATATTTTGGTCATATGAACTTTGCCGTGTTTTGCAATATTTAAGTAACAATCAGAGAATATTATAAGTAATCAGGTGAGTTTTCATATGTGTGCCCAGTTCATGATTATGCTTAGTTTTACCACTTACAAAGAATTCCTCAGGTTTTCCCAAATCTACAGCATAACAGGAGCTTCAGAATCCTGCTTCCAGCTCATTTCCATGGCCTTAATTCCAGCTCTTTGTTTTGGTTGAATTTTGATTGTTTTTTTTTTTTTAAGTTGGCTACACTGCAATTATAAAACACGGGGAGGGGGGAATGACGTAAATCATCAGCACTCCCACTATGAGAATGCCATTTGGCATTGCCTGTGTGTCCTGTTGAATCACAATACAGTCGTCAGTATATCTCCCAGGCTACCATTGCTCACAGACGGCAGTGACTCTCACAATCTGACACTTGCAACCGGGGGTGCATATTCACACATAAGTAACACTATAAACATTTGTCTGACGTACGTTTTCCATTCTGACTACTAAGTGGGAACGTGAGTGAGTATTTTTGAGAATATGAGTGCATTTCATTTGAATAAGTTTACGCATCTCAATATGTCTAAATGTGTATAATTGTGTTTTTGGCTAAGAAAAGAAATTTCTTTGCTGTGCTGATCTCTGGATGCTTTCAGGACTGAAACTTCACCCTCCTCTTCTTCTTCACTGAATAGGGGCCTCCAACGCCACTCGTGGTCAAGCTGAGGCAGGCGAGCCCAAACTCAGATCTATGCTCAGTGACATTTTCATTGAGGAACCAGGTGGGCTTTCTTAGGCTGACCGTGAACTTGGACGTAGAGCTTGGAGTTACCCTTATAGGGTCCTGGCCAGCTTCAAACTTGGACGTAGAGCTTGAAGTTACCCTTATAGGGGCCTGGCCAGCCTTCAGCTTGGATGTAGAGCTTGGAATTACCCTTATAGGGTCCTGGCCAGCTTCAAACTTGGACATAGAGCTTGAAGTTACCCTTATAGGAGCCTGGCCAGCCGTGAACTTGGACGTAGAGCTTGGAGTTACCCTCGTAGAGGCCTGCCCAGCCATGAGCTTGGATGTAGAGCTTGGAGTTACCCTCATAGGAGTCTACCTAGCCTTGAGCTTGGAGTTACCCTCGTAGGGGTCTGCCTTGAGCAGTCTTGAGCTTGCTTTGTAGGCATAGCTGGTGCTGTAGAAGAGCCTAAGGACATGTAGTAGTTTGTGGACACTTCTCATCATTGAGATTCTCAATATGTCTTACTTGGTCGTTGATATTTTTCTTTGCTAAAGTAGTGGAAATGTAATGGTATCACAAAAGGCAATAAACCATGTATATATGTCTATATATGGGGGTGACAGCTAGTCAAAGAAGCAGCAGATTGTCCACCAGCATCCTCTTCTTCCTCCATCCAGTCAGTTACTCTCACATTGTTCCCTCAAGAACTCCTTGAACTTCTAGAACTTCTTGCGGCCACTTCCCGACCCACTGAGCTGCCCAACCTAGTGCCAGCCCAGGGTGCCACCCTGACCCTGACCCCCCCCACACCCCAAGCTGTTTTTGAAGCAGAGATTGAAGAGGAAGATGGTAAGATTTTTAGCAAACCTGGACTAGTCTGTTGGAGAGAATTTAACTGCAAAATCTACTCATTGTGTGGTGGGGGGAGTGAGTGAATGACTGAAGCCAAATTCCTGCACCCCTGAACCTGGATTCTGTATTTATTAAAGTTTATTAAAGTGGTTAAATATGAAGAGGGGGTTAGGTGTTTCAAAATGATCTTTCTGTCATTGATTAAATAGTCGTAGCTTCTACTCTAGATTCAAAGACTGCCCTTCTGGAAGTGACATTCGTTAAAGGTTAAACTTACGCAATACCCCATGGAGTGAAAACAAAGAGATTTGCAGTGTTTCACATTTATATTGCATAGTTGCATATTTACGGAAAGAAGGTGTCTAATAAACAGTTTACAGTATGTTTTTAACATGAAATGTTAAAGAAGGAAATGATTTAGTATAAATACTATACAGAGAAATAACGATGGAGATGGACATTTAAATTTAAGTAAAAAAGGATTTTTAAAATAAGTGTAACTATTACACCTCTGAATGAGTAATGATCATTTTAAATATGTAAGTGTAGCTATTCTGTAAAGTAGTAGTGAACAAATAAAGGTTCCCTGACAAGACAATTCTGTAGTAAATACTCCAAGTAGGCCTATTATACACAATTCTTAATTATGACTGAAATAAAAGGAAGCATGTTTTTAATTTAGTTTTCACTTGTCTTCCATGTCTCATACAACAACGTTCAGTAATTTCTGCTATCAGTGGGAGGTAACTGGACCCACTGGACTGAACCTCCCACCATCTGTGGGCTTCGTTAGACATCACACATCATGTGCTGATCAAAAGCCCCCATCATTTTGCTTGGTGATTACAGGCAACGATATTTCAGCTACACAGCTCTATTCCTCTGCACCATTCATGGTTGCTGTCTGTAATTGTGAAACACGTTTCTCTTAGAAGCAGTATGAACAACAGATTAAAGGTGTTTGTATTTACTGCTGTGCAAAGTTATGTGCGCCATTACACCATACACTAATAGTGCCATGTGGAAAACTATTTAAACTATGTGCTGTACATGTCTTAAGTTAAAGAGCACAAGGAAATTCAGAGTTTTGCAAATGTAAGTGTAGATCCTCATGCAGAGAGTTTGGAAATGCATTCCTCTTATTCACATGGATGAGGATAGACAATATAAGAACAGCACAAAAACTGGTACCAATGCAATACATTTGATGTGTAAAAATGTTAGGGGATGTTACAGGATGAGCTCATTTGGGAGGATCTCTAAAATCAGAGAGAAATGTTTCTGCTTTTGTTTTCAAAACATTGTTTTCTATCTCTTGTGAAAAACAATGTTTCTGATTACTCTAGTAAGTGTAATACCTGAAGCTGTACAATCACACGTCAGAGAGGCAGCAGAATCTGAGGTCAGAGAAGCAGAGACATCTGAAGACGGGAAACCTGAAGAATTGGCAATCAGAAAAGAGGAAGAATTTGAAATCAGGAAATCCAAGGAATTAGGAGACAAAATAACTGAGGAGGTGGAGGTCAGAAAAGCAGAGGAACCTGAAGATAGAATAGCTGAAGAATCAGTTGGCAAACCAGCTGATGAATCAGAGGATAGGAAATCTGAAGAGTCAGTGGTCCGTGAGGTTTGGCAAGCAAGAACATCTGATGACTCTGGAGTCAAGAACGCTGAGAAATTTGAAGAAATAAAGGCTGAGGGGTTTGGAAGCACAAAAGCTGAAGAATCAGAGCCCAGGAGATCAGAGGAAGTCATTAAAGCTGATGGGTTAGACATTACAGGACCTGAAAGATCAGAGGGAAGAAATGCTGAGAAATCAGAAGCTGAGAAGTCGGATGTCAGGGAGCCAAAGGAATTAAAGGTCATGGAAGCTGAGACACGGGTCATAAAAGCTCAGGAGTCAAGGGTCAGAGAAGCTGAAGGATCAAGTATCAGAGGGATAGATGAACCAAAGGTCATAAAAACCAAGGTCAGAGAATCAATGCCTGAAGATGAAGTAGAATCAAAGAGCAGTGAAGCTGGGGAAACAGCAGGGCAAAAAGTCAGCGAGTGGAAGAAATTGAAGGTTAAAGGTGAGGAACCAAAGATCAGCGAGGCAGAAGAAAACAGTGGCAGGGAAGCTGACAAAGGGACAGAGAAGCAAGACAATGCAGCTGAAGAACGAAATGACAGGAAGGATGAAGTAAGAGAAGAAAATAACTATGGAGCAAGAGAAAATAAAGTCAAAGAAACAGGTATTGGCACATTATATACTTCCATTGAGCAGTAGCTAATGTGTTACAACAGAAACAAAGACATGGAGCAAACTAGTGTTCAAACGAGATCAGTAGATTTCTGCAGTTTGCTGTTTGGTGGTGCAGTCACAGTATTTTTGGCACACAGTCACTGTAAAGCTTGACACTGAGGAAAAAGAGAAGAAAACCAAGGATGTGAGTAAGGAAATTCCCTCATTTAAAGAAGAAATAAAGAGCCACAAGAAAAAGAAAAATCATGAAAAAACAGGTACATGTGCTGTTGCTGGAGTGTATGTTTAGAATAGTGTCTAAACTAGTCTGTAGTCTGTGCTACTAAGAAATCAGACAAGGACAGCTTCCAGTCGTTTGCTGCTTTTTCTATTCCTCGTTCATCTCACCCGCTATCCGCTAATTACGATAGCTAGAGTCATTTGCATCGTGATTAGAATGTGTCTCTCCTTCATTTCCTTTTTCTGAAAGTCTAGACAGTCCAGACAGTTGAAATTCAGCCCAGTTCATTTTTGATGCTCTGCTTAGACTTGCAGCCAATTTAAAAATATCAACTTCAAAGTGCTGGATTTGTAAATGCTAGTTGTTTTATAACTTCTCTTAATGGCTTAGGATTTATCGAGCTTTTGATTGAATTCAGACATAAAATGAACAGCATGTTTCTCTGTTTTTTGTGGAATGTCAGGATAAATATGCAATATATTCATTCTGTTCTAACTGTGAATTAATTAGTATCGAGCTTGGTCAGTCAATAAATTTGACAAAATAATCAGTTTATAGATTAATAACTGTGAAGCTGAAGAATAACATTATATGTTTAAAGGTAGCTTTGTACCAAATCAGGCTAATATGTCACCAACAGTACAGCTCACTGAGGTGTTACATCTAAACCCCACAGAGAGTTTTAACCTCTTTGTACTGATTTTCTCCACGCACAGGGACTTCCTATAATACAGGTAAATTTGCAATAAGCTGGTTTGTGATGCAGCCCATAACCTAGCTTATGTATTTAGAGACAAAGCGTTATACAAGACTGCTTACTAAAGAAATGTATGTTCGACTTTAACTAAGTGATCATTTTTACAACTAAATAAAAGTAGAGATTCCTGCATACATAGTGGGTCAGCAATGAGGGAAACCTTAGAAGTGATTTATGTTTCTTTATTAGAAGGTGGGCCTAGAAATATTTGCTGAGATGTGCTACTATGTGTTACTTATAAGAAAAATGCCAGACATTTTGTTTTTTATAAACAGAAATGTTTTGAGGTTGTGTGTCATGTTGCTTTGCAAACGTTTTAGGATTCCACTGCTTGGCTTTTATTGGTTGACCACAATAAACTTTTTCATGAATGCACTGCATTTCAAAAATGAGCTAACTGAGGCATCATAAGACCCAGCTCTTCATGAAGCCACTTTTCAATGTTTAGAAGATGAAGCGGTAAACTTGCTTGATTTGCTCCGTTGAGCAAACTCAGTCCCAGCCGAGCATAATCTGCTTTTCCTAGAAGAATAAATAAAGCTAGCAGTCAGTAAATGAGATGGTCATTTTTGCTCTAATACAAAATTGCAATAAGTTACATTTTTGACATATTTTTTCAGCCTTGAATTATGAATTTCAGTTTCAATATGATGAGCAAAATGAGAATCGCTACAGATCGCAGTGGAATATTACCAGTACTGCACTGCAAGAATGTTACAATATTGAGTTGCAACTTAACTTTATTCATTTGATAAAATGGTATTGAAACAGTGAAATGAATTTCAAAACTGACTTTAGCATAAAGTGCTGAATTGAAACCTCTATGTTTATAATCCTGAAAGATGGTAAAAATAAAGGAAATAACTATAAAAAGAGGTACTCTGTCTTCCAAAGGGATTCCACAGCTCTTGATCACTGGGGGGTCCGGGATCAGCCAGCGACTGGGCATGATATTTGGCCAGTTTGAAGGTAAGATCTGTAGGCATTAGCTAGACTGAGCAGTGCCTGACATAGCTTGAGTTGTCAACCCCCTCATGAATACAATAAAAATTCTGGAAAAAATTATGACAATAAGTTATGTAATACGCTCTCTTTTCACACATGTACGCTGTAAGCTCAGTTTCTTGAGTGAAATGGGACAGAGTTGTTATTGCTTTAATCCTTACTGTTCAGGGGTAATATTGAACCTGCCGCAGGGAATTGTGGGATTTGTCATTTTCTGGCTCTCCTGTTCTCATCTGTCTTCTTTTCAGTCTGTTGTCTTTCTGGAGAGTATTTTTAGTGACTTTCGAAATCTCGACAGGAGATAGTAAATACAGGCAGCCCTCACACATGGAGGGGGATAGGGACGCAGGCTCCTCACCATCTGGAAAAGCCACATAAAAGTTTTTTGTCCTCTTGGTGGGAAAAGCGAGCATGAGAGCGACACAAAAAGATACAAGACATGTGAAATACAAAGATCACCACAAGATTACCGTGAGATATCATGCCAGTGGCTGATGTAAACACAACCAGTGTCCTCCAAACCATCACTGCATGCATTTTATGCATTTATAAGTGCCTTCGCAAAACTCCCAGAAAATTCCCATGTAGTCTCTTAAGACAAACCCGCAATATATCGAGAAACGTCCACTGTTACCATTGTGTGGAGCCAGACCGCTCCCCCTCAGTACTTGCGGTCTTTCTGTGAGCTGTAATGAATCTGCCTTTTTATGTCGAGGTTTTTATGGTTAACAGTGGCCCTGCATGTTTTTTTTGTTGATCACATCATTCTCTGAAAACTCTGGACACTGCAGTATATGAAATTCCCAGGAGGGGGGGCTCTTTCTGAGATGCAGGAATCATCGTGTCTGACACCAACACTCAAAGCACATTTAAATTCACTTAGATCATGCATTTCAGCCATCCTCATGCTAGACGACACAGCAGCTGAACTCCTGACCTGGTCTGCATGCTGCATAGATTCAGTTTCAGTCGCATGATTTGCAGCTTGGGGAAGCAGGCAGTTTGCCTTAATGCGCAGTTATACCTAATACAGTGGCAACTGAGTGTATATAATTTAAATATTACAATTAGACTAAAGTGTAAATATTTTGTAATGCTTTACATTAACTGCACCTTCATAATGCCTTTATAATGCTTTCAGAGAATATTCATAAATAGCACGTACACCTTAACATTCTAACACCATGACAGCTTTAATGTACATTAACAAACATTATATGATAATCATTTTATCGTATGATCGTATAATGTTAGTTATTGTTA
Source organism: Pollimyrus isidori (assembly GCA_019775955.2). Taxonomy (NCBI): domain Eukaryota; kingdom Metazoa; phylum Chordata; class Actinopteri; order Osteoglossiformes; family Mormyridae; genus Pollimyrus; species Pollimyrus isidori. The sequence goes on along the minus strand of JABFDZ020000118.1, from coordinate 16,096,878 downwards.
TGAAGATACACCCAATATTCTATGAACACATTATAAAGGCATCATGAAAGTGCAATTAATGTAAAATGTTACCAAATATCCCTGCTTAGACTGCTGACCCTGTGACTCAACCCTGGATAAATGGAAGAAAATGAATGCATTCGTTACCAAATATTTATATTTAGTCTTTTTTAAACTGTCGCATTATTACATTCTGTCATATTGCAGATAAATGAGCTTCGCAGGCAGGCATTGAGGTGTGGCTGTTTTACTGTTACTGGTTAATTAGTTATTACCTGACAGGAAACATGGTGATTTTGTAGTAAGGTGTGAATATCTCCCTCGCTTCTTACTCTGTATAGTGACTCCTGAAACGTGAACACCTGCAAACGCCCAACTGGAAGCTGTGGGAAAATGATCATTTGTCTCATGTTTTTCCCTTTTATTTTGACGCCGCTTCTTCCTGCATTTGTGTGGCAGGCGAGCGCATTGCCAGCTCAGACTTCACACACATGTATTCTGATCCACCACTTAATCTTTTCCCTTACAGTGTCCTTCCTTCCCTCCTCCCTCTAGATTTAAGAAAATTATTTGAGCCAGAAGATAATATCATTCCTTGACTTAATGAGGCGCTTCCTCCCTCCTCAGCAATCCCGTCTTGCCCTGATAGGATGTGTTGAAGGGTCTGTCTTGCCTGTGCCGTGAAACAATATCCTGTTCCCACAACAATCCTGGGAGTAATTGGGCATTTATATTTAATTACCCAGTCTTTTCCTCCATTTTCACTACTCTGCTGAGTGAAGCACTTTGTGCAGGTCTGGATAACAGCCTCCTCTTAAACACCCTATAAATATTTCATCTCTTCCAAGAAGCAAACAATAATAATACAGTAAAGCAATGACTGATTAGTAAACATCTAACCCGCATTTTAATATTCATTTAAATGTGTATTTGCATAAAGATGCTTAATAAATGTGCTGCTAAAGGACATTATTTCCTTGCAGCACATGAAGAAACAGACTTCTGAGGCTTTAGAAAACCTTGATTCAGCCCAAGGCAACACAGTCTAGATAATCATTTAAAACTGAGCACCCTGCACACTGCGTCACTGCATAAGCCTGCCCCAGGAATCCTAATGGGCACCAACTGGATGACAGTATATATTTGAGCACATTATTGTGTTTTGGTGCTTGTTATACAGCTGCCTTCTGCTTGCCACGGCCAGGCTGCCCTCTGCTATTGGCACACGTTAAGGACTAATCATAAACTCTCAGTCCAACTTTAATGTCTAAACATTTTTTTTTTTTATTTTATTTGTAAATCGGCAGTAAAAGGCTTCATCAAGCACTGTTGCCAGTATGTCAAAATATATTATTCTTTTCCCCCAGGAAAAATGTCAGTCGCTCCAGAGAGAATTTCTCTCTCGAATTTACAAATGACATAAAGCTGCAAGTCTGATTGTCTAACGTAAACATGAGGGGGACCTGGGGAACTGGTAAGATCGGGGAGTCGGTTGCAGACAGGGCCAGTGTGCGGAGGGACACTGTGCTGTGAAAAGTGCTTCCCCCTGGGTGCTCTCCCCCCTTCCAAGCCCGCAGAGCCTGAAATCTCCCACAGGTAAAGCCTCCAGCTTGCTCAGACTGGTCAACAGACAGGATGCAATGATGCACAGTCATGTAAGGGGCCAACAGAGACCAAATCTGTTGTTCAGGAGATGTTAAGTGCCAATCAGCTGCCTGGCTGACCATCCACACTATTTCCTTTCTTATTAGCATGTCCATAGGCTGGAATCATTGGATGAGGTTGTAACCCTGATGCTCGCTCTCTGCTCTCCTCTCGCCAGACTGCGAATGCTACGGCCATTCCAACCGCTGCAGCTACATCGACTTTCTCAACATCGTCACTTGCGTCAGCTGCAAGCACAACACTAGGGGGCAGAACTGCCAGCATTGCCGCCTGGGATACTTCCGGAACGCCTCTGCGGAGCTGGATGACGAGAGCGTCTGCATAGGTCAGTGCGGAGCTGCGAGGCGCCAGGGCTCTGCGCCGCTCTTCAGCGTCATGTTGACGCTGTGATGTCGACGGTGGCCCGGCCTTTGCCAGGTGTCATTTCCCCCTGTAGATTTTAGTGGTCAGTTCAGGTTGTTTATCACACTCGGATCATGGAGGACTCCCACGCCACGGTGGGAGGGACAGCCCCGGCCCAGAGGCAGGCATTTTACAGGAGATCAAGGCCACACACACGATAATCCACTGCCTGAACCTCTTGAGATAAATCCTTTCGAGTGCCACTTCCCACCAGTTTGACCTACAGACGATTGTGTGACTCGGGGCACACGTTCCACCAGATCCGCTGAGGGCGTCCTGAACAGAGACATCTCAGCAGTCAGGAAAATTAAAAAAAAAAAAAAAAAAGGTTTAAGAGGGGAACTCCCGCCAGAAATGTTGGGTACATATTTTCATGGTAGTAACATAATCGTATGTGGCAAGATGATCGAGGCAGATTTAAATGAAAAAAAGTGCAGTAGCACTCTGCTACAGCTGCCGATGCTATGTCACAGATGTTGCAAAAGAACAAATCACAAAGCTGAACAATAGGCTGGATGATTCAATGTTTGTCCCAGTATTTGCATCCAGCAGCAATTCATAGCACGTCCCAAGTTATTTACAATAAGGTGGTTAAAAGCCAGATCACAGCCATGACATGTGCAGAGCTGTTCTGGAGAGACTGTTTTGGATTAAATGCATGTGATTTGTTGTAAAGTCATAGAAATTCTAATTGTTATGTTTCATTATGAATCTTTACATGTCATGTGAAAGTGAATATACAGGCGCACTCATAAATGAAATACAGTGGTATCTCGATTCCTGAACTTAATCTGTTCCGCACTCCGGATCGAATCCCAAAAAGTTTGAGTTCTGCTCGAATTTTTCCCATAAGAAATCATGGAAAACCAAATAATTGGTTCCAGGCCCCACAAAATTACACCTAAATGTTTTTTTAGCATTTAAACACAAAATTAATAGGACAAAACAAGAGCTGTATTTCTTTTTTAATGGCTTCCAAAACGATAAAGATTTTGTCCCAACATTAACCCTGTCCTGCCCTGATCGTCCGCTCCTTCCATGTGCCACGCCCCCTCGTGAGATCCTCATCTGATCAGCCGTTTCTGGTTGTTGTCATTAGTCCTCTGTGTTGTCCGTGTTTCAGTTTGTTTCCCAAGTCCGGTTATTGGCTGCATTCGACTTTCTTACAGTACTGGCTTAAAGCAAAGCATTCTGATCCTGACGCAATGCATTACGGTTAGATGCATTGCGACCTCTCATCCGACTGCACAAACTGGAACCGCCTCCGTGACGACACACCTTTGACCTTATTGGCTGAAGAGTTTAGTTACACTCATTTAGTTTAGTTCCGGTGTATAATCTGCTATCTCTCCCGAATATCATGTAAAGCAGTGAGAACTGATTTTCAGTTAATTTACCTGGTAAAATAAAGTTTAAATGAATTACATAAGTGCTCTAATAGTACACATAAGTTAGTGGTTTATTTATTGGTAGTTACTGTAATGTTGCGCTGCTTTACTTGGTTAATTGTCCAGTCTGTGAAGAAGGCATTCACGTAAGAGTTGCATTGTAGTATGACTCATTTCCTGGCGCGTACAATTCATATTAGGTCAGCGTTAACAGTTTGACTTCTGATATCCAGATCGCTTTCTACGTCAAACTGGTTTGTTCGACTTTCAAGAAATTCGAGTTCTAGTGAGTTTGAGAACCGAGGTACCACTGTATATGCAAAGAGTAAGAATCGGTGTCAATGGTTTGCAGATCAGCTTACATTTTACACCAACATCAACGGCCTCATCATACAGTATTCCTGTGGGCAGGCATGTGCTGTGAAGAATACAGCTTCCTAATCTGGTCCTTGGAGACAGTCCATGTCTTTGCTCCGTTCCAGAGCCCTACTGGCAGCTGGGAGGGAGCAAAAACATGGAAAGGGCCTGGGGGGATGGGGTTTGGGGGCTAAGGACAAGGTTGGGAAACACTAGTTTAGGAAGTCTTCACTTACTTTCAGAGCACAGTATTACAAATATGGCTGCTTGTAATGACATCATAATCACCATTTACTAGTACCTTATTCCAATTTGCACAGAATTTGTTTTATAGTAGTGATGTTTCAAATTAATATAATTAGATTAACTAAAAGTGATTCCTGCAATGAATCCTGCATGAATGCGACTTCTGCCATGATTAGATAAGGAAACGGCTACATCTTGTCTGATTCATCCAGCATGTAGCTGCGGATCCATCGCCGTTCATTGTCACATGCAGAGTGGTCTCAAGGATTCTCATTGTCATGCATGGTGAAAAGAAAGCGTCTGACAGCTATGTAAAGATTTTTTTCTAGCAATGTTATTCATATTTTATTGAATAATATGAGATCAACAGTCTAATATTCAATTACTGAATGCGATTTGTGCGTTCCATAAAAAAATGGTTAACCTTCCATTTCTACAGGAATGAATATCATCACAAAATAATACAACTTCAGGAAAAAATACAACATATGCACACAGAATACTGTTCAAAAAGCATATTTTTACTGCAGGAGTTCCCAACTCCTAACCAGTTTACAAAAATAAACTGAATATTTTCAAGCCATGCCTATTTTACGATATCTGATGTTAGTGCGTTTTGATCGCATATGGAAAAAAAACAAACTAATAAAATAGAGCCAATGGATGGATTTTACCCTGATAACTTTTATCAATCTGTGGTTATCAAAAGGTTGAGGACCTCACATTTATGGTATACTAGTATAAGAATATCAAAACACCTAGCCCATAGTCTTAAGTAACTTCATGATTCTTGAGGATTCTCTTTTCAGGGGTGTCTGAAGTCATGACGCCCTGACACTGGCACACCTCCCATGGGAAAAGGGGGGGTGTACGTCCTTGGTGCTGTAGTTTTATGAACAAAGCATAGTGTCTCGCTCGCAGAGCTGGAGCTCTAGAGCATGTGGTGCGATACCTTTTCTGCTGGGCCTCATGATGGCTTTATTTGGGGGCTTGTAGGCACCCCGGCTGAATCCCAGCATCAAGCAAGGCAGTGGGAGTGTGAAAGCCTGCATAGAATAATGAGACCTTGTCCTTCCATCCAAAATACAAGCACTGTCAGCCTGAAAATATCATTGTGAGACGTTCCATATTGTGTATGCTGTTTTCTTTTACCATATGCCTTCAGTGTGCACAGAAATCATATCACAGAGGTACATTAATGTATGTGTTGTACACATTGGGAAATAAAGGCAATTAATATAGACCAACAGCTTTAATATCAACCTAAACCAGTTCAGTTACAACATAACAGTAGTGAAGGGACCATTACTGAGGCTATTGATACAGGAAGATTACAATTACAGTTCCCACTGTGAAAAATGTTGACAGTGATTTGAATCCATCTGCTCCTGAACACCAGGAGGTTGGAGGGTAAACTCAACACTGCAGGGAGACACAGGCCGCCAGAAGGCAGGCCGTCAAGTCAGCAGAAATGGGTTTCCCATCCACACACCTGGCAGTCTTTCCACAAGCGCAGCACGACTCGGGAGAACATAGCCACCTCGATGCGACTCCCCCGCCCTCGCGGATGCACACGGAGCTGCCCAGCAGAGGAGCTGGGTTTCTGCCGGAACGTCGCAGACGTCCACATTCGGGCGCTGTATGCTGGACACTTTAATGCAGAAAAATTGGACCCGTTAGAGGAATCTAAAGCTGTGGCTGTTTTAATATCTGTGAAAGTTTCAAGGAAGCGTGAACGAAACATGGGATATTTCTGTCGGCGTGGTTTTGAAAGGAGCGCCGGATCTTCTCACCAGATTATGGCTCCTGCTCATGCACCTCTAAAGCCACCCCTTGTTATATCAGGCCACTGGAATATGACCTGTAGGACACTACTAAGTGAACATCCATTTTTAGTGCCCGGCCGATCGAGGCCACCGTGGTCCGGAAGCTCTCAAGATACATGGAGATGAAGGCAGGACACATCCTGAGCAGGGTGCCAGTTCATTGCGGGCGCACTCTGCTCACACATTAAAAGCAGTTCAGTGTCACCAGATCAAGTGAACAGCATGTATTTGGAGGTGTTGGAGGAAACCCAATAGAGAACATAAAAACAGACACAGGGAGAACTGGGGGCTGATTCAAATCTGAAACAACACTACCCCACTGAGCTGCAATGCCACCCCAGCCGCAAAGCAAACCAGGAAAAGCAAGCGGGGAAAAAACATTTCATTACTATTCACTGGCAGTTTTAGGTATAAACAGCAGAAACCTGAACAATCGCTGGAGGCGACAGGTGTACAAACTGGAAGCAGGGTGAAAATCAGAAAGCTCTAATCCATCACCTCATCTGACATGGCGGGATATAGCTGCTCATTTGTGTGACCTGATAATTAGGTGCCCTTGACAGGACACACTCTGAGTTTGATTTATTTTCGTCCCCGTAGAGTGTAACTGTAACCAGATTGGCTCCGTCCATGACCGCTGCAATGAGACAGGCTACTGTCAGTGCAAAGAGGGCTCCACAGGGCAGAGGTGCGAGGACTGCCTCCCAGGGCACTACTGGAAGCAAGGCTGTTTCCGTAAGTAAATCAGCATGGCAAATATAATAAACTTCGCAGACGCTTTCTATGATTCTACGATAAAATAAATGCTGCACACTAAAACGGTAAAGCTGGAGGAATAATTTGTGAATAGTTATAGCTTAATTGTTTTGTTAGGCACTACTAATGGCAAGTTACTACCACCCCTCACGTCCTGTTGCTTTGTAGAAAGTGCATATTTAAAAGTTACTTTTCAATTAAACAAAATGTGTTGAGTAAATTTGATACATTTTTCCAAAAGATCACAGAGCAGGACTAACAAAATGATTGGTGGGCAGGAGAGATCAATAGTGAAGCAGAACAAGTTTCTAGATAGCCAGTCAAAAAAATATTTTGGCTGGCCGTGTATAAACTCCGGGAAAAAAAACGCTTGCTTACAACTATCATGCATTTCCATTAATTGCTAAATAATAAATGAATTGTCCCATATCACTTGGCTCTCGGCCAGTGATGATATTTGGATGCTGTTTTCCATATAATTGATACAACATTGGTTAGTCAGAACAGAACTTTGTTTTCTGACCTTCAAACTTCACCTGCTAGTAAGCTAGACAATTTATCCTCAATTCTAAACAGAAATGATAACTAGATGTATGTATTTTTGAAAAAGAAAATGGTTTTTATGGTTGACAATATGTGCAATAGGAATATGATGACCCTGACCATCCCCTTGAATACAACTCATACATAACGACTCTTATGGCTAGCCTGTGGGATTTTTACTTGCATAAAACTGTCCTGAGGGCAGAACAAAAAAAATGACTTGTTCAGAAAGAGAAACAATCAGATTGTAGAGCAGGCAGGTCCAAGCAACTACAGAAGGCGGGGAGAATACATTTGAATTATAGGTCCCGCCTCCTCTCATCTGATTGATAGGGCCCACCTCCTCTACAGTCGGATTGGGTATTTCTTTGAACCAATCGTTCTGCCCACTGAACATTTTTGTGTGAGTAAATCTCCTATGAGTTTACAGCTAGCCACAGCTAGCATTTTTGTTAGCTCTTCTCAAGGATCATCATAATTCTTTCCCAAATGCATTCAGTCTACTTCCAGATTTTCCCAAAAGATAATGGAACAACTATGTTGATACTTTGTGTAGCGATGTACGCAAGGATTCATGACAAGCCAAAGATTTTATCGATCAGTTCTTTTTGAATCTATAGGGCATGGTCTGGTGATTTTTTGCAGTAACACGTCACTTAAGGGGGCAACAAATAAATGTACTAGTATACTTAACATATTATCCAGTGAGTCAGCGTTCCTCACCGATCCCCTGTTCATCGTTAATCAGTCATGACGGTTCCTGCACGTATACATGTAAGTAGTAACTAAGGTAGGCTATTTGAGCCCCTTCAAGTGAAGTGTTACCCATTTTAAAAAATCATATTAACATTGCAGAGTTACACAATTTGGCCATTAGAGTTGTTTTTAATCATAATTAGGGTTTTATTTGACTAGCTGAGAAACTTTTATCAATCAGGCTGAAATAATCCCACAAAGATCCTGCGTACCCCCTGTACCTTAGAGTGCCACTCACCTCGTTCCCCACTCTCTGTCCTTCAGCAAACGTGTGTGACGACGAGCTGCTGCTCTGCCAGAATGGCGGCACCTGCCACGAAAACCAGAGGTGCATCTGTCCCCCCGAGTTCAGGGGCGTGCTGTGCGAGCAGCCGCGCTGCGACGGCGGGGACTGTGACGCCGCCTGCGCCTCCTACCTCACCTCGGTCACCCTGCTTCTCTGCCTCCTGGCTACTCAGCTGCTGAAGCTAACTGCCTGCTGAGCCGCCACTGGGGGGCAGCCCCTCGCCGCTCAAGGAGTGAGACTACAGACGGAGGAGGCACCGCCCATTCATTTCACAGTCTCGTTTAACCCGGGGCGTCCGAGCCGCGCATCGGAGCAGGTGTCAGAGGGGCCGCGGTCGGAGGGAATATCGCTGACTGCATCACTTCCCTTAAAAAAATAAGGGAATTTCGTACCAAAAACACGTAAATAAGGAGAAAAAAAATACTTAAAAAAATCAAAGCCTACAGAGATACACAATGAATATTTAAAGACATTGTTCTTGACGTAGTTCTAAGTTTATCTCCCACTTTACTGCACACATTTTTTTTTAACCAAGATGGGGTCACAGCTGCTGCTGAATCCTGGTTACACCTGAAGGCAGACGTGATGTTTCTTCATAAACTGGAGCGATTTCCACTTTTCCTTCCTTTGCTGCAGTTTTGCCTCCTGCCATCCATTGTACCGACTTGAGAAGAGCAAAAAAAAAAAAAAAAACGTTAAATCTAATATTATAATAACAAATAAATAAATAAATGACTAGCCACTGTTCCCCCTCTAGGAATAGGGGTGTTTCTCCACATCTTAAGTGGTTAAACCTTCACATGGTATTTAAGAAGCAAACACAGAGTATAACGTATCCAAAAGGAAACTACAAATAAATCTAAAGAAAATGTTTTATTATATATTAACATTGTTTGAATATTTTTTGTAGAAATTATTTTTCTTCCAGGTTAACAAATTAAAAAAAATAAAAACTACTGAAGAAAAATCTTGTCTTGCATGTCTGAAGTTGCTGGGATACCAAAATACACTGCACTGCCTCCAGTGAAACATTTACATGCATTACTGGGCAAACAGTCACTGGGGGACATTTGAAGCACCCTGAATAGCATGTGCTTCAGTCCAGGGGTGGCCAATCTTATCCGCGAAGGGCCGGTGTGTATGCAGATTTTTGCTGCAACTCCATAATTAGCTCACTAATTATACAACTGATTGGCTGTAGAGTCCTCACACCTGGGTTTGAACAGCTGACTTACAGGTTATCCCAAAAACCTGCATACGCACCGGCCCTTTGCAGATAAGACTGGCCACCCCTGCTTCAGTCCATCACAGGGCACACCTAGAGAGACCTGTTATGCTGAAAGCATGCCAGGGCAGGACAAGCAAACTCCACACACACAGAGCAGTGCTTGGCTGTGAACCCCCTGGAGGTACAAAGCAACTGTGCTGACCAGTTAAACAGGTTCATGCCCCAAAAAAAAAAAAAAGAAAAAAACAGGTGTCATTAGCAGTCAACAAACATCTTCATTACCTAAGAGCATTTCAGTAGTTCCTGAAAATGTAAAATGTACACACCCCAAACAAAAGCAGAGTGCTCAGAATACCAATCTCAGATGCGGTATCCAAACATGCAAATCTCAATCCCTGAAGGCTTTGGTTTTCTCAACTTCTGATGGATTACAAGGTTTTCTTTGCTTCTAAAAGAAGCAGTCCTGTAGTGTCAGAGTGGGAGGGAGGAGAGCAAAAGGCTGTCGTTCATACCTGGTTTGCATCAGAAAGCAGAAATCTGGGTGGTTCAGTCAGCATAGCGCCAGACTGAACAATATTAAGGCGGCAGCGACAGGCTTGTCGTGTAAACACCCCGGCGATCGACGGCGTACAGAGAGAACACCTCATTCAACACCATTCTACTGGTTACCTTCAAAAAGTACCACACACAAACTTCCCAGAAAGTTCCTTTGAACATAAAAAGGTGTCAGTATATATTTTTTTTTATTTTCTTTTTCAACAAGTAGTAAAAAGCACAAAATGATTAGTTGCATCCAGTTACAAAAACACCGAAAAACAAACTCTGATGTCTCTCCCAGTTTGAACGTGGTACTTAAGCTGAGAACATAAATATAGGTTGTGTACATTAAAGGCAAAATACATCAATACACTCATGTCTTCTAAAACTCTTGCAGTAGTTAAGGCAGCATTATCTCCCTCAGCTTTAAGTTGGTATAAATGGAAGCATATGAATTTTTTTTTAAAAGGATCTAAATAATTTGCTACGATATATGCAGCTATTCTGAAATGAAACTGATGATCTTGGCTGTGTGCGTGGCAGGTAATGATGTAGACAATGGTCGCGTCTGACAGACGTCACTGTGCATTTCTATGGAGAAACCCCAGCAGTATGAGGTAATGAGGAGAATCTGAGGAATTTTACAGCTTTGACACAGTCTGACAGCAGTCTTAGCAACAGCACCCCCTACCCCCATTTTTGGTAGTCCCCCCTCCCAATCACTGTACTTTAAGAGCATTCCAGACTGACGCTATGCAGGACAGCAGGATTTTTCAGTTAGCTGGGTTAATTCAAACCAGAGGTCATGACTGTACAATAAGAGGTAAGGAGCATTCCTATTGGACAGTCATGACTTTTAGCTTAACTTAACCCAGCTAACATAGAAATCAAGCTTGGTGGAACAGACCCTGCTCTGTCCTCCTGAACGCTGCGTCCCCGTGCCTGCTGCCCAGATACCCCCCCACCTCCAAAAGGCAAAGCGCTCACACCTGCTTTAGAGCCGCTACTTTATTATTGTACCCCTCCCTCCAGTGTTCTGAAAAACGAGCCAGAGTTAACAAACGAAAATATTTAAGATTCCAGGTAGGACTGTCACCCAGGCAAGTGGGTGCGGAACATGTACAGAATCTTGCATACAATTAAGGCTATACGGTACAAAAACAGAATCTTTAGGCTTATTTGGTAATTATATGGGGAAAAATAATGAAAATTTTCCCCAGGGGTCAGTTTCCTTGAAACATATGGCTTATTTACATGTCATTTTAACAAGTTTGTTTATGCACCAACGCAGTCATTTAGATATGAAAACACTGGACAAGTCTGTCCATCCCCAACCACCCCCCCACCCCAGCTGCCTTTTTCGCCATCTGACGACCACGTCTGCATGGGGTGTCACATCCAAAGGAATGCAAGTGAAAACTGTTATGATCAAAAAAGACACAAAATAAAAAACACCCAAAATCGACATTAATGACAAAATGCACTTATACCGTTTTGTGGGAAATTCTGAGAATATGGAAAAACATGCACCTGCTCACACACACGCGCACACAGACACACACACACACACATAAAATGTCAGCGCCTTCCCTTCTTGGCAAAGGAGGCTGACGTCCATTGTGTCTCAGAGGCCCTCTTTAAATTCTGGGGGGTGGCAGCTCCACGGTCGAAACGGGGCAGTCGTCCTGATGTCTCTGCACTTCGGTGACCGTGGCTGGAATACTGGTGCTGGCGACCTGGTGGCTCTCGGTGGGAAGAGCTCAGGCCAGAGAGGCTGGAGGAGCGCGACAGCTCCACCTTGCGCCGTGGAGCCAGCGGCCCTCGATCCGGCTGGGGTGGAGGCGCCTCGGGGCTCGGCTCCATCAGGCGGGCCAGCCGAGGGTCCTGGGGCCGCCCCGTGGTCGGCGACGAGGGGCTACGGCATGTGGTCAGCGGAGGATGCGATCTGCGGTGGGTGCTGACCCGTGCAGGCCTGTCCCCAGTGGGGGTGGGGGGCTTTTGGGAGTTCTCCACATGTATCCGCGGACCAGCCTCCTCCGCATGGCCGACGCGACACTGCAACGGCAACCTTGGGCTCCTAGTCAGGCCCGACTCAGGCTTGAAGATCTGCATGGCGTCCTTCTCAAAGTTCTTCTCGCATGTCTGGATGATGGTGCCCCTCTTTCCCGCGTCTTCTATCAGGGTACCCCAGTCCTTATGCTCCTGGAGGCACAGAGGCAGACCAGTCACGTGAGGCAGCCTTTACCACGGAGCATGTGGGGACCGAAGAGACCATACCTTCAGTGTGCGCAGGTGGCCCAGAATGAATAAGCTGTATTTCGCCCGTGTTATCGTCACGTTCAGCCTCTGTCGATTATCAAGAAATCTGTAGAGAGACGCACAGACTTCTTAAAAGAATTGATGCAAAACCTTAAACCGCATGAAAAAAGTTCAGGCATTTAACACTTTGTCTGCCTGCGATTTCACACCAAGCAACAGCAGCCGGCCTCTTGAGGTGTCACGGCATCCTTTATACTCAAGTTCATCAGGACGAGCGATGATAACAATGCTCGCCATCTGTGAGGTTTGTAAGGACGTGCGAGCCATATGCGAACGGTAAAGCGTGTTTACGTAGCCTGCCATGTTCTCTGCTGCCTCTGTTAGCGCACCGTCATGTTAATGAATCTGTTCAAAGCTGCTACAGCCAATGGGATTTATTACTGCCGTCTCAAAAGCAGCTTCCTCAGTTTTGTGCTAGAGCTGAAAATGTATCTAGTACTTTACCCCCACTGCTGAAATGCATTAAATTGCTGCTTCTTCACTGACAGAAATGCATTATTCAGTACTGACAGGCCAGTCTGCAGCACAGGGGCCTTTTCTGCCCTTTTCAAATCACTTACTGTGCCGATAAAAGCACACAGACAACAAAGATCCTCTATATATAGCAAATATTTGACGTTTTTCATGCTAGTCTTAAACGTTACTTTCCTCGCAGTCAAAGGTGCAAGCCGGCAGTCACAAAGAAGGTGGTTCTCAGGTCATCATTTACACGATAAATCCTGTTTGTTACACCACCAATTTCAGTAATACCACCAGTGTGTGTCTTTCTTCCTTGTTATAACATCTTTGGAGTATTGAACTATAAACTGAAATCTTATTTACAGTTTGCAAGCTATTACCCAAATTACACAACATTTTGAGCAGTTTGTGAGTACTACAGGTATTCAGACTCATTCTATGACCTCAAGGTAGTAGTATTCTATGTACAACTTAATTCTACCATAGCAACATTAAAAATAAAAGCAAAAACAGATTTCAGAAGCTTTCACCAGTATGTGTAAAGGATTGCAAACCATCCCATTGAATAACAAAAAATTAAGAAAAAATAGGTTCACTGCCGTCACCTAGTGGCATAACACTGAAAGTGCAGTTTAAAAAAGCCAAAGTCCAAACTGAACCTTGGTGTTCTCTTGCCATACTCACCCAATAGAGCCGTGCTCGCTGCTCGCCCTGACACAGGATACAATGATGCAATCCATTTCTCTGCCTTGGAACCCATCAACAGTGTCCACGTCCACTCTGAAACACACAAGGGCATGTCAAAATACAAAATACACTTCATCTGTATTTTTAAAATATGCAGTAGATCAGATGTAAACCTGACACCCACAAAAAAAAAAAAAAAGGATAAAAATGTAAATTTTGGGAGTCTTGCTGAGTCATAAATTAAATCAGACTAAACTTGCCTAAGGGATTGTATAGCATCCCACGGAAATAAATAATCATAAAAAAAACAAGTTTCCAGCCCGATTTTTCCAAAAGCAATAAGCTCCAGTAGAGCCGCGGTTCCCCACCAGCTGGACCATTCGCTAGGAGAGCCGCGGTTCCCCCCCAGCTAGGCCGTTCGCTAGGAGAGCCGCGGTTACGGACGAGCTAGGCCGTTATCTAGGTGAGCCGCGGATGATCCCCTGGTAGGGCGTTGGCTTG
>JABFDZ020000118.1:16059646-16082784 GCA_019775955.2 Pollimyrus isidori | reverse complement strand
GCTAGGCCGTTCGCTAGGAGAGCCGCGGTTCCCCCCCAGCTAGGCCGTTCGCTAGGAGAGCCGCGGTTCCCCCCCAGGTAGGCTGTTCGCTAGGAGAGCCGCGGTTCCCCCCCAGGTAGGCTGTTCGCTAGCATCCTAGCACGGTGAACAGTTCAGCTATTACGGCAACTAGAGTAACTGACACTACCTTGACATTTTTTTACCCTTCTCCCAACAATCTGTAGTTTTTGCAAAAAAGTGCCGTTGCGACAACAAAGATCTCCTGGGCTTATTCCAGTATCCAGCATTTTATGCCAGTACAAGGTGATGGTCAGGCACATTGTGAAGGTAAAAAGTTAATGGTAATACCTTACAAAATTATGGGGTCATATATTCACTTTTGAATGTTTATTCTCTTTTGGAACAAGCAAAACTCCATAAACACCACGAAGATGACCCACGTGCATATTTTCTGAATAAAATGGTGCTAACTAGACAGACTTACCAAGTCTTAAGCTACAATTCCAAAATGAAAATAATTCCAGACAAAACTAAGTCCTCATACCAGAAGAATATCACTGCTCCCTGTGCTAAACCTTTCATTTTCATCACAATGTAAAACATTAGCCAGGGTAAACAGCTTTGAGCACAAGCATCAATCTTACTGCAGGTGCCTGTTGTCCTCCTTGGCCATCTCATGCTCCAGTAAATCCTTGATCCTGTTCTTCTGCGCGCTGTATGGTGTGATAACTCCCAACCTGCCAATCTGCTTCTCCATGATCAGCTTTATGAGAATCATCACCAGCTTCACCTCCTTGGTATTACAGAAGGATCTGGAAGAAAGAGTAGCAATTATGTATGAGGGGGCAACATACATTTTTACAACAGAGTTACAAGAGCAGACACACAAAGAAAAATACAAAAAATAAATCAGTGAAACAAAAACAAAAAAAAAAGCAGGTGACATCTGACCACGGCCCAAATAGACCTGTGTGTAGCATAACATGGAACACAAGTAGTAGAAGAGAATTACAAAGCCACTTAAGTAATAACAGATACTTTACACGATCTATGGGGAATCTCTCTATACCTCCCCCATCTTGCTCCCTATATGCGCTAGCCAGCTGGCTGTGAATGGCAGCCACCCATAGCGATTGGCATATGTGCCAAGGCCGGGCTCGAACCTGCAACCTTCTAATCACAGGTACAGAGGCTCAGCCGACTGAACCACACAGGGCCTCCACAATGCATGCAAATCAGAGCCACCCAGGAGAGAACTTGGGCATTTTATAAACTCGCATAGTAAATGATTCCTCCATTCAAAATGGGTTTCGCAGCTCTTGCTGTACTCACAGATATTACCAGATGTGAACATGACAAATTGCTCTACATTTCAGGTGTGAGACAGCAGACAAATTTCTCCAAGGTTTCTTGGTGACATATGGCATTTAATATAATGAACAGAATTAGATGAGGTGAATTAGATTATGTTAACACACTCAGGGAACTGTCTGTAAAAGCTTTAGGTCAGCAACTCAAAACTTTGCAAGAGTCTTAGTCCAGTTTGGGAAGGATTTCAGCCAAATACTCTTTCAACAGCTCACAATTAGCATAACTAGTTTTACCATACCTTGGTGTATTGTGTGCTATTGTTATTCAAATAAGGCACTATTTCAGTCTGCTGAAAGCACATTCAGTTGTTTTTGGCTGGTACGCACACACACACACAGGAATGCAAATCCTTCATAACTTCCTTTGTTTCCATTTTGAAATTTTGTCAAACGTAAACAAGTATCCGTGATCAAACAGCCTAGTAAAATCAGCTCTACTACATCATGCAGGCATGAAATATAGACAACTGTTTTGGGCGTCTGGAATGCAAGTTATCGGTTTTATTTAAAAATATTCCAGGAAGGTTTGTATGCTCACAAAAATCTTACGGCAGCACAATACGTTACTGATAGTATCCAAGCTGCCTCTTGTATCATTACACTATTTGGGTGAGACTTTAAGATGAAAGGTGTTCTCTTTCCTCTTAATCAGAAGACACATTGTTCATCTTAAATCTTAGTTCTCCTTGTCAAGATGAGCAGAGGAGTTCTCATCTGGCCACGTTTGAGATCATTTCTCATCTGCACCAGCTGCTAAAGTGGGACCCACCCGTTGTCTTTGGTCTCGGAGCCGTCCTTCACATCAAAAAGCCTGTAGGGCTGGAAAGGCCAGCTGACCGCACACCTCTTCTGAGCCGTTTCACTGTAACAAAACCATTACACAATCACAACATGCATTTCACTCCTTACAGACTCCTTACAGACCACCAAACGAATGACTGACGTTTTGGAAAATCCAATTCATCTCCCCGGTGCTTCTATCCAAAACCACAACCTCTCTCTTACGGGTTTACACTGCTAGGTTGATTTGAGTAGCTGAAGTAAAGTATTTTGCCGAAGGGCACTATGGCAGCTTGCGACATCCTTAAGCATCTCGCCCGCCGCAATGGCACAACCCCCACGCAGATCCCCTCAGAGCAGCCATACCCGTCAGTCTTCAGTGCCTTGTTGTAGATGTACTTGGAGGGGAACTCGCATATGTCTGGGTGCATGCGGTACTGCCAGTTGAGGAAGATGACAGGGCTGCTTTTCCGAGGGTTCTCCCTCACTATGCGGTGAAGGCATTTCCACAGGCGAGCCATCATTGACTGGTCGTACTTCTTCTCCTTTGCAGTCTGGACAAGGCACAACGACGCCATTACAAGGACAAAAATTCCCACTAAATTGCTTAAACATAATAAACTAGTGGGAAGCTAGTGGACTAAATATCTGGATAGATCAGATGGATTGATGGCGTTTTTAAAAGAGCTTCACAATTTTAAAATTATACAATTTTACTGTTATAAAACTAAAGTCGAACAAGATTACTTATAAAAAAGAATTACTGTAAAACAAAGCACAAATTTACAACAACACATTTAATGAGGCCGGCAACATGGTAGAATGAGAAATGCATGACTGATATTATAGGGATGTTTGAAAGGCGATTATGGCAAACAGCCAATGAGATCATGGATAACCAAGGCGAATTAGAGAAGCTCACATTCCTGGCAACAAAGGAGCCACTTAGTTGTGCCCTTTGTTCACACCTTTAAACATGCACTGCTAAAAGGCCGTGGTGTTGAACTAGCCAGAGAGACCACTAAAGGGCACTGCTGTAAACCATTAAATTGACTTTGTAGCACTGGGGGGAGGTGGGTTGAACCACCACTTTGCATATCACACATCAGCAGGAAACAGACTCAGAAGGTTAGGGTTAGACAGACCGACAACATCGTGTGACCATTCAAATCAACTAGCAGCCCTTTCATTTCTACTGAATCACAGTCCACAGAGAAAGGCAGCGTATGAGTGACTGGTGAAGGTGGACTCTTGGCCACAGACAAATTATTATATAGAATTAAAGCTTTCAATGAGGTTTGGGGGAAAAAATGGACAAGGTACCTAAAAAAGAAACAAATGATTAATTACTGGTCATCACATGTGAAAGTCTGAGCAGCTTATTGCTGCTGACGCTGTAAAAGTGAGCACCAGTCCATGCCGGCCTACCCTTGCAGACTCCCATCTCTCCAAAGGTGTTCAAAGGGGAAATTTAATCACGCTATAAAGCAAAGACTATCCGCTGTGTTTTGCTGCTCGCTTGAACAAGGAGGGAAAGGGGCAGGAGATTAATGTCAGAGCAAGTTTGTAATTTGACGAGGTTTTACACAAACTTCCGAAGGGGAGAAGAAAAAAATAAAAAATAAAAAGCCAAGCTAACATTCCAAGAGGGTCTGTCTGCAGTACGTTCACTGCCACTTGCGTGCTTTGCCTCTGAAGTCACGTACATGCACTGCTACAATGGGAATCGCTCCCTGGTTGCGATATGAAATGATTCAATTCATATGAAAGGGTTTCATTTCCCCACCCCACCACCCCCCAAAACACTTCATGATTTATGTACTGTTGGAGTTACTAAGATGGATCTAACTCCACGGGTCCGTTTTATGGGAAGGAATTCACTGACGAGAGTCGCAGGAGGAATGCAATCAACAAGGTGTTTATTTCAAAGGCTGTACAGGGAGCAAAATTAGCACACAAAGATGATGTCAGCGTGACCCAAAGTTGCTCAGCTCAAAATAGGTGTACATCCCTTCTTATAGACCGGTTGGGCGCTCACCCCCTAATTGGTCGCCTTCCAAAAACAGTCAGGTGCCCCATTGTCTTCTATGCCTATGCGTGCGAGCAAAGATGTTTTCGTGGTTGCACCTACGTAAGACCGGAGATGTTTCCATGGTCGCATCTGCTAATTTCGTCCTGCCAGGTCAGCCTGTCCTGTATCTTCCCTTCCCTGTTCTTTTTGGACCTCGACCAACCTGGGGGTGCTTCCCGCCCCCCACCATGTTCTTGCCCATAGAGGCCTTCCCATTGGATATCATCGAAGGCCCTTGAGTTGCCACTGTCGCTGGTGACACAACCAAGCCTGGGCGTTTGAGGTAAACTCAAAGTCCGTGTGCTGACCTGATGCCCTCTTACTGGATGCACCGAGACCTAATTGGTTCTGATGGCCTACGTGTTCCTGATGTGCCTATTTTTTCTACTGATCCTGTTATTGTGCCTTTAAGATATTAGTCATTTCCAGTAACTAGAGTGCTCTCATGACATCATGTGACTTTTGTTCTTAGTCTAAAAATACAAGTGGTTTCGTGCTCGTGTGGGTTATGTAAGGTACATGCGGTTTTCACCTGAGGTAGACATGTGAAATCTATATTTCCATATTATCTTCAAAACTGCAGAGTTACGCATAAAACTACGGCCTTGTCAATTAAGTATGTGGTCCCACAGTACATATTCAACAAGTTTCCAGACTTTACAGTGAACAAGACAGATTTACAAAATTACCCAGATATTTAATCTTGCAGGACCAGGTACACTTACTGGTCAGGTCCAGAACAGCTCACATTGTAAAACTCAAATGACCTGTAATTAGCCTGCACACATAACGTGTAGCATGGAAAGTGGTGCAATAAAAGCCAGCTTTACTGTCGGGTATATTTAATGCAGCCTAACTGATGATCAACAGCCAAACGTGGCTGCATGTGTCAACAGGCCCTCATGAGTTGATTGGCTATGTATCCAGGGGCAACATTCATCCCCTCCCAGTTCTATGCGTTTACCACACTGCAAACTAATGTTCTTCTAATATAAAATAAAAATGCTGCTATACGGGCTGCAATCTACAGATGGAGGTCAAATAAACAACTGTATACTATTTATACACACATACATAAGTGCAAAAAACCTAAGATTTTGTTTACGAGGTCCGCTCATTCAACAGCATGAAGTGAGGGTTCTCTACATGTAACCTGAGTGCACTGTGCGTTACCTGGGACACGACAGTAGGGGGCAGCTGCTCTGGATCCCCCACTAGGATGAGCGTGGGACAGCGGTACACCATGGGGATAAGAGTCTCCAGTTCCGTGGCCTGTCCCGCCTAAAGAGTGAGGAATACATCTCACATTATCCAGTATGATCACAGAGCCTCAGGACAGAGAACAGTGGGGCTTTCCACGAACCTCGTCCACGATGACGCAGCCGAACGGCTCGTGGCCCAACCGCCGGAAGGCTGACTCCAGCACTGTGCCTCCGCTGGTGCTCAACGTGCAGCAGATAATGTGAGCATCCTGGAGCACCTTGGTCTGGGTCTCTTGCTTTCTGATCCGGGCCTGAGAGCAACAAACAAATCCATTAAAATGGTAGTAATTGTGTCGTAGCAAAAGCAAAAACTGATGAAAAGATAGATTTCTGGAATCAGTTCTTATCAACTGATGCTGGACCGGTGAATTGGCCCCCAGCCCATCTCTCAGGCCCCCACGGGGCAGTAACACAGACAGGGTGACTCCCTACCTCTCTTAGGTTCCGGCTGAGTTGTTCCCGCTCTTTCAGCAGCTTTCCCTTCTCATCCATAAGCTGATCGAACTATCCAGCGGCCATTGACAGACAGACAGACAGAGACACAGAGAGGGAACGTTAGCAAGACCATGTCCTGAAGTCTATGTCAAATGACAGCATGAGGGGCCAGGGCTGCCCAACATCCCCGCAATGGAAATGCATTGATAGGCAGAAAGCGACGTCATTGCAGAGCACATGTAAAAGGCCGGGTGATAAGAGCATATCGGGCAGCATCAGTAACGCCGCCCTACTGCACGATGATTCTGCGCCAGCCACTGCCTCACCATGGCCCTGTTCTTTGTCTGCATGGCAAGCCTTCTGGAGAGAGAGTCGATGCGTTGGTCAAGCTGCTCTTTGCACCTCTGGATGTCCACGTCTGCAGAATGCTGGGCTCTTTCTGTAGTAACAAGAGATTTGCTCAGAAAAACAAAAAGCCTAATATCTTGCCATTTTGAAATCAATGGGGACATATACGGTTTTGACTACGAGCAAATTTTAACTGCTGCGAGCATTAAGACACGTTACAAAATCAATGGGTTACACTGAACAGAATTCCATGGATTTACTGAAGCCCTCTTGGTTAAATGTGTGTCAAGCTAGTTGTGTTACAAACAGACACCCTGTCACATTCCCAGGATCTCTCACTGCTTAAACTGAAAGAACACTGATAGAAACAAGACTCACGAATTCTGTTTTTCGTCAGGCTATCGAGACTGAACAGCATCAGGCGTTGTGAAATGCTCTTCTCATTTCCAACACGTACAACATTTATGTCTCCACAGTTACCTAGAATGAAGGTGATGAGGTATGTGAATGACACAGGGCAGGACTATGAAACGCACTGGTTAAAAAGGGTCATTTGCATGCCGAGTTTCCAGCCCCACACATCGTACCCAGAGGGCTGTGAATGTCCCTACAGCTCCCCTTAAACTCCAGGATAACCTTCTTCATGAGACTGTCGATGGCGGCATTGGACGGCGCACACAGCAATACCCGTAGCTTGCGGGCCTTGGAGCCAACAGGGTTCACGTTCGTCAGACCCTGCGAAAACACCATGGCTCAGGTCCAGGATACAGCACATCTACAGTAACTCAGGAGGCTCAGAAAAGAAAAACTGAATATCATACAATACAAAGCTTATATTACAAATGCAGCACCTGGACATGTTAAATGCAAGGAAGAACAAGGAAGTGATTCCCATGGTTTATGAAATGAAAGTGAAAAAAGGCTGAAGAAAGGACGCAATACAGATACAGACCCACAAACGAGAGATGTATCGCCATGGAGAAGATCAGCAGCAACCCCAGAACTGGGGCACCTTTCCCTTGGACTTCCTTCTAAGGAGGTGTCCCTTCCCTCTGAAGTTTAAGCTGCTCTAAAAATGTTTACTTTTAGTGCGGAAGTTTGTTTGGGTTAATTGGCCAAAGGAGACCCCTGTTAAAAGCAACCCTGTGGTATAAAAGAATTTTCAGGGTCTTTTTTCGACATGCAAGGATTAGCTCAGGTATTAATGGAAGCTTTGGGCTCCATCGCTGATGCATCTTCCACCTGACTTTTGCGATACACTGTTAAAAAGGACCTCCCCTTTTCAGTGGGGTCCAGACTGTACCACGATAGGTCACAGCAAAGACGACCACTATCAGTGAGGGTTTTTGTGTAATTGGCCTAGATGCACGACAAAGGCAGCGTGCTCAGTTAGTGGAGGGGTGGTGTTGGGGGGCATTTTGGGCAATCTCTGATTTGTGTTTTGACAGTTTATTGTGCTGTTGATGCTTGTTTTTCCATGGTTCCCATTTCAGTACTTATTTGATTACTATCACTGCTATTTTGTACTTTTACGATGTACTTTTATCAATATTTTATATGAAAATTAAATATTAAAAAGATGTATATACAAACATCACATCATTACAAGAACTATTTTAGCTGCTGTACTACTATTTGATTTTAATACCAGCTCAAAATGGAGCAACGGACAGAGACAGACAGACAGACAGCTAAAGCACATGGGATTTGCATTTTGGAGGAACACAAGCACCTCTGAGAAGAGCTCCTTTAGCAGTCTGACGATGGTCTGGCTTTTCCCTGTCCCCGGGGGGCCATGAATAAGGCAGATCTTCGGGGCTTTATCAGGCCTTTTCACAATAGAAATACCGCTCCTAATCGCCCTTATTTGCTCAGAGTTGCTGCCCTACAGGGACAGGCACAAACAAGACATTACACTTTCAATATTTATAAATGCATTGGAGCAAGACATTCTGGGGAAAATACATACATATAGCTTAATGTGCATTTGAACCCCTATAGCATAGTAAAAGTGGCCTTTTGAAAAACGCATATTTTTAGAATAATATTTATATAATATATTTTTAAATAATTTCTCAGAATACATTATGGATTTTATATAATTATGTTTACGAAATAAGGCATCTAGTTAACTACCCAAATCAGCCTGTCATTCAATGAGAGGGAAAAATGTTACATATTCATAACTGTTTAATTTGGAATACATCTTAAAAGGGGTCCTGCATGATTGTATAAAGCAAACTGTTTTATGGACAAACTTGAAATTAATAATAATAATAAAAAAAACCTCAATGAATTTTAAATATATACAGGGTCATGTCAGGCAAATAGTATTTTGTAATCTACAAAGCAGTCAACGTAATCCTGGGATTAACCTCACAAGGAGTTTCAGATGATAGAGTTCAGGCTGTTAAAAGACTCAACTTCCTATGGAAGTAAATCGGTGTCATCAGAATTTGAATTTTATATGCCACTTAAATTCTAAAATTGAATATTTATGCATTGGAAATCCGAATTCACGTACAAAAATACGAGGGTAGAAATACAAAAGACAACATTTCAATGCGACGGTACGAATTCAAATGCAAAAAATACGATGTTAAAAATATGAGTTATACATCCGAGATACCAAAGGCTAAATCAATCAATCAGTGGCTGCCGCTTACAGAACAACAGCAATGCCAAAAGGTGTTCCGGGCAATTAGGTTTCCCTTGTCGCACGCCGATTTGTACATGGTTTCGCCTGTTCAGACGTTCGTATCCCAGGCAGTACCGAGGAGTTATCTACTATTTCTTCCAAATATCACGTAAAGCAGCTATAATTGGTTTTCAGTTCATTTCCCTGGTTTGTTTATTGTTGGTTACAGTAATGTTGTGCTGCTTTATTTGATTAATCATCCAGTTTGTAAAAAAGGCATTAAAGTAAGAATTGCATTGTACTCAGTACATGACAATAAAAACTTAGATTCCTTGAAATACAAGTATTTGATCTTTTTCCTGGCAGCTCTCTTTTTACACAAGGCCACTATACACTTAGTTTGCATCAGAGTTATTGTAAAAGAAGTAATGTGCATGCAGGTGATATTTGTATAGATTTGTCTACACCCTCAGTAAGGTCTTGCACATTATAAGGACTAGAAGTTGTCTGACTTGCCTGCAGTCAGTTTATACTCCACCCCTGCAGCCGCAGCCAGATGCTCTTGTCACGTCAGCTGCAGACAGACCTAAAGCGCAAATCGAACGCAGCCACAGATTTGATTGTTTAGCCTTGGTATCCCAGATGTACAACTCGGATGTATAAATGTATTTTTAACCTCGCATTTTTGCACGTGAATACGGACCATTGAATTTCCAATGAATATTTATGCATTGGAAATATGTAATGTTACAATTTCAGTGGCATATAAAATTCAAATTCTGATGACAGATTTACTTCCATACTTCCTGTTCAAAAATAAGCACCATACAAAAAAATGGCCCTTGCAGGTAGGGTTGCAGGGATTAACTGGTTTAACTATTAACCACGGTGTGAAACATTAACATTAATCCACCATTAAGATTTCCTCAGCACCGCAAAAAAAAAAAAAAAAAAAATTTCACCATTACCAAACACATAATAGTGTGACCTGCAAGAATGAAAACAATACATGCGAAGCACACACAAAACACAGATCCTGGCAGGAGGAGAGACAACCAACAATGGGACTACATTATATCCACCTAGAAAGCACTTGAAGTGTCCTGTGTGGGAGTATTTTGGATACCCAAAAGATGCTAAAGGAGAAATTTATGACGATGGGTCACCCATTTGTGGAGCTTGCAGAACAAAAAGTTGCAACCAAAGAATCCAACACCTCCAACTTGTTGCAGCATCTATGAGATCATCATGTGGACATATACACGCAATTGAAGGTAGCCCAATGCAAAACAAATTACGATAGTGACTGAAGTGATTTCAAAGTAATATTAGAATCATCCGGTGCATGAGGGTTCATTTAGGCGTGTAGTGTTATAGGCTACTGATAGAGGTCTATAACAAGCGTTATGTTTTCTTCTCTGGCAGTCTCAAAAAGGAATTTCAAACATAGCCTGTTTGCATAAGTCCTTGTCCTTGGTAGTTAACAGCGCAGTGGTTACGAAAGAAAAAAAAGTAAAATGGTAGATCCCATTAAACGCTTGCCGATCATGAAATGTAGAATCATTTTATTAAGGTGCCTCCGTCCTTCATTGTTGTCTTCAATAAACGTCATGGCCGAGGTTTAGGTGTTCAACACCAAACAGTTGGTCTATGTCACGTTTGTTAACATTCACATCTGCAAGTCAAACCCAAAGTAGCCCTCACTGACTAATTGTCAAGTTAAACTTTTTTTTTTCCAGAACAAATTAAAAACAATTAGATTCATCTTTTTAGCTATGCAGTAATAGTGTAATGTTAATACAGTTGTGAAACCAATTCAGATAAAATGACCATGAAAATCGTTAAACCATGATTATTTCTCAGACTACAATCGTACC
This sequence comes from Pollimyrus isidori, assembly GCA_019775955.2. NCBI lineage: Eukaryota > Metazoa > Chordata > Actinopteri > Osteoglossiformes > Mormyridae > Pollimyrus > Pollimyrus isidori. The sequence continues at coordinate 16,072,003 of JABFDZ020000118.1, read as the reverse complement.
ACAAAAATTTCTAATCATTGCAACCCTACTTACAGGCAAGTTCAGGCTGGGAATTATGTCCGGCTGAGCATGGAAGCACTCATAGCAGACATAGGGAGCCAGTAGCGGCCTTTTCATGCTGCTGGTCTTCAGCAGGCAAAGCGCTTTAAACTGACGGACGGCAGTCACCAGGGAGCCTACCAGCTCACACCTGACAGGCTGGTTATTCACAGACGCCACATTCCCATACGTCTGCACGGTCAGGTTTAGGTCCGTGACTTTGCCTGGACAGGATGATGTGCAATTTACACAAGAGTTACAGAAAAACACAATCGCTGCACAACTAATGACATGGAGACCAAGTGACTGATAAAAATGCTGCTGTCTGGCAGTACACTTGCCACTTATTCATTACAGGTTCGTTTTTAGCAGATGACCCAGCTGCTACTGTCATCTATGAATAACTAACGAAATGTTAAAATAGGTTGGTATAGAGCATTCTGGGGAAATAATACATGGAAAAGACTTGTTTTCAAATACAGAGTTAAGGTAAATACCATCCATTCATCTTCTATAAATGCTTGTCCTATTCAAGGTTGCTGTAAGGTAAGTACCATACTTTACTCTGGTTTTCCCGCAAAAGCCTAATATTTATTTATAAAAACAGTTCCTCCCATCAGTTCTGCTCATTATGGATTTTGTAATAATTGCCCTGTCACAAACACATTTGAGAATCCTGGCAACAGCGATATGACCTACCCCCAGTTATGAGGTTGCATCGGGATACACAGCCAAAATGAGCGACCTCTTCAGTGAAGTCCAGCTCCTCATCTAAATACGCTCCCCTGTGCTGGGGCAGCCACAAGATAACAAAGGCGTCCTCCGTCGGGTACCTCTGGTGCTTCACATCATGGTCACTAAGAAAGGCTGAGATAAAGATCAAAGTGTTGGCCAAAACACAGCAGGCACTCAAACACTCCTGTCAGCCAAACAATACATCTATTCTTACCTGGCAAATTATGAAAAACCAAGAACGTCCGTTTTATACAACAGATTACCACAGGTTTGTGGAGATCCTATTAAAAAAAGCTGGCTAATTAAGCCACGCCCGCAGATGACGCCGGTATACAATTATGCACACGGCCACGTAACCTCCAGTAACACTGGCAGAGGAATAGGTGGTAATGCTGAGGTGGTTAGTGACTTTCAACTTTGCGCCATCATATGATGCCATCATTCCAAATAGTCACTTTGCCAAATTTCTACCCTGTCTACCACAAGTGAGGTGGAAACATACACAAGCACATTCAGTTGCAAAAGCTCACACAAATTTTACATAAAGGGACCTGATCACCCAGCATCAATACCCAATCTGAATGACAGCCACTCCCACTAATGGTAAGCCTTCACAAAAGGCCATCCAAGCAGGTAAGCTTAACATCAATACCTGTGGACAAGCTGGTGCACACAGAGGATCAGTGTACCTGAACCATAAGTAAATGTTTCTACAACAGATTAGGGACTATATACCCACAACCCAACATATTCCAACCAGTTTCCACAACTGCTTATCCAGCACAGGAACTCTGAGCTTCTGCAAACATGAAAAGATGAAAACCTCACAATCAAAGACGTGGAGGCAGGAATTTAAGAGACAAAAGCAGTTTCACTGCTCTGCTAAACTCTGAGCAACACTGTAATCACACCTACTCAGGATTCACAGCCATTAATATGACATATCGTCATGGCTAACTCACCTTTAAAAGTGGCGCTGGCCATGCGATTGTTGTAATCAATTCCTGTGAACTTCAGATTCTGACTTACTCTTGATCCTGAATTGACTTTTTTCGTCCATTCACTGACAAGCTGCAGTATGATAAAGGAACATGGAAGGTTCCGTATGGAAGATAAAGGACATGGAGAAGTGGCTTGTTAGTGTAGATTTCAAAATATGGGGTGTATTTCACTAAACACCTGTGTCCCAATAAATGGGCAGTGAAGTACAGTTAATAGCAGCAGATTGCATGCAGGTAATGTGTGATTGCTGTGAGAGCATGAAAAACCATGCATGAGTTATAAATTCGGCAAACGTGTGTGAACATGGAATATTCACTAGGTGAACCACAATCGGTATACAGAGAAAATGTTTGTAGCGCTATGGAGCTCTATTGTGACAAAGTCATACAGCTGTTTAAGAAAAGCCCTTAGCATTTCATGTGCAATTCAGTCACTAAAATGTATTCTAAAGTCCCCAGTACAAACATTATAAACCAGCAGTCAAATTAACAAAATCTTTTCGCAGTTTACATCTTTGTTTCTAAACAAAATTACATGTGTAAAATACAGTATTAGGCAATGTCTAAATATTAAATAGCTGATATTACTGTTCTATTCTACCAAACAGGTAACACAAGAATGGTCTTGAAAGTATACAGTGAGATGGATAATTTATTACATACCTCTTCAAATGTGTTGTTAAGCAACAAGGGATAAAATATACTAAAGTATTCATCATAAGATCTATAGCTAGGGGAAACTTCTTTAAGCTGACGCAGACTGAGTGGAATTCCAAAACTGTCGTAGTTGGTGAACATGTCATAAGTCCACTTTAGCACATCCCTGATCAAAATGGCCTGATCAAGCCTTGTACCCACTTCACTATACGGTACAGTTCCGACCACAGGCGCCTCAGGCCTTTGGTATGTCTTGTACGTAGGAACATCTGGTGCTCTGCCACTCGCACTACTTGGGGTGGGCTGAGGTTTAAATGAGACATGACGTTTGGGTGGAAGTGGCCGTTTGAATTCAGACGGAGGTATAGGTGTTTTAAGCACAGGTGACGGCCGCCTGGCAGCCTGTGGCAGTTTGGTTGTCTTCTCCATTTCCTCAGCTAACGTAGCATTCCTGGAGCTGGGAGCATATATTTTGGTGGTGGATGGTTTGGCCTTCTTCAGCAAGGAGGGTAACATGCCAGGCTTTAGGAATACATCATCATTATCATCTGTTTGACCTGTAAGTACTTCAGGCGCAACAGGTTCTACCTGAGCAGAACCGTCCAAGAAAAGCTTGTCTCCTTGCTGATCATTGTGAAAGGAGCGTCCATTATTCATTTGGCTTTCAGGCTCAATGTCCATATCAATGGGATCCCTTTGGGTATAAATTTCATCGTCCTCCATTTGTGAGCACAGTTCCATGTCCAATGGTTGATTTTGTGTGAGACACACATCTTCACGGTCCCCATCATCAGAAGCAATATCGACACCACTGGGTTTATCTTCAAAAGTACTGTCAGTCATGTGATCAACTCCCACTTTATGCTCTAATGAACACCGTGACAAATCAGGTTTTTGAACACAGTTACTATTTAATTGTGTGAGTGAAGAACTTTGCTTGTTGTTTTCAATTAAATTCAATTCTGATGCATTTAATTTCTGAGTTCTCTCTTCCGGCCTTTGACCCACTTTTCTTTCACCCCCTTTGATTCCAGCCACAGAACCAGTGAGTGATGTGCGTCGAAGCTCATCATCCTTATCAGCGTTTGACTCGACTATATGGTCTCCTTTGCTACATACAGCTCTTGTATGATCGATAGTGTGGTCAGCGGCACTTAAACCCGGCAAAGATGAACGGTTTGCTCTACTCTGCCTGAAAAATTGAATGTCTTGAGAGGCCAGTAATTTTTTAGGACACCTGGCACTCATTTTCTGAGGGCAGATCATCTTTGACTTTCTGGTTCTCCGAGTACGCAGGCCTGGCTCAACTCTAAATTCCTGTCCGTGTTTTCTCAACTTCCCAACACATTCTGAGGACCTTTGGGAAAGATCAGGAGCTATACGTTCTTTTTTCTTTAGTCCCAACTTCTCTACGGCAGAAACAGATTCCACAGGCTTTCTGACTTTTTTTGGAGGAACTATAGCAGGCAAGCCAGTGGCAGCGGAGGAAGACCCAGAAGCAGTCGCAGCTCCTTTGGGCTTACTTTCTTTTTTGTGAGGTTGCATTATTCTCTTCTTTATTAAGGGGATCCTTTCCCCAGTACATTTAACAGGCGAATCTTTGGCACTCCGAACAACAGTGTCTGCGCCAACGCTTGCCTTTGGTCTTGATGAGATTTTCTGCTTCTTCAGCCTGTCTTCCAGCAGTGACACAGTGTTTTCTATAGACTCATCTGAAACAGGATCCGTATCATACTCGCAAGTGCTGGAAGAAGCCATTACGCCTGGACTTGGTGGCATTTTACTGACTGTTTTCTCTTTCTTGGTCTCTGGAGCAGACTCACTGGTATAGACAGAACAATGACTCCATTCTGAATATACATGATCCTGGCTTTCAAATTCAAACAACTGTGAGTCACACTCATTTAAATCACCACCATAAATATCGCCTGGACTTCTATCCGCATCAGCATCATGAGATTCAGTCTTCACCTTGAAGTTACTTGTCTTTCCAGATTCATTTCCAGTTCCTTTATTACTATGCAGAGAAATGTCAGAGTTCTCAGTAAGCTCTGAATCGGAGATTACAATGACATCATTTTGAGAATTTTCCAGTGTTTTGTTCACTTTCTGCTTTATTCTCCTTAATGGTTTGGAGACCTCTGTACCGGACTCAAGACCATGAATGCCCCCTTCATTTGCAGACACATCCTTTTCATTATGATCCCTGTCAGCTTCATTAATAGATACTGCACTTAAATGTTTTAGCTTTTGTGTTTTTTTTAAATGGCTTTTAACAACCGAGAGGGGAAAATCGTCACTGTGTGCCACAGCCAGGTCTTCTTCATTCCCAGCAATATTTGGAAATTCTTCAGCAGTCCTATTGAGACCTGGCTGATGTTCAGATGACATGCCCTCCAAGTCTTTAAAGTTGAACTTCGTTGCAATATCTTTAAGCTTCGGTAAAGACTGGCCTAATTTGGATTTGATAGCTTGTACCTTGTTTGGGTCTAAAAGCTTGGCGGACTGAAGAAGTCCTTTCAATTTTGTACTTGTTGCTACGTGTTCAGGATCCAAAGCTTCTTTTTTTGCCACAATGCCGTCTTGTTGCACAGCTTTAACATTCACATCGTTATTGGGGCTTGCATCCATGCTGCCATATCGCTCATTGTCCCATACTGGTTCATGTTTTACAGCCTGCGGACAATCTTCAGTGAATCTGTGAATATTGCCACTATATACAGGGGTCATTTCAGGATACATGTTCTCGATACAGTCAGTAAGTGCAGCAGGTGAAGCAGAATGCTTCTCCTTCATCACCTTAACAAGCTGTTTCAAACAACCCTGTAGCTCTATTGCCTCCCTATCGGTAAGCATCCATTGCTTTTGTGGTGTATCACGAATTTGCTTATTAAGCAGGTCCAAAAACTGCATGACTTTGCTGTGTGAAGTCAGTTTCCCACCTTCTCTCAGAAGACAGCGTATTGTGTGCATGCATGCTTGGGGGACTGCAATTTTAACTGGAGCGCTGCGAGACAAGGAAGTAGAGGACAAACTGTATGACCCACTGTCTGAGATAAGACTGAAAGCTTTACTGGGTAGGGCGGCACATTTCACCACCACTTCCACCCACTTCGGCGAAGGGTAATAGAGCACATTCATACGGCTCCTACTCAAGTGAAACTCGATAATACGAACAAGGATGAAGGTGAAAACCTCAGTGACTTTATCACAAGTCTGAACTTGTCCATTGATGGGGACCTTGATTTCCCCACAAAGATAGTTGATGACTTCCTCAATGTAAACCATGCTGAGATCGTCGAGGTCCATCACAGACTTCACAAAAGGGATGAACCACAAGAAGGTGCTGTCGTGCACACGCATGTCCAGGCCCAAGTCATGCTGCAGCACATTTACCAGCCAGTACATCTCTTCAAAAACAAGGCTGCTACTTTCTCCACATGTTGACTTTCTAGGACTGGTAACCTGTTTTAAAAATGAAAAACAAACAATTTTGCTAGAAATTATTATTCCTAAATAGCAATGATCTGTTAGATCCTTGGCAGAAGCATTTCATGGTAACCTTGTACACATAGGAGATTTTTAGGGTAAATGTAAACATGATACACTATAGTAAACAGCTGCAAATAACTACAAACCCACTGCAGATTCTAATAACTACTTTATTAGAGTAAATTACAATTGGCAACTTTCAATGTTTCTAATTGTATTGGGAGGGAACGCGGCTCAACATCAGGTAAACCAACTGAGTCGTAACATTTCAAAATACGGTGGTACCTCAGAACTCGAAATTAATCTGTTCAGAACTCCAGAACAAGTCCTAAAAAGTTTGAGTTCTGATCAAATTTTCCCCATAAGAAATAATGGAAAACCAATTAATTGGTTCTGTGCCACAATAAAAATTACACCAAAATGTTTTTTTTTTTAGAATTTAAACACAAAATGAAACAAAACAAGAAAAGCATATACTGCACTAAACACATTCATCAAAACAGTATTTTTTAAAGAAAATAAATGTACCCAAACAATTAGTTAAAAACAAACAAAAAAAAAACAACGTGTCATGCCCCGATTGTCCACTCCGTCCGTGTGCCATGCCCCTTCGTTAAACCGGTTTATAAACCATTGTCTATTTTAAAATGTATTTTATTATACAATAATAATTACTGTTACTGTCTTATTGTCTAAATGTATGTTTACACTCTAAATATCTATATGTTCAGCATCGTGCATGTTTACACTATCACAGCTAATGCGAGGCTGTGACTGAAGCGTTACCCTTTGTTTCTACTGAGAGACGTGCCACGTGACTCATTTCCCCGCGCATACAAGTTTATAGGTCGGTGTTCACGATTTGACTCCTGAGATTCAGATCAAGTTCCAGGTAATTTTTTTCGAACTGGTTGGTTCGACTTAAGAAATTGGAGTTCTAATGAGTTCAAGAACTGAGGTACCACTGTATACAGGAAATAAGTTAAAAGTATATGTCACATGGGTGAGATTTGTAATCATGATGATAAATCACCACTTACGATTTACCTTTTTCGTTTCATTACAGTCATAGATCATCTGGCTGCAAGTCATACCTTCATCACTCTCCATTTCAACTTTGACTGTGGGCCTTAAAAGAAAATACAAGTCACAAAACATTCAAGCAAACACTCAAGATATCTGAAGAAAACATCTGGATAAAGACTGACAACTTCAGCAAAAGTACGAATGCCGCAAGGGAACTGAATTACATCAGAGATTTCCGACGGATGTTGTGTATTTCTGCAGTGTAGCTGGGGCTCCCTGTTATTGCCTGGAAGGCTGCTGTGGGTTCAATTAACTGGCCCCAGATTCTGGAGCCCAAGCAATGCAAAATCACCATGAAGCACTGCAGAGCTGGCCAAAACGGATCCATAGTCTCATCTAGGGAAAGAAAATAAACAAAACAAGTCTACCTTTCCTTTTTATACAGGAATACTTGCATCTGATTTTTCTTTGTTTTTAAGAGATTTTTTAAACATAGATTACTAATAATTTAATATCTTCTATACATTTTAGCACAAAGATTGCTCCCACCTTCCACATTCTTTTCCATTGTTGTAAGTATGCATTTAATAATTTCAGTCTGCTTAGTGGGAGCTAGAACCAGGGAGTCCATTGCTTGACCATCCAGCTGGGTAAGAAGCATGCATATTCCTGGAGAATAACATGGAGGAAGCAGTTAAAATATAGATACATTCCATTCTATTATAAATCCATACATTGTTGGAGCCTACATATTTATAATAGAATTTACAAATTGGGATAGCAGAGATCTGACCCTGTTTGCATTGCTGCAAATCACTAAATACAGACCGCAGCTAACAAAAAGGTACGATCTAATAAATCTACATAGGTAATAAAAATGAACTACCTAGCCAGTAATCTTTGTAGTTCTTTGCATCAAAGAGATGGGGTGAAAGTAAAACATTCTTCTCTTCCTCAGAAGTGCATGAAATGTATATGTCAGAATTCTGGAACAGGTCAAGGTCCAGTACATGAAACATCAGTAAGAAGGTCTCCTTAAGCTCATAGAAGTCATCTCGGTCCACTTTTCCCAGTGTTTTGGCTGCGCGTATTGCCCACCGTCTCACCTGGACAAAAATATAGAAACAAAGCAGCTGCAACCTGTTTGGAAAAGGCTGAAAGATCCCCAAGAATAAAGCACACATTTGTTACAGTACATTCCGTCATAGCTCACACTCCCATACCTGCTCATTGGGATATACTAGCAAGAGGTATATGCCTGGAAATTTCTCAAAAACTTGAAAAGGGTTCAGATTCTCCATCTTGCACAGTGCTTCCACAAACTTCTCCGCTGCAACAGAAGAACAGGCCTCCTTGTTCATTGGGCTGTATGAATTCACTGTGACAATGTTTCCCAATCTGGTCCTCCGGAACCCAGACAGTCCACATTTCTGTTCCCTGCTAGAGCAAAAAAAGTGGACTTTCTGTGGGTCCCCATGAACCACATTGGGAAACACTGCACTAGGAGATTAAATTAACTGCCTAAATGATTTAAACAATACAACCCCATTAAAAAAGGAATAAAGTAGAGCTGGGCGATACAGCAGAACCAAAAAAAAAAAAAAAGATTTTTTCCCTGTATTAACAGATATAAATAATTATCAATATTATAGGTTTCACAATGCTATTCCATGTAATAATGCAATAATCAAGATTAGGGTTATTTTTATTTTCTGGAATGAATACATGGAAGTAAACATCAGCAAACAAATACTGATTTTCCAACAAATTTTACTGTTTACATACAAAATTCCCTTAATTATAAAAGGTTATTGATTTTCAAGTACTCAAAGAAACATAGCTCAAATGAACAAACCCATATAATAATGCAACAATGTGCAAAACTATAATATTGCAAGTATGTTTAAAGGGCAAACCACATAAAGCAGGACAGAACTGACTGCAACAAGTACCGTATTTTCCGCACTATAAGGCACACCTAAATGCCTTCAATTTTCTCAAAAGCTGACAGTGCGCCTTAGAATCCGGTGCGCCTTATATATGGATCAATATTGAGCCGCAACAGGTCTCGCAACTACGGGAAGCAGCCGCTGACTCCATTTTCTCCGGTAAAAAAAAAAAGTAGCGTGCGGTGCATGCTGGGATATATGACTGCGCGAAGCCTGCGTTTTCATTTCCATTTGTGAAGAGAGGGAGCCGGGCATGTTGGATGCCGTATTCGCCCAACTGTTCAATTTGGACACTGAAGAGGAAGAATTCGAGGGATTCGTTGATGAGGAATGAACTCAAAGTAAAATTTACGTGTTTCTTTTGTGTGTTTACAGTTGAGCAAGGTTGGTCATATGTGAATATGGACATTAACATTTGAACAACGTTGAGTTATTGTTATAGTTATTGCTTTGCACCATTTTGAGAGTTACTGTATTGTGATTGAATTAACGTTTGATTTACCGTAATGGCATCAAACTGTTTCTTTTACGTGTTTACTGAATAGGAGGGAAAGTTCCCCTCCACTACGTGATAAAAATGTTGCACTACCCGTTATACCTTGTTGTTGTTAAAAGATAAACTGTGTCACGAAAATACAACGTCACTGACATTACCTCTGGAAAAATAATAAAACAGCTGTTTATTCATTTTGGGAGTGAATGGAGTTGTCCGAACGCTGATTTGTATTCTATTAATAAAGTTTGACTGACTTATCTGACTGTTTTGTTGACATTCCCTTTAGTGCAGCTCCGTCTAGTGGATGCATAATGCAACCCCAGCCACTATTGTGGCTTCTATTGTATGCGCCTTATAATTCGGAAAATATGGTATCTCCCTCTATTCTTGGTCTCTTATTTTTCTACCTCAGAATTAAAATGATCTAAAACAAAATAAAAAAAAGCTGATCAAAAAAAATGCCAAATCATGGTTAGATTCTTTTGTCTGGCGCTGCAAAACATCAGCACGCTTCACCATGTCACATGGTACAAAATCACGCAACTTAACGCGTCACGCAACGTAAAATCACTCATGTATGCAGAATCTGCCGAACATTAAAAAAAAAAAAAAAAAAAAAAAAAAATAAAAAAAGATATTTTAAAATTTCGGGGTAACCAAACCGCCCAAGATGTTTGTGTGAAGCATCATAATACTCAAAATGAAATATACTCCTATAAATTAAATAATAAATAAAATTTCAATTTGCGTGTATTGAAATAAAAAGGGTATAATTTCTTCATATACATCTTCTACATATAATCTTTAAATTGTATTTCGTAACACTGATATTCATCGTTATTATTAAATATTTCACATAATGCAAATGCAATTTTTTTAATTAAAGTCATATGTCATAATAAGTTCAGCTTTTCATGACAGGCATTCATTTTTATAATGCTTTAAACACAGTATATATGTTAAAAAGGTCTTTCATTAATAAGATTTCTTTTCTATTCAAGAGCAAAGGGTTAAGTATAATGCATTATGTTGGTTGCCATATGAAATTTGTGGCTTTTTATCATAATAAAATCTGTGAAAGTTACATTGAAGAAGTGCTTCATTGTTGGTTAATGCTGAATTATAAGTAGTCAGGGCAAGAGTGGGACTGAATTTCTGACCAGAAATTCAAGCTCCTAGACAGCTCATTATGAAACTACACACACACACACACACACACACACACACACACACACACACACACACACAAATAAAGTGTTTCCATTGACAAACCCATTATCTAGACTACCACACATTCTTATCTACAGGCTTTAATCTTGCTTTTATTTTTACTGGCACGTTTCACCAATACTAATAAAGCGTGGAGCAGCTTTGACGTAAATAAGGACGCTTCATCACTGTGTGCATTAAATATATGATCTGTGCAAATTTCACAACATCTAATAAATCACTTGTTACTAAATTTATTTTTCCTGAATTTGCGCAGAACATTAATGAGGGGCAGTTCGATGTTTCTATGAGAATGGGTCGCAAGAGCCCTATATTAAATTAACTTTCCAGTCAATTCAAACATATTGTTGCAGGGAAAACATGTGATGTATTTAACAATGCACTTTAATACACAGTGGCCCACTCGACACTGACATAAATCATAGGTTAAACGCACATACTTCCACTCACACAAGAAGGCCAGCAGAGTAGTGGCCAGGAACACATTCACACTGCTTTAAAAATGTCGCCATGTGCGGCCCAGACCACTCCACACGTGGTCCGAGTGATCTGATCTCAATGTACCCTTGATTCGTTTTGGGTGCATTCACACCTGGATTTAGAGCGGTCTGTGACTGGCTCACTCAGGACGCATGTTAATACCACCTGTGTACAGGGTTAAAGGGCCAGTGTGCATGCAGGCTTTTGGGGTAACCTTTAGGTCAGTTGCTCAAACCCAGGGGTGAGGACTCTGCAGACAATTTGGTTTTTCCATTGCAATTCTCTCAGACACACCAGAGCTTTCGGGATAAAACTGGCCACCCGTGGTGTACAACATATCAAAACATGCATCACTCAGAAAGCGCGCACGCACGCACTCACACACACACTACAAAAAATTCAGGTACTTAACTGGCTAATCAGTAATAAGGTGTGCAAGAATTTTAGAGCTAAAAAGCGCCACACACTTTTTAAAGAAATGTTTTCTAATCAATACTGGAGTGTATTCTCTGCAAGGTTTGGCAGTGAAAATGAAAGGGGACTCACTCAATTGCTGGTGTTCCAACAAGTATGGGTATTTCAGCATTTCTGTTATTGGGACCCGTAAGAGGTTCTCAAACTCAGCTCCTGTGATCTTTGGGACGACAAGCTCCTGGTCCTCCTCCACAATAAACAGGTCATCATCTTCTGGCTCTTCAGCACATGCCTGGGAGAAGCATGCCGAGAGTCGTGATACCTCCAACTCCTGTAGCCTCTGGGGAGGGAAAAGCAGTCACCCAATTTAATCTTCAGGGAAATTAAACCTGACAGCCCTGCAGAACTGCAGAGGCAAGAGTGAGTTACTCCTATTAAACAGGTTGTACAGGTTTAAGCTGTTGGCTTATATTTTTTGGTTGTTATTGTCAGAGTTTAGCACTTTACAGGACTATTTCAAATTATAAATTGCCGTTTGAGCAAAAAAATAAAAATTTGCAGTACCGCATGCAATTGGGGCAGCTTGGCCTTCGCTCTGTGGTACTCCACCACGCATTCCAGGCAGAAGCAGAGGTCCTCGTTGACTGCCCGTTCATCATCAGCTGTCAGTAGTCCAGAGCAATACTTCTGAAGCAGTTCATCAACACCCAAAGTGACAGGGGTACACCAGCGACATGTACTCATCTGTGCAACATAAGAAAGTAGGGGTGCTCCGATCAGGATTTTTGAGGCCGATCACCGATCTCCGATCACTAGAAGCTATATCGGCCGATACCGA
>JABFDZ020000118.1:15999748-16009779 GCA_019775955.2 Pollimyrus isidori | reverse complement strand
CTCCTGGAAAAAACCGTAGTGAAAAGCGAAAATTCTTGTATTGAACTGTACTGTATAGCCTATATAGGGCTTTGCAGAGGAACATGGTATATACTGTATAACACAAGGGTAAATAGACTTGAGGTTTCACTTAATATTTGTCAAGGAGATAGCACGCCAATATAGTAGAATGTGGAGTAAGGATACTTTAACTAGTATAGTATGTAATTGCTAAACGAGTGTATTTTAATAATTACAATTTGATAATATAAAGACCTAGGCTAAAATGTTAATGTTATGGTCAAACCGATGGTAAAGTGTGTGCGTGCGCGTGCGCGCGCGCGTGTGTGTGTGTGTGTGTGTGTGTGTGTGTAGGTCCAGATATACCTTACCTTGTGGGAACCAAATGTCCCCACAACGTGATGATTACCCGGGAAAACTCCATTTTATAAAAATCCGTGACTGCAATGAAAAAAAAATGTTTTTTTGTTTGGTTCTTATGATTATGGTTAGGGCTGGGTAGGGGTTAAGTTTGTCATAGTTAGTTTGTCATTTTTCCCATAGAAGTAAATGAGCAGTTCCAAAAAAGATGTGATTACACGACTGTATGGTGTGTGTGTGTGTGTGTGTGTGTGTGTGTTAAAATTTATTAAAAGGTTTTTCACTTGAAACTGATGATTTTTAAAATTAAAGTTCTGAAGATGGTTGTGCATTTTCTTTGCAGGGAACAAAAGAAACGTTAAGGCTGAAAAGATGTGAATTTAGATTTAAAACAGCATGGGACAAAGGCTAATAGATAAGGTAAGATGGATATTATAAGGTAAAATAGACATAGGTGCAAAGCCAGTTTTTTGTGTATCTTATGTTTATTATGAAATATAATAGTAATTCTTCTATTACTATTGCTTTATCAGTTTATATAAATATATGAAATATTGTATTTATGTATTGTATATGTATATTATAACAGAATGTATTTATTTTAATTTACCAAACAATACTTAGTGACTGGATCTTTGCAAGAAGAGCATTATACATTAGAATAGAATATCTTTGTCATTGAACCTGTACAACAAAATTCTGAAAGTGTACCACTGCACCATACAATAGAAAACTTGTACTCTTTATGAATATATATATTTTTATGAAATATGTAAAAGGGGTTTCCTAAACACATTGACAAACCTGTATGTAAATGAATAATACGTATTTATGATCTGCAACACACCTTATTTAAAACACCAGAATGTTTGTTTATGTACAGCCATGCAAAGCTGACTGACAGTGTGGTAATTCTGTGGATGATGGTGCATGTTAGCAGAGCAGTATGCAGTGGAGGTGGGTTTGAGGGGACCAAAGTGAAAGAGGCCCCTGGAAACAACAAAGCCACCCATCCCTGCCACATTTTTCACATAGTTTTTACTTTTGAACTGTCACAGGTCAGACACCATGTACTGACAGTCTGGATGTGGATCTGGGATCCGCTTGTTGTGAGTCGTGAGTTTGCATGTGTGTGCTGTTCTGATCCTGTGTCCTTCGATCTGCGTTCATGAATCATTCTCTGTGACAGAATGGTCAGCAGACGCAGAAGATGGTCATCCTGGCTACAATCTTCCTGATAACGACACTGCTGATACTGTTCAGCTCCAACAGCGGCAGTGAGATTTACAGCCCTTTCCATAACAGCTTCCAGCATAAAGTTATGTTCACGGATCTTAAAAAGTGGGCGGGCAAGGAGGGCTATATTGCAGTTTACGGCAACAAGGTACCATCAGGAGCCATTCCCTAAACCACACTTATGTGACTGAATCTCAATACTGAGCCCATTCCCTAAACCACACTTGTGTGACTGAATCTCGATCCTGAGCCTGACAACTGTGCATAGTTGTAGTTTAGAAAAGAAAAAGTGTTGCATGTCATCAGTTTTCAGTTACCCAGAATGTATACACAAACTGGGGTAGCATGGTGGTGCAGTGATTAGCACTGTTACCTCATACCTCGGGACCTGTGTTCGTGTCTCCGCCTGGGTCACGTGTGTGGAGTTTTGCATGTTGTCGTTGTGGGGTTTCCTCCGGGTACTCCAGTTTCCCCCCAGCTGAGGCTGATTGGAGTTCCTAAATTGCCCGTAGGTGTACATGTATGAGTGACTGGTATGTGAGTGTGCCCTGCGATGGGCTGGCCCCCCGTCCAGGGTTGTTCCCTGCCTCGTGCCCGTTGCTTCCGGGATAGGCTCCGGACCCCCTGCAACCCAGTAGGATATACGGGTTGGAAAATGGATGGTGGGATGGCATACATAAACCTTCTCTATTCATGTAATTTTATTACAAAATTTATCTTGGCCCACTCCAGTGTGTTCCGGGTAGCCTGTCACACCAGCGAGTCCCTCAACAAGACTCCAGTATGTAATAGTCTTCCTGTTAGTGTAATGCAAGCTGAAACCCTTGGTTCCTTTAACTCAGAGCTAGATGACATTTTAACTCTGAGCTATTAGTGAAGTTCTCCAAAAACAAGCTTGATGGTCCGAATAGCCTCCCCTCATTTGTAAATTTCTTATATTCTTAATTTTACTTTTAGTTTAGAATGTACTGCTCTAAATGAGCTGCTGATTGGATTTCCAGTTAATTATTTATAGTAATATGGAGTGTCTCTCCTTCATTTTTTCAGTTGTAAAAGCCACTGGGTTGATTCACTGAGAGCTTTTATAGAGGATTTTAGATTAGCTGTCTGTTGGTGAGAAGACACTTCTCTGCTGTGACCAAATTAACATGCTGATTGTTATGCTGGGCTAACACTTTGAATCGAGAGACTAAATACTTGTTTTGTGTGGATTCTGCCCATCGATAGACCATGAACCTGCATTGTCGCCAGTGCGCACTGGTCACCAGCTCCAGCCACATCCTGGGCACTGGTGCCGGAGATGAGATCGACCAGACGGAGTGTGTGATTCGTATGAACGATGCACCCACCACGGGCTTTGAGCCGGACGTGGGCAATCGCAGCACGCTGCGTGTGGTGGCCCATTCCAGCGTGTTCCGTGTAGCCCGCCACCCCAGCGAGTTCCTCAACAAGACCCCAGACCTTATTGTAGTCTATTGGGCCCCCCCCGTCATGATCGGGAAGGACTCCAAAAGCACCCTCTTTCGCCTGATCCAAAGGGTCAGCATGACCTACTCCAACCTCTCCAGTTTCACCATTGCTCCCAGCAAGATGCGCAAATTCGACAGCCTGTTCCAGAAGGAAACGGGCCGGGACAGGTGAGGAGGAACGAAACAGGCTTGGATAAGAAAATTTTAAGGTTTCGGGCGCCCTTGAAAAAGGGATGTATATGATCTGTATGCCATTTTGACATCTTAACATCTGAGTCATCAATTGTTACTTCGTCTAATGATACATTTGATTTACAAGCTGCTTTAATCTCTGCAGGGCAAAATCTCGATCTTGGCTAAGCACTGGGTGGTTTACCATGGTGATCGCCATCGAAATTTGTGACAGCATTCATGTGTATGGCATGGTTCCTCCTAATTACTGTGTGTAAGTAGGACATTGTTTTCAGCATTGACTATAAGAAGCTGCCAGTCTTGCAAATGTTAACAGAAGTTGTTACCTCTGTTGCCCGAAGAGGGAATGTAAAATGTGGTGCAGTGTCTTTTATCAAGGTGACCTCCTCCGTGCAGAGCATTGAAATTTACTGAATATTGCAAGGTGCACAACACAGTTCCTCCATGGAAGAGACCTTGTTACTTTAAAAAGTATGCGATTGGTCAGTGAAATTGTTAATGCAGTATCAGTGAATCTAGAAAGGACCAACTTCGTTAACCATTTTATTTATATGGTACTTTGTGTACCCTGAAATAAAGGCTTATCTCAGAAAAGTGCCAAAAAATAACTAAATTGGCATCAAAGAATGTTGTTTCTTAAATTTATTTATTACATATATTTATTATTTAAAATAGATAAAATGTAAAAGCAAGACAAAATATATATCTGTTTAATTTGTGCTAATTTGAGCGTTGAAATCCACATTTTTTTTGAGATGGAAAATAGTCTAAATTTGAAAGGAAGTCAGGCTGATAATTAAATGTTTAAAATAGAAATTATTACTTTCAGCACTAATCTCAAGTCCTGGTTAATAACGTTTCATAACCATCACATCACAAAGCCACTGACAAACACCTTGCTGAAGTTCCATCTCATAATCTGGGTTAATATGCAGACATTCACTATTGCAAGGAAGAAATGGCAAAGATTAGGTGCTGTCTTCTATCTGCACACATACCATCAGCTAATTCATTTTTTGGCTTAATAATTTCATTAACATTCCACAATAATGTTTTTTTTCATCATTTTGTTTGCAAACTTCATTTGTTTGCACTCTGTGTATTTCACACCTTGTCTGTTTGGCACTAAATTTATGTTTGTCTAGGAACAATGTACTTTGCTGCTGTATACATCAGAATTTCCCCCCCGGGACCAATAACGTTCATATAATTTATTTTCACAGAATGGGGCCCCACCCAAAACGCAAAATGCCATACCACTACTATAAGCCAAGGGGCCCAGACGAATGCCTGACTTATCTGCAGAACGAAAGAGGGCGTATGGGAAACCATCACCGCTTCATTACTGAGAAGCAAGTGTTTGCACGCTGGGCCAAGCTTTACAACATCACCTTTTCCCATCCAAGGTGGTGATGCAAGGAAGGGTTCTAGGTCCTCGCAGCCTAGGGTGGCTGGCTACGTCCAGACCCTTCTAAATCCCATTCACACAAATGTACTAAATCATGGCCTAAGATCTGCTAGCCAGGAGATATAAGTGGGTGGGTTGGTTTGATTTCTTATGGTGTTTCTGAGATCATGCTGGGTTTACCCGGAACACAGGGAATGCCATAGATCAAGTGATAATGTATGGGGAACTATCAGGATAGAAGGTAGGAGCCATGTTAGTAGGCCCTCCACAACCACTGAATGTTTCATTGTTAATTAGAAAGAAGCTATGAATTTGAGAATGTGTAAATTTCTCTGAAAATAGGATTTTCTGAGATTGGCTAATGATTTGTAAATAAGAATTATATACGTTGATTTCCTAAAGATGTATTTTTACATGTTTATAGTGTTTTTTTTTTTTTTTTCTTTTTAAATAAGTGTTGACTGATGTTGGAAAAATTACTTACCGCTGGAACAAATGGCATTTTGGGAAAATTCTTAGACACTGAATGTAATGAAGTAAGTAACCAACATATGATGTTTGAACAAATCAGCAAAACCTTTTATACTGTGTGATTTCATTTGGTCACATGGCTTATCCATATACCCATGGTTGCTCACAGTGCTAGTATTTTAGCATAAATTGTCACTTGGGAGTACTGTGGACAGATTATTCTTTGTTGACAAGAATCCATGAAGTGTCATTGTCTGGCAGTATGACCACAAATGTACTGTCCCATCTGATAGTTGATTCTACAAGTTTGTTATTGCACACATATACGCTATTTTGTGACAATAGGTGAGAAATGTGGAAGAAGAATGTTACTATTGTGAAACCTTTTGTTCTACTTTACAGAACGATGTTAGAATTGTAAAAGGCATGCAGATATTCAAATGAATATGTTTTTGAAAAGATGTATTATTGGTTGTTTCATTTGATTGTATTAAGTGTCCAAGTAACACATAGAGGTGCACTGATCCAATATTCTGATCAGTGTCGGCACCGATCCAGACCTATTTTAACAGATTGGGCATCAGCCTGATCCACATCCGATACTTAGTTTTTGGCAGTCTGTAAAGAGAGCTCATATTTCTTGTTAAATCTATTTGTACAATCAATCACAGGACAGCTCTTTCCTATTTTAGATGTTTTTGCGGCATTGAAGTTGAACGTCACGCCACTGCCTTCGCTGTAGGCGGAGCGTGAGGGCATCGGATCGGGTGCTGGCGATCTGGGAGTATTTTACGCTTTTAACAGCTACTAGTAGTGATTTGCACTCTTTGTAAAAACAAAGTTTTGAGAGGTGGAAGTAGCGTTTAGTGGAAAATCCCACTAAACGCGCACGCAAATGTGTGAGACAACGTGGCTCTCACCACTTCTCTTGGAAGATATTCAGACTGAACTGCAAAATGCCTCAAATGCTTAAAACAAGATGGACGAATGAGGCGGAACAGTATGTTATGTTTCTAGTAACCTAATTAAACATTTCTGGCATACATTTTATTTATATTTAATAGTTAAAGCTATTAATATACAAAAGTATAAATATAGATCATTATATTAAAAAGAGGTCTTGTATCAGTATCGGCAGTTGTGGATTAGAATTGTATCAGAAACATCTGGATCAGCCCATCCCTACTATGCGGGTATAGCTTGGTTTCTTGAACTTTGAAACATCCTATCTGGCATCTATTAACCAGTTTCTGTAGCCTATTTTACCTTTGTAGGGATTCATGAAAGTTTAAATACTTTTTCTGAGTCATTTAAGTTTCATTATAATTCTCGGTCATCCAACAAACTGTTCTTAAAATTTCAGGTCATCTAATTTAGTATTTTTACACTTCCTGAAACTCGCGTGTGTGTGTATGTGTATATAGTGAGTAATTTATGAAATATGAGATTTTAAGTTGGTACATGCATTAAGGCAGTTTACTTAAAGGCGAAAATTGCACAATTATATCAATTTGTACATTCTTGTAAGTTCGTCATAGACTGCAATGATGAAGAATTTTGAAAAGTTAAAAATGACAATTATTACAATGGTAAAATTATACAAAATTTATAAATTATACCATTATATAAAAATTAAACCATATAAAAAAATCTATACTCTAATTTGTATCATTTTAAACTTCTGTGACGGCTTATCTCTTTCATGAAGATTCCGGTTGATCTAACACAGGTGAATCATATTTTTCTATGAACACCAAAACCAATTCAGTGGATTGTATTCACTATTCCAGTTACACTGACACATCACACCCATAATGTTCCATTCCTGGTGCCCTGCATTTCCTACATTAGACTATGAATCACTGCCAACAGTATTTTTCATCTGCTAATTTATTTCAGTTCTCTTGCAGGGAAACAGTGGATGGTTAAAAGCAGCTTCCTTTAGATTTTTTTTGTGGATTTCAGGCCACTTTACACAGCTTCAAAGTTGATATGTCACTAAAAGGGTTTCCATGCAATCAAACAGTAAGCATCATTCTCACTTATAACAACTAGGTTAACTTCAGAAGAAAAGGTTTAAAAAATACCAGAAATATTTCCAAATAAATATTTAAGGAACGTCTTAATGTGCAGGCGACAGTAAACTGCTTTTCAGTTAAGGTTACACTTAAGGGTTTTTGTCATAGGATAATTCCTCGAATCACTGAACCTTGACACCAGGGAATACTGCAGAAATCTTCGGTCTTAATATTGAAAGAGAAATCAAAATGGCTTCCTGTTGAAGAAAAAAAAATACATCATTTAGTTGCATATTTTCCTAAAATTCATGAAGCCACAAAAAGAAAGCCAAGCAATACAAGAGGAGGAAAATATCTTTCTACCTTCTGTACATTACCTCAGTGCGAATGGTCCTACTTCCCTGGTTAGGGCAAGTGTTGAGGTAATGGTCAAATAAGACGCTGGGGTCAGTGATATCCAGGTTCTGGTCGGTGTCTACACTGGCCTCCAGACCCTGCACGCCTCCAAATACCACAAGCAGGTGTCTGCGGCAGACATTAAAGCAAATCTATTTGGGGACCCATGATATTTCCATCAGTACACTGAGGAAAGCTGGAAGGCTCAGCCCCATGCGCGTACACACACACACACACACACACACACACACACACACACATGCAAGCACACACACACACACGTGCACGTGCACACACACAAAGTTCTGAATATACAGATGAATTTCTGCTGAAGCACAAAATATCATACTGAAACGACCTACTTGAATGGTGATAGCGTCAAATGGTCAACATTGCTGCCTCTCTCAGATGTGCCAACTGTCAGATCATAACCATCCTTATGCGGACACTCTGTAAACACGTTACCTGTGAACGTATGGGAATAACCAGTTCATAGCCATTAAATCCGTCGGCTATCACAGAAAAGATCTGAAATAAAATGGTTCTGTTTGGTGTACAAATCGGTAGGACCACGTCGGGTCTAGTCACTTTGACAAATTATGACAGCTGTACAGTCTTCATACACCGCATTTGTTGTGTGACAGGGCAGCCGGAGGGTTAAACACGAAAAACACAGAAGAAGAGACTGAAACCTTCCAGTTTTAGTTTCCGTTGTAGTCTTTTCGAAGGGTTTTCCCCCAACACATGCCAATAAAATATCTGGTAGTCTAAATAGGGAAAATGCTATTTTGAGACAGGATGAAAAATGCCTAAGCTACAAATCATCCAAAAGATGCAATAACTCACTGAGACAGGACGCCAGGCGCACTGAGTATCCCCAGTAGAGGCCGCCGTCACTCCGGGGGACGTGGGGGGCCACCACAACCCCCTTGTACACCCTGCTCTCTGCTCAAAGGTAAATAAGGCACACGGACCTACATATTACTGCACTTAAACAACAGAGACTCAGTCACCCATTCGGTCCAAGGCAGTGAGCATTACCTGATCTCTGATTCTTGCTTAAGCATACTGTGACTCTTAAACCGGCCTGTAGCTGCTTGTCAATCTGTACTTCCTAAGGAAAGAATAATTAACCTGTAATTTGACGCCTTTAGCCAGAAAGTGGCTATTCTTTCTTACATTCCCACAAGTTCACCTTTTGACAGTTGCTCCTTGCAGAGTATAATCACCATGTAGTGTGGGTATCCATAATCACAAAACATTTCATACTGCAGAAATATGGATAATACCTATATCATGTAAAACCTTGTGTTGTCTTTACTAAGAGAGCACTCACCTTACATAAACACTCAGATCATTTATATGGATACCAGTTTCCCTCCTTTAAGCATTCATTAACTGGTTAGTACACTCAGGGAACAGAGGTGAAGTACCCATCTGTGCTTCTAGTCACAAGACCAGGTTCCTCACTATCATTCGGACATCAACTTCTCTGCATGAATATCAGTGCCTGACAGGAGCTCTAACCTTCCTCATGCCACAGTTGACTAAAGAGCCTTTTTCTGGTTTGCACGGTCTGTCCAGCACAACCCCTTCCCGAAACTCCGCCTCCTCATCCATCCTCATGTGATGAGGACTGTCCAAAGGATTCAGCAGCCCTGAAAAAAAGTCACTCTTCATTAATACAAGTTCATAGGCCCAGATAGCTCACAAAGTATGCGCAAAGATGGCAGCAGTAAATTCATAGTGAACTCACCGGCAAATTGCAGATCTTGATGCTTGGGGAAGAAAGACTTGCGTAGATACCTTGAAAGACAGACACTTCTTGAGCATAAAAAGACTGACAATGTAGGATGAGAAGGATTTCATCAAAGTGGGCTTACTGTGGACACTCCAAGTACTGGAGAATGCGGGCTAGCTGCACACAAGCATTTCCCTTTTTTCCAACACCCTTAAATTCTCCTGCAACACTCCTGCAAAACATAAACAGTATGTATTGATCTCCATACTGGATACTAACACTGAAAATGGATAAATAAATTCAAGTACGGCATGAACATAGATTCCAATGAAGACCATACACTCACTTTGGATCTTCTCCATATTCATCAAATATGACGACTTCATCGATACAAAACACTGTGCAGGCCCTTGCTATCTGTCCTGCCAGGTAGGTCCGCAGTTCTGGAGACTGGGCATTGTCCAGGACGGAACCAGGCAAGGCAATGCTCACGGTGTATGGCCGTCCTGCAGACATGCATCACAGGACACCAAGTTCAGTACAAACTAACTGCACCTGGAGTAATACGCCGCCCCCGTCCCAAGCGCCGCCCCTCCCTCTCCACCCTTTCCCACATGCGCCGCCCCCGTCCCGATTGTGCCCTTTCGCGCATACGCCGCCCCCGTCCCGAGCGGCCGCCCTTTCCCGCATGCGCCGCCCCCGTCCCGAGCGGCGGCCCTTTCCCGCATGCGCTGCCCCCG
>JABFDZ020000118.1:15987869-15999648 GCA_019775955.2 Pollimyrus isidori | reverse complement strand
CATGCGTGTAACTAAACTCTTCAGCCAATAAGGGCAAAGGTGTGTCATCACAGAGGCAGTTCCAGTTTGTGCAGCCGGGTGAGAGGTCACAATGCATCGAACCGTAATGCATTGCATCAGGATCAGAATGCGTTGCTTTAAGTCAGCGCTGTAAACAAGTCGAACGCACCCAATGACCGAACTGGGAAAACAAGCTGAAACGCGGACTTAATACAGAGGACTAATGACAACAACCAGAAACAGCTGATCAGATAGGGATCCCACACAAGGTTAACGAGGGGGCGTGGCACACAGAAGGAGAGGACGATCAGGGCAGGACAGGGGTAACGTTGGGGTAAGATCTTTACTGTTTTGGAAGCCATTAAGAAAAAATGCTATTCTTGTTTTATCCTGTTTATTTTGTGTTTAAATTCTTAATAAAAAACATATTTAGGTGTAATTTTGGGGGGCCGGGAACCAATTGATTTGGTTTCCATTATTTCTTATAGGAAACATTCAATCAAAACAGAAATCGATCCGGAATGGATTAAGTTCGAGAACCGAGGTACCACTGTATTTATTAAATTTCATTACTGGAGCTTGCCACATGCTACTTGTTGCGTCCTGCGACGTCCGCTCCGTTCCAGCCCCGTGTGTGCCACGCCCACCACTTTACCTCCTGTGATTGCCTAGTGTTTCCACCTGTGTGGCGCTGCCGTACGCCTGTCTTGTGCTTTGTCTCATGTATTTAGGTCTGCGTCTGCATCTTTTCCGGCAGACGCGGCATTGACGTTGTTTTATGTCAGTGGTGTGTGCCAATAAACCTGTGTATTCCCCGTATCCTGGCCTGGATTCCCTCCTTGGTCGCCTTGCACCGCTGCATACGCAACACTACTGTTTTGGTAAATCATGGAAGTAATAAGCACTGAAGTGGTGATGAAGAAAAGAACAGCACAACATCATTTACAAGAGGAGATTAGTAGTTAAACCAAGTAAAAATATGTTGATGGTGTGGCAGGACTTTTTTGCAGTTTAAGGTCTGAGGCATTTATTGAACAAAGATACGTAGAGTATATTTTGGGTAAATTTCATCTCCTTTTTTGTTTTGTAGATATATTAACTCCAAATATTTCGGATAACTACAATGTGATATCACGCAGCCTTATGCACAATACATACATATGTGGACACCCCTAATTGGAGGAATTACCTTATTAAGCCACACCCATTGCTTTCACAGGTGTGTAATTAAGCACAGTCATGCAGTCTCCCCAAATGATGATTAGCAGTAGGATGGGTGTTAGCAATTTTCTATTTGGCACCATCATAGGACACAATCGTCCCAAGTCAGTTGACCATATTTCTGCCCTGCTAGAGGTCACTTATGAAGTGTTTGGCTACACAAGCTCACAGAGAGGGACCTGATCACCCAACATCAAGACCAAATCTGAATGGCAGCAAATCCCACCAGCAATGTTCCAGCATCTAATGGAAAGCCTTCACTGAAAAGCAGAGGCTATTATAGCAACAATGGACAAACCAACTTCACCCTTGGTTTCAGAATGAGATTTGGAAAAGCTGGTGTCCCATACTTTTGCTCATATAATGTACATAATTATATGCAACACATGAAGCGTGGTGTGAATAGTAATCACCCTAAATGTAACGCTAATATGGTTCTGAACTAAAACTATGAATTATGCTAATTTAAGCAGGAGCAAACTGTTAAACAGAAGTAGAAACCACTAAATTGTTCTTTCAGTAGCAATATTATTATGATAATAACTATAAACAACCAATAGAGAGGCCATTCAGAAAGGGACACCGATCAGGTACAGCATTAAAACCACCTGTCTAATACTGTGTAGATCCCTATCATGCCTCCAAAACAGTTCTGACTCACCGAGGCCGGGACTCCACAAGACCTCTGCGGGTGTCTGTGGTCTCTGGCACTTAGATGTTAGCAGCAGAGCCTGTAAGTCCTGTAAGTTGTAAGGTGGGGCCTCCATGGAACAGACTTGTTTGTCCAGTACATCCTAGAGATGCTTCATCAAATTGAGATCTTCGGAATTTTGAGACCAAGTCAACACAATTTGAACTCTTTCCGTGTTCCTCAAAGCATTCCTGAGCAATTTCTGCAGTATGGCAGGGCACATTATCCTGCTGAAATAGACCACTAGGGTCACAGAATACCGTCGCCATTAAAGAGTATACTTGGTCTACAACAATGTTTAGGATGGTGGTACATGTCAAAGTAAGAGCCACATGAATGCCAGGACCAAAGGTTTCCCAGTAGAACACTGCCTCCACCTGTTTGCCTTCTTCCCATGGTGCCCATCGCTCCTCACACACATCAATGAGTGTTTAGCACCCATTACCCCATCACTGGTTCACTGGTTTACTTGGATCAATACATACTGGAAATAGACCACAAGACTTGCCGTTCAGAAGATGCTCCAACCCAGTTCTCTAGTCAACACAATTTGGCCCTTGTCAAAGTCACTCAGATCATTACACTTGCCCGTTTTTCTAGGTTCCAACACGTCAACTTCAAGCACTGACTGTTCACATGCTTACTATACAATGGCACTCGACAGGCGGAATGACATGATCGGTGTTATTAACTGTCAGTTGTTTTAATGTTATGGCTGATCGGTCTAAATACAGACTGTTCGACATGACATAAGCTTCAATGATATGTGGTATGATAAGTAGGAAAAGACACGAGGGTAGGTTAATCTAGATATCAAAACTCGTGGTAACTATACGACAGAAACTACCGATAACACGGTAATTAACCCAAAAACTAAAACTAGCAGGCGAACTGATCGCCGGACATCCCGCAGATGAGATACAGCGTGCGTGACAATATTTATGTACGAAACACCTGGATGCACTGTTACATCTATAGCATAAGATTAAAAAATATCTTTCAGTTACAGACTTACAGTTACTAACAAACTTGCAAAAATGAAACACTGGGAATTGTAAAATAACTTACGTTCTGCTTTCCATTTTTTCCAGTCAACCTTTTCTTCCCCCTGCAAAACAATCGCATAGTGTAAGTTCACATGGCAAACTAGAAGCCATGCGAGGTAGCATGTTATGTAGCTAACAGAGAATAATAATGTAAAAGAAAATCAAATTGGGCCTCGATGGATAGCGCAGCTATATCTAGAAAACAGGACAATAAAAAATACGCGATCATGCTCAGAAACCTGTTTTAAAAGCATCTTATCCGTCTTCAGTTCCACTCGAAGCGCCATGACTTAGTCGACAGAGGGAAGGGAGCCTCTTGTGCGCATGCGCGCCGCGTTATACTTCCGTTTTATGGAGATCGATGTAGTCCGGTTTGCAGTCCTATGATTTATGATATGGACAGAATGTTATACCGCTCAGTGCGCTCACTGTGAAAATCTCCACAATTTTCTAATTATATTTCTCTCTATAAACAATGCTTTATTGTTTAAGTTCATATATTTGACTTCCTAGTATAACAGTACTCACATGGTCAGTAGTGACCTAATGGTTAAGGATACAACCTTAATTGTGATTGAAAGGTTGCTAGTTTGAATCCATGATCAGCACATTCCCATAAGTGAGGTGCTGCTCACTGCAATGTCACATATGGATTAAATACAACAGACATGGTATATCAACAATTAATTACGTCTAGAGATCCTACTTCCTAAAAACTGATGCAGTACAGAATTCTATTTCAATTCAAAACTCCACTACCTTTCCAAATGGTAAGAAAAATGCAGTAAGAAAAGTACAGGCTTACAATATTACTGAATTAACTAAATAAAATAAAATATGCCAAAATCTGCTTTCTGTTTGAATCTGGTGATCAGTGGTCATTGTTAACACACCACAGCACACAGTGCACAACAACAAAATGTGTCCTCTGCATTTAACCCATATGTGACATTGTGACAAAAAAATTCTTGTGTCAACATTCAGCCTCCGGATAGTCATCCAATCACTAATGTGTAACAATTTCAACAGACAATAATTAAAATTTCCCCAGGTGCTTTATCCACATTATTAAGGAATTATGAATATTAGTGTTGGGTAGATTCTAGATCAGGGATGTCAAAGTCAAATACATTAGAGGGCCAAAAAACCAAGTTTGCTACAAGCCGAGGGCCGGACTAGTTCAGTGTTTCTTAAAACATATTAAAATGATTGCATGTAACCTATTGAACAGAGACCTAACACATTATACTGTATTTTATTTAATGATTAAATGAACAATCCAACATTTTTTATGGCTCTGTCACTAATTTCAAGTGAATACATTTTTCAACAGGTTCACAGACAAAAACAAACTTCCTTCAAAGAAGAGTGAGTTCGCGGGCTACCGTTGCATTGTGGGGAATGGAGTATTGGTGCGTGCAAAACAGCAGCAGGCGGCTGGGGCCTGCAGGCCGGTTCTAATACTAATCAAATATCATCCCGGGGGCCTTGACTTTGACACCTCTGTTCTAGATCATTCTGCATTTTTACTTAAATGTTGCCAGGAAGTTCCCGTCAGCATGGAATTTCACAGTTTAGGTTCATGGTGCACATTTGCATGCATCTTAGCATCACCTAACAATATGCACTCAGTGAATGACCACTTCTAGCCAGCATGCTTTGAAGTTCTTGATAGAATGTTTCAAATTCCAAAAATTGAAAAAACAAACCAGGCTTTCCAGCTCATTTTTCATCCTGGCTGCATTTCTTTAGTTTGGCACTCTGAAAAAAATGTGTTTTTAATGACCAACAAGACTCATAATAGATCACTCTTTGGTAATTATTCTTCTTGTCCTTCCAGCATGGTTCTAATCACCTGACTAGCATATACCATTAATTATATAGCGTATACCATTAATTCCCAAAATTCCCACAGAACCTACTGAAACTTTGATCTGTATTTTTACTTACTGAACCTGAACTTTCCAGCGCTGCACAAAAACCGTTTCAGTTAACTTTTCTGGCTATAAGTATATTTACCCAAATGCTGTTTTTCAGTCAATGCTGCATTTTAAAACAATACAGGATTGTACCCCTGCCCTGTGCTGTGATCCTGTGCAAGATGAGGGGGGCATAAGAAGATTGATGGATGGATGATAAAAACAAGAGTCAACAGTTCTGAAATTAAGGTAAGATGACTGTGTTTCAGTAGCCACAGGTAGTTCATATACAGGATGCTGGTCTGCTGATCATTGCACCTGATTTGTGTCAAGGGATCTACAGCAGAAACTTGCATAAGAGGAGTTGAATCAAGCTGGGGTCAGTCTCAAAACTGCCGCCAATCACAGTGTGAGGCAACGGCGCCATCTGCTGTGCAGTCTATAGCTCACCTAAAGGCTACTACCTGAGAGAAAATTGTTTTTAAAATGGACATTTAAAACACCTAAAGTTAAAAAAGCTAAAGTTCAAAATATAGCAGAACCCAAAAATGACACCCATAAACTTTACTGACAAACATTTTAACTCAGAATGACACTTTAATGAATCTTATTATTAACCCTTAGAAAAGACAAGAAAAATGTCAAACCTTCCCATCCCAGTAAGAGGTAGCAAACAATCATTTAAAACTAGATTGACCCGACAATAGGTTTTTACTCGATCATGTACAAGAGAATTAAGAACAAACATTGCATACAGGCAAGGCTTTTTGAATTCTCATCAGAATTATTTTACTAATTCTACAGCTGAGATTGGGTTAGTAGTTTCACAATTATAGTGCAATATTTCTTGTACAAGTTAAAATAGCTCATATCATAAAATATAAAATATGTTGCCAAAATAATAGTGACCAGTTTTTGCAATGAAACCTGACAATACTGACAACTCTTCATTCTCAGGAGTGTTTAAACACTGACTAACATTGTCCCTTTAATGCTGGGTAACACAAGAGCGTGAGTGAGGCTGGGCTACTCCATCTGCAGTCTGCTTTTACTCCATTTCCTAAGAATCTCTTCTGCTGCATTTAGGGTCGAGTCTTCCTGTTAGACAGAGAGCACAAGACTTCATTGCCTCTGAAGCAGGTTTATACTGTTAGGACCATTTCAAGTCCTTGTAGAGGTTTACCTTCACAAAACAGAACCTGATGTAATTTTCAAAATCCTTGCAGTGTTCCGGACTATAAAAAGCAGACACTGGAATGGTGGCTAAGCCCTGTTCAAACAAGAAAAGCATGTGAACATCACCTCCCATAAATCAATATTGTAGCTAATACAGAGTATGTATACCATATGTCCCTCCTTAAAAGGGATAAATTGTATTTAAAAGGTAATATAATACAGAAATTGTAAGAGAAAAGCAAATTCCCATATATAAACTGCTTGGGTTACTATGTTGTTGGAAGTAACCCTAATCATTGTTGGGGCTATAAAAAACAAAATATAAAAAGCAAAAATGTCAAACCTGAATAAAAAGCAAATGAGAATTCTTATTAGAAGTTCACAGAAGCTAATTTATGTATTATCTGTGATTTGCTTTAGGTTTACCGATGCTGGACACCATTACCTTTTTCTATGACCTACTACCCTTTCTGCTTTGCATAGATCTAGATTGATCTAGATCAGTTATTTGGAGAGTAATCGATGTGTTTACCTTATTCTTGATGAGCCACTTCACAAACCTGTTATCATACGGCTCATCTTGGGCTTTGGAATCTGGCAGATCTACCTCTTACCCATGAAAAAGGGAGAAAATATTAAATGTCTCTTCCAATAAAACAATAAGTGCACAAATGCTTAGAAAAATACTTGCTTTTAACCCCGACTCTAGCCTCTCCAGGCTAACAAGGACCTAACATGTATGCATGCAAGGGACTGATGCACTTACTCATGGCTGAAATATCTGCGATCATGAAGTAGCCTCCCTCTGGAATGACAGGCTGAAGACCAACGTTCGAAAGGCACGCAGCCAGCTTCTGGCGCTTCAGCTGAAGCCTTTCAGGCAGCTGGAGGAAGTAACTTTCTGGGCTCCCAAAACGATCAAATTCCCTCTGAAATCCATGGGCCACTGCCTCCTGAGTGGCAGGTCATGTGACAGGAAGTGATTATCTACACACCATAAACTGATCTCTATTCCATGTAAGAAGTACCAACATGCAAATGTTGACTGTCTAATGCCATCTCGATTAAAGACTCTTTAGTAACCAATATACAAGGAATCAAGAATGGGAAAATAAAATTATAATTAATAACTTGTTTACTTATTGATTAATGTTCAAAAAGAGCTGTGCAATATGAGATTTCATGTGCGATTACCTGCGCAGCGGTGGCACAGTGGTACACAGAGTTCTGATGGACTGTTTTCAGATGGGTCAGGAGGGCTCCACACCCAATGGCCCAGCCCACCTAATATGAAATCCAGAGAAATCATATAAACACAGTTTGGGGTCCAGAACCATACATAGCTCTGCTGAACAGATGTCTGCCGGAGGCCTACCTTCCATCCTGTGGCACTAAAGGTCTTCCCCGCACTCCCAATGGTTATCGTTCGCTCCCACATTCCAGGCAGACTAGCTGCGCAGACAATTAAGAAAAAGCAGTTAATACATTAAACATCAAGACGAGCACCGCCCATAACCTCAAACCCTAGTACGGTATTATAGAGATCTGGGCAATTCAAGTATTCAGATTTAAAAAAAAAAAAAAAAGACCACACCTATTTTAATGTGCTTGGCTCCCTCATAGGTCAGCCACTCATACACCTCGTCGCTGATACAGACCACATCGTGCTTCACACATAGGTCTGCAATAAGCTGCAGCTCTTCCTGTTTGTACACCTATAGTGGTCGGGGTGCCGGGGACAGAGTGCAGTGGTAGTCAGTCCAGCCACAGGAATGTCACACATGCATGGCCCTCAGTCATGCGAGACAGTCACCTTTCCCAGCGGGTTGTTCGGTGTGTTCAGGACGATGGCTTTCGTGCGCCGTGTAAATTTACTGGCCAGTTCATCAGGAGACAAAACCCAATCTGCACTGGATACAGATCTGTCCTTTGTCTAAGAGAGTAGATGCATTTAAAACTTAGTTTCCATGAACCTAGACAAAAGTTACAAATCAATTTAAAGCCTAAGCTCTTATTCGTAATAATTACACATTTATAAAGATAGTAGAGGTTTCCATTCAGTTAGGATTTAAGAGATTATTAAATCATAATAGGCAGGACTCACGGGCCTTAAGGGGACATAAACAGGTTTTCCTCCTGCCATTTTAACCATCGGCTGGTAACAGTCGAAAAATGGTTCGATGATGATCACCTGGAAAAATCAGAGTTAGAGTCAGACAAATCAGGATGAGAAACAGACGTCGAGGAGGAAGCAGCGTCGGAACTACCTCATCACCCTGGTCCACCAGGGCCTGGAAGGCGCAGAAGAGGGCCTCGTATGCACCCACAGTGACCAGGACATCCTCCATCGGGTCGACCTCCCGGCCCATAATCCTTCCAAAGAACTTGGCTAGCATCTTCACGAGAGGCGGATGGCCCTGTGAGGGCGTAACACCACTTCCTGTCACCCTGTGACTTCAGTGCAGTTCTCCACCAAAAACATACTTAAAGCATTCTTACACTGTTGCACCATTTGCCCATGCAGTATTTCACAGAGTGCTGAACCTCTCCCCATCCTCACTGCACAGAAACACTCCGGGGGGCTCTTGTAATACCCAATCACCTTGCTGACCTTTTGCCAATTAACCTAATTGGCTGTAAGATGTTCAACCAGGTGTCTTATTTTAGCATTATACAATGTTTCCAGAGTTTTGCTGCCCCTGCCCCAACCTTTCTGGAATGTTATTGTGGCATCAAATTCAAACTGAGCATATATTTGTACATTTTACACAGCATCCCAACTTTTTTGGAATTCAGGTTGTATTTAAGCTTGCAACAGAACATCATTGAGCTCTGTAATATTCTTAAAATAAATAAGACATCAGAGAACAAGGGACTTACAAAAGCACGCGTGTACTGATGAAGCCTGTATTCTCCGCTCACAGCCTGACGGAAAGCCTCCTGAACAAAGTCAGGTGGAGGGAAATCTGGAAAACCCTGGCCAAGGTTCACGACCTTATAATCTGCCGCCAGCTGAGTGAACTCCACCCTGCCAGGACCAAAGCACACATGTGGCCAGGAGGGAATCAGAGCATACCTACTGTTCCTCATTGCTTTTTAAGTTGCACAGAACAATATATTGCGAGAATAGGGTTCAACATATGCAAGTATAACGGGTCACCAATATCTCTTCAAATTAAATGCATAAAATCTAAACAGTCGCTCATTTATTAACCACATGAACTGAACCTTAGCCAGTGTCATCTGCAGGAGTACAGAGTTATTGTGTGGGTTACCTATTATAAGCTGGGAGCAGAGTGGGAAGGGATGGAGACACCAAGATATACAATGTAATATAAGGCACTTCCACAAGAATGCCAGAATTATATTAGAGGGAAAAAATGCACATTCAGTATAATTTTGGATGCATAAGGAGTCTCCTCTTCTGATATACCATTCGGTATAATATACCATTCGGTATAATAACTGCTATAGTTTAATGTTTTTTAATGGTCATGCCAGAAACATTCCTGCCACGCTGAAAAAGTTTACTGGCTCTCTAGAAAAAAAAAAAAAAAAGACACCAATTTGTACCTTTGCTTGTGACTGGATAGGCCACTTGTACCTTAGCTGAAGGTAATTGTACCTTTTAAGGTACACAAACTGAGGAACATTTTTGTACCATTGAGGGTTCACTAAAAATTGCACATGTGGATGAAACCCCAAAATAAATGACCATTTGATTTTTTTTTTCTATATGACATTTAGATTTTTACCAGTCACAGATTTATTGTAAAAGAACAAAGTATGTAACTCAATATATTCAATATGCAATTCTTTTAAATATCCGTAGTGCTTTAGGCCAGCAACCATTCAAGTAATTACCAAATATTTTTGTCCACTCCTTCAATTCTGCGCGCGTGCAGCTGACGTGACATCATTATCTAAGCAAACAAAAATTAAATTACGTCATATATTAATATTATTGGAAGAATAGATTAGTCGTTCATTTTATTATTTCTGTCCACGGTGACTGAAAAATTTGCAAATAAGCTGTAAAATGTTTAATCTGTAACTCAAGTCAAGTGTCAGGTGGAGGAAGCAAACACCCTTTGCAAAACTTTACAAAACGCATTGTTGTCATTGCTTATTATTAGCCACTGCTCATTCCGCTCTTATCTCCTCTTCTTAAAAACAGAAAGTTTTCAACTTATGAAACGTATTTCATATTCAACTTGTTAGTCAACACAGCCTGCCACCAGAGCCGGAGAGAAAAAACACTTTGCGGCAGAGCCCACCGGCCAGTCACCTGTTACTTGTCTAAACAATTTTTACAGTTATTTGACTTATTTCTAAATGAGGCTTTTTCATACAATCACATATTCGTGGCAGGGGGTGCCTGGCTCTGGTGTATAACTGTATTATTATTCGATGGTCCCTGGAAATACTGAAAACCCCACCCCGATTATTTTTATACACGTACCTTTACAGGATGAATTTTAGAGACAGTTGTTTTATTCAGACACACGCCAACCACAATTGCAGAAACTGCTCTGAGCATAACAGTGCGGATTCTTCACGTTTCTCTAACATGAGGCAAAAACAATAATTATGAACATGACATAATATATGCATTTACGTACACGTAATTAGTATTAGATAACAGAAATACACAATAAATCACTGAGAACACTGCTGACCAATGTCTCATACTCAGAAGCCAGAAAGAACCGATGAAATGACTTACCTTGGTTTACACTGAAAATATACGCCAGAGTATTCGCAGCGCTCTATATCCTAAAGGTAGACTGCCGTGTCAATTTTATAAAGACACTGGGACTGTGAGTTGGTGTTTCACTTCAGCTTTAAGTCCCTCCCCGTGAACTTTGGTCGCTATAGGTGTAATTTCCTGTGCAGACCGGGCGAATGGTGGTGCGCCCTGTAGGATAGGATTGCTATGCATTATTATTATAGCTATACCGATTTGGACCACTGCGCGTTATTATTATAGCTATACCAATTAGGACCACTGCACGTTATTATTATAGCTATCCCCGTCAGAGCCCCTAAGCTTTATTTATTATTACAGCTATACCCATTAGGACCACTGCGCGTTATTATTATAGCTATCCCCGTCAGGGCGACTATGAGTTATTATTACAGTTATACAAGTCAGGGCTCCTATGCGTTATTATTACAGTTATACCCGTCAGGGCTCCTATGCATTATTATTATAGCTATACCGATTAGGATCACTCTGTATTATTATTATAGCTATACCCATTAGGGCTGCATAACATGCGTTATTTGTTATAGCTATACCCATCAGAGCTCCTATACGTTATTACAACTATACCTGTCAGGGTTCCTATGCGCTATTATTACAGCTATGCCCACCATGGACATAACCAGGAAACATTTGATCCTCCAGTAGGTTTTTAAATACCTCAAAATTATGGCCATTGATTTTCGTTTGGTATTGAGTAAAAAAACACTCTAAAGTTAACAAGATGAAACGATCAACTTATCACTGTCCCATCCCAGAATTTGGTTTGTTTGACAGAGTCCAGCCCTCATGCAAGCCTGTTTGGGACAAGCATGTGGAAGATTTACGAATGAATGCAAACCTGCTTCATAAAGCCGTAAAAAGGGGCAATAGGATGTTGGGGTGGGGCGGCATGGTGGTGCAGTGGTTAGCACTGTTGCCTCACACCTCTGGGACCCGGGTTCTCGTCTCCGCCTGGTTT
>JABFDZ020000118.1:15956353-15982407 GCA_019775955.2 Pollimyrus isidori | reverse complement strand
CCGTTGCTTCCGGGATAGGCTCCGGACCCCCCGCGACCCAGTAAGGATCAGCGGTTTGGAAAATGGATGGATGGATGGATGGAAAGGCACTCTACACATTTTGTCGCGGTGATTATTAATTAAAGCATGATCAGATGATTTAACTTTTTCCCTGTAATTTTACAGGATTACAATTCTGGTCAACAGAGGTTATGTTCCAAAGAAGAAGATTAAACCAGAAACAAGAATAAAAGGACAGGTAAAAAGAATTTAGATGTGGTACCACAGCTGCATCTGTTAGCGTTCCACTTCTGTGGTCTTTAGCAAGTCCCACACTTATCTTTTAGGTGGAAGATGAAGTGGACCTGGTTGGCGTGGTGAGGTTAACAGAACAGCGTAAGCCTTTTGTGCCAAATAACAACATAGAGGGGAACCGATGGCACTTCCGGGATGTGGAAGCAATGACCAAGGTCACCGGTGCAGAACCCATTTTCATTGATGCTGAGCTTGGTAAGCAAGTTTCTGTCCATCTTTTAATTCAACCTTGAATTGAGCAGATGGAGTAACAAATATTTCTTTAGCCAGCACAATTCCCGGAGGGCCCATTGGGGGGCAGACACGCATATCCCTCAGGAATGAGCACATGCAGTACATAGTGACATGGTGAGTCTGCAGTTTTGTTTTAGTTTGTTTGCACTACTTCAGTTTCACAAACACCATGTTTCTTCCTTCCCTTAACAGGTATGGCCTTTGTTTGGTCACTTCATACATGTGGTACACCAAGTTCATCAAGCGGGTGCCTCTCTAACACCTGAGGCCATTGAAGATCTAATTTGCAAGATCCCCCTAGGTCTGCGTTCCAGGCCACGAAGGCAGAGTCCTCTTCTCACTACTTCAATGGATAGCTGTCTTGTTTTAAAGAACTATGAATTGTAATCCTTTAGTTCTGAAATCTATTCCCTATTGCTAGAAACTAGTATGTATGAAATGACAATTAAACAATCTTGCTTTGAATTTGGACTATCCTCCATTTTAATGGCTTCTACGTTTTATGGACATAGTAGGTATGTTTGCTACAAACTAGCAGCAATCACTTATTTACTGAAATAACTGGGGCTGTCAAAGCCATGACACATATGCTGACCTACTGCAGAAAAAAAATCATTTAGCGGCTCATATCAGGAACACCGGCCTACTTGTGCAGTACTAGATAGCAGGCCCCTGCAATCGGCCATGATAAAAAGGATCCAACGTCCCTCTTTTAATCAAACCAATTTAGAGCCCATAGCATGTCAGGCCAAGTCACCAGGGCACTTTGATTAATGCATGTATGCTGTGTATGAAGGCTGCAAATAAAAGGTCCACCCAGTGCAAGCCGTTGATATTTCCACTTTATTATACACACAATGAAAAGGGGGACATTGTGTATTTAGCCCAGTTTTGTGGCCAGTTCCTTGGCCTTTGCCTTCTCCAGCTTGGCGATACGAGCGGTTGACTTGGGGCCCATGATGCCACCTCCCCAGTGACGACGGATCTGAGGAGAGAAGTTTAACATCATGATTGCAAAAAAAAAAAGGGTCCAGACCTTCGAAACCTTGTGAATATCATGCAGAGTTGCTTTTGCATTTCTCCAACATCGTCTGAATAGCTTGGATTTGCCAGTACAATTCATAGAACATCAAAATGAAAGTTCATTAACAGGTCAGTGGCATCTCAGATCTTAAACCTTCTGCTCAGGGTTAAAAAGCTCATTTGAAACAACATGGTTTTTCAGGTGA
Organism: Pollimyrus isidori; assembly: GCA_019775955.2. Lineage (NCBI taxonomy): Eukaryota > Metazoa > Chordata > Actinopteri > Osteoglossiformes > Mormyridae > Pollimyrus > Pollimyrus isidori. The sequence continues at coordinate 15,980,650 of JABFDZ020000118.1, read as the reverse complement.
AGAAATTCTGACATCATTGCAAAAGGTTTGTTCAACTGAGAGTCTGATATTAGCAATTTCAAATTAAATCTGTTGGTGTACAGCGAGTCAAATCTCAATTTCATAGCATTCACTTCACAAACCTAATCCTGACTGCACGGCTGTCTAAGCCATGGCATATTTAACTCCCGACTATATAACCTGCTGGTTAGGGGTCTTACCTCCTCGTATCGATCATTGTAGTTTGTCTTGATGGCTTCAACCAGCTTGGCAAGAGCTCCTTTGTCCTCACTATAATACAAACAGCAAAGTTAACATGGCTGATAACACAAGCGTCCTAATCTGTGTCATGAGCTTGGACCTTTTGCTCAGGGTTAAAAAGCTCATTTGAAACAACATGGTTGTTCAGGTGAAGAAATTCAGACATCATGGCAAAAAGACCAAAAAAAGAAAAAAGCACATTTTTAGCAACTAGTATCTAAAGCAACTGGATGTCTTTACTTACGGATTGATCTGTGTAAAGGCCACAGAAGTGCAGGTCTTCCTGTGAACCAAACGACCAAGCCTTGCCTTGCCTTTGACTATGCAGTAGGGGACTCCCATCTTCCGGCATAGTGCAGGAAGAAAGACGACCAGCTGTAGAGGTATTCGTTGAAAAGATTAACATAACTGTTGCCCAAACCTGGTCACATTACACTCAGTCACTAGTTTGATGTACAAAGTCGCTTCTCTTCAGCAGCGGTTTTAACACAATGTTCATTTGCACGACAAAGGAAAAACTGAATAAATCCAAACTGGCCGGAGAGAAAACTGGCCTGAATATAGGTCCTCAAATCAGGTGACAACTGTTGTACAGCTTTTTATTTAACTCTGTCATGTGCCCCTTCGTTCAAATATTCAATTCCAGTACAACACACAGCAGCGGTCAGTAAGATGCCATACCTCAATTGGGTCCACGTCATGGGCGATGACCACCAACTGAGCTTTCTTGCTCTCCACCAGAGTGGTAACAGTATTCACACCTGAAACATCAAGTAACTTTTTAAGCATGTTCTCAGGCTGACAACTTTATCATAATACCTGGAAACTACCTTTAGGTGTGACTGTTTAGCCTGATTAAGAACCGGTCATCAAAGCAAATGAAATGGACATACCAGCTAGTAAGTAAATTAACCATAGAGCTACAGGAGTTGGTCCTCCAAGCCAGGTCATGCCAACCTACCGGCACGCAGAACAGGTGGTCGTTTTGTTGGGGCATCTCCTTTTCCAGCAGCCTTCTGCTCAGCCCGGGCCACCAGCCTACGTTTCTTCTCCTGCTTAGTCTCAGGCCTGTACTTGTGGGCCAGCTTGAAAAGTTGTGTTGCTGAAAGAGCAGGAGTCAAGTTATCCATCCACTGTAGCATTAAATGCAGAATCCACATAGCATCCACCAACAAATGCAAGACAGTGTCTAGATAACATGATCACAATAGGAAGCCATCCTAATTTCACGATACTCCAAAAGCGCTCTTACCAGTCTGGCGATCCAGGGCCTGAGTGAATTGGTTGATTGAAGGTGGCACCTTCAGACGCTTGTACAAAATTGCACGCTGTCGCTGCAGTCTGATGTAACGAGGCCATTTCACGAAGCGAGTCAGGTCACGCTTGGGCTGAATGTCCTGACCTAGGAAGACCACATGTACTCTGCTAGTGATCAAATTAGTGTAAAATGCATCTTAAAATCACTCGGCACATATTGTGCATCAGCGATCTTGGTGGTTGGTTGTCAGCACAACAGATAAGATAGCAAATATTCTTTGCATCATCTGCACAGTCTTCAATGCTTTGTACTCGTAAGCAAGAAAGACCCACAAAAAAAATTGTGCCAAACTAACGCCACGTTACTTACCAATGCCAAAGTTCTTGGGCCTCTTTTCAAACAAGGGGTTGACCACCTTCTTTACTTCTGGCTTTTTGGCCACCGAAGGGGCCGGGGCCACCTTCTTCCCCTTAGCCTTCTTCCCCTTCGGCTGCCAAGACGTAAAGACGCAGTTATTCTCTCATCGCATATGAGCAAAAGACGAATCCACAGTTACACGCTTGGCCGAAGCTCAGTGTTAAAAAGCTCGTTTACACTCCACACAGTGCATTCAGGTGAAGAAATTCAAGGCATCACCGCAGCAGCCATTCAACCGAAAAATCCATTAACCGGAAAGTAAGCATTATACTGAAGGCCAACGCTTCTATTGTAATTTCAATCTAACAAAAAAGGTAAAAACGAGACATGTGACGACATGCGTCCGCCTCAGTCCCGCAGCCCAAAGATGCTCGAAAACCCTAGGTGGGCTGTAACCAATAACTTCATATACAACTTTTGCATTTTTAAAGAAAGGCGAGAAGGCAAGGCACTTTATTTAAAATACAGCATTTATTCTTCCGAATACGAAACATGTTATCAAAGTACAGTTACAGTTCATGTTTAACTTGAGCTGAGCAGTGTATTTAACGACTTCGGCTCAAAAGTTTCTAAATAATATTTATTGCAACATTAAGCACAATACATCCCTCGCGCGATATAATAATATTCCTGAATTTTTAAAGTTGTATAAACTGGATGTTCAGAGATTGAAAACCAAGTCTTTCGCCCTATCGAAAAAACACACACACTCACCATTTCAGATCAGACGAAAAGGAAGGAGAAAGCATTGTGGGTAATTTAAGTACTGACAACATCCGCTACGTCAAAGGAAGGAGCTCTGCGGCATTGTGGGTAGTTTCGGTACCGACGATTTTCCCATACGTTTAGGGAATGTACTGTCTGAAGTTTTTGTCTGTATGGATTTCTGTAAATTGAAAGGTACGTTGTGCATTTTTATGATCGTTCTGAAACAACTGATTAATTAACACTGCATTTAGTATGTTACACACTAGCTGTGGGTATTACGGTTTAATTATGCAGTGGTATCTGATGCTTAGTCTAAGGTTGCAGTTTTGTGAAGGATACTTGCTTTATCATGAGAACTTGGCATGAGAACTCCTTATTTATTAACTTATCTGAGAATTTTTTACAGTATCGTAGCTACTGAAGATGTCCACGCAAAGAGTACTCCCGCAAAGCAAGGAAACTCTCCTTCAGTCCTACAACAAGAGACTGAAGGATGACATACGGTCCATTCTAGATAATTTTACAGAGATCATCAAAACCGCAAAGGTGGGTGTTGTAAAACACAGCTAAGTTAAAGCTTTATTAAATAAATGCATATTCTTATAAAATGTTTGTTAAAAATTTCAGGTGGAGGACGAAACCCAGGTTTCCAGGGCAACGCAGGGAGAACAGGACCATTATGAGATGCATGTTAGAGCAGCAAATATTGTGAGTGATAGTAAATGCTAAGCTGTTTGTGCTGGTATGATGTTAGAAGATTTGAGATTTTTAGTTTGGTTCATTTAGCCTAATCTTGTGTTTAGGTTCTTTACATTTTAGCATTTGCCTACTCAATAACCAAGCCTCCTGATCATTCCAAAAATCTATTGGATTTCTAGATCCAGAATATCCTTCCTCTGCAAGGTCTTCAGTTCATTAGGTGCTAAGTAACTTTAATAATTTTGTTGACAGTGCCATATAGTTTTACCATGGATGCTATACTAGATGTTGATGATTATTATTTTTAAATATGCTTGTCTAGGTACGTGCAGGGGAGTCACTGATGAAGCTGGTGTCAGACTTGAAACAATTCCTGATCCTGAATGACTTCCCATCAGTGAATGAGGCCATTAGCCAGCGTAACCAGCAGCTGCGCACCCTGCAGGAAGAGTGTGATAAGAAACTCACCGCCCTGCGTGATGAGATTGCAATTGACCTGTACGAGCTAGAGGAAGAATATTACTCATCCAGGTACAAATAGGCTCATAGTCAGAGTATATACCTATTACCCCCCTTGGCTATACCTATGCCTCTTGTGCCTTTCAAAGAATTTATAAAATATAATATAAATATGCCATTTGAAGAAAGCCCACGGCGGGCATATCACAGTTGTTCTAGTGTAAATAAATGCCTTCCACATCATCAAGTCAAATGAGATTAAGGGAATTCACTAGGTCCTAAATGCTTTGGAAAGTCTCCCATTTGTACTGACATTCAAAAAAAATGTGCCTTGCTCACATTATAGTTGACAAGGCCAATGTTTTGAAGTAGGATTTTTCATTTACTGTGAGCACTTCTAAACAATTTTATACATAAATCAACCAAACTGTTAGTTTATACCTACTTTTGTATTTCTGCATGTTCAAACATGCAGCTTCTCCATCAGTCAAGAAAAAGAATGAACTCACCTCCAAATGTTTAATTTTTTCCTTGGAATGATTGTACTCAAGGCATGTAAGCCAACGTTTCAAAGAAAAGCAAAGTTTCAGAAATGCAGTATGAAAACAAAGCCACACACTTGCAAATCACTTGTGTTTATCAGAATGTTTTAGTTTAAACTCTGCTTTTTGTGTAGACCTGCATTATAGTCCTTATACTACCTGGAAATATAAAATAGCACTCGAAAGCTTTGGTCTTGCAGTTGAATCTTATGTATAAAGGAATTGCACCTTCAAAGTTCATATTTATAGTTTTTTATACTCATTGTACTTGAGAAAAGGGGAAAGTGTTCTTTGGTAGCTCTTAGTTTGCAACTAAATGGTAAATCAATTTGACATTTCCATTTAATAGAAAAGTTGATTACATGCCATTTTAAGACATTTTTAATTCAAAAGCAAAGTGAATTTTAATGTAGCACATAACTACATCACATTTTTTTTATTCAAAATTTTTTTTTTTTAGATTTCTTTCCTTTCAAAGATTTAAGGTAATCAATACTTTATTGATCTCCATGGGGAAAATTATTAATTAATAGTAAAGAAACTTTTGGCTAAATATTAAATTGATTTGCCATTATACTTTAACAAGATGCTCTGATCTGTTTCATTCCATTTTTAGCTCAAACATAATTCTTTGACTGGTTGTTTTTTCCATGTAGATTTTGGAAACATAAATTTGACTATATTTTTCTTGTTTAGTGCATTCTCAGTATGTTATGAGAATGTCAGTTTTTGTCTGCTGTAAAGTAACTCATCATTATACAACAGATTATTTAAACATTACTTGTACTAAAAGTTTATGAAAATCGATGGTTTATATTTAATACGGACTAATGTCTTGTTTGTGTCAGCTTTAAATAGCACCACTCACATTTTGGGAGTGAAATAAAGTAGAATGAGAAGTTTTATTGTCTTTTTTTCCTTGTCAGAAATCCTCCAGCTAATTCTTGGCACCTTTTTTTCCACAGGCTTTTGAGTTTTTAAGTCCATTGTACATTTTCAGCATCTCCCTTTGGTTTGGGTAGCATTGAACTGTTACCCAAAGGAACATTTAGCACTTGCGGATTGGCTTAAATTTGACAATGCCCCTGATATATGTCAGTCCTTCCAGTTTTTCATTCCTTGCTAATAACAAAAACTACATGTAAATATCTTAAGTATTCCACCATTGTAGAAGGAACATGTGAAAGATGCCACATTCTGTTTAAAAAGGAATATTATACCACTCGTAATGGAAGTACAGTTAACTCTATGGCCTGGACACTTTTTGCCTTGATATTTGTAAGGGCAGCTCTTGTTTTGTGCGCTCTCTCTCCCTGCTTTGTGTGCATGAGTCTGTTGGTGTGACCTGTATCCATCTTCTCAGGTGGATCTGTGTGTGTGTGTGTGTGTGTGTGTGTGTGTGTGTGTGTGTGTGTGTGTGTGTGTGTGTGTGTGTGTTTCGTGTGCCCAAGCACCCCCTCCCCCCTTGCTGATTCTGTACCTGGGTTTTTGTTCTGGAAAGCTACAGTCTGTGGGACGGTGCTGACCTGCCCTTATGTGAAGCCTTCCATCGGCGGGACAGCTGTGCCTCCCCTGGCACCCCCACAGGCACCTCTGCTGACGGCATGGAGGACATCACCGGCCCAGTCTCGCAGGAGTCCACCCCTGGAAACCTCAATGGGCACAGCACTAACGCAGCCGAGCACCCCTAACGCGTGGCGGAGGATCTCTCGCCTTGAGTCCTTGACATTGTTTTTGCCCCAAATGTTAGCATTAAACCTTTAATGACGGCAGGTATGTGTTTCCATTAAAGCTTGCATTCTGCAACAAGAGACCCAGGAGCATCCTCTGGCGTCCCATCGAAAACTGACCCAGGTAGCTGTTGTCCACAAGGCTGAGCCAAGTTCACCTCGGTGAACATAGTGATATTTGTATTTCTGTAGCTCAGACGTTTGTTTCAGTGTAAACGGATCTGGGAGAGAGATTTTCAGTAGTAAGTTGTTTAGACTAATGCCAAACAGCAGTGAACCTCTTAGTTCTTGCACATTCCATCTCAGGATATTTTGATGATTCGTTTTGTTTCGATGTCATGAAGTCAGGATGTAGCCAAAACACAAAGTAGTAATGTAGCTGAACAAAATCTTTTGTGGCATTTTATTTGCATACTGTACACAAGATGACCATTGCTCTTTAAAGAACTGTTACGGGAACATTCTCATCTGTGGGTTTCACCTCATCTGGGCTTAACACTGTATATTTAAAAGTGATTTATTGTGTTTTTGGTTTCAGGATTAACTTTATAAAATGGATTTTTATATTATTTTGAGCTGTTACTTTGTACTTGAATTTGTTTTGTAAGTTGGGTTTGTATGCTATGGTAGTTTCCATTTGTGTAAACAATGACTTAGTTAATAAAAGTGCCATACCTAAAATATTCTTCAGTTTCCAGGTGTCTTGGGAATGTATGAATTAAGAAGTTAATGTAAAATTTGTCATGAATCAGAGAACTTTTAAAAAGTATTTATTAGTGGAATAGGTTTAGCTTTACATCTGGCAAATCAATAATGGCACAAGGAGAAATAAACTTTAAAGTTTCTGGAAAGAAATTATTCATGACTATGACAATCAAGAGTTACTACAAGACTCATGAGTGTGTTGTCATGGTTACAGTGAATCAACAGGGGCACAATCAATGTAAAAAAAAAATGCAATAACTGGAAAAAAACACTTCAGGAAATGGTTGTCTGATAGCAGTGCTTTTAAAAATACAAAATAAGTATCTTACACAACATGGCTCAAAATGTTCTTTTCAATCTCACTAATATCATTTGTAAATTCTTTTAGCACTTTCTGAGCAATGCAAAGTTAGCTTTTAAGTTGGGCTTAGTAAATGTAAGTGAACTTAAGGTAAATCAACACTGAAATGATGCTTAAAGAAGGCTACTTAACAGGATTTCCTATAGGCTTTCATAAACGAAACAGAGTCCTAAGCATACAAGGGAAAGGGAAGGTAAACTAAATGATATATTTACAGATTTATATAACATATTTTAACAACAAATACTCAATAACATGTTCTGTGCTTCTTATCTCCATAAGCTAAAATGGCTCTCTTCATTTAAATGTGTAATTTGCAGTTAGAGAGCATACAGTATGATTAGTATATGATTAATGGTTGGTTTAAAGCGTAGAAGGTCACATATGAGATATACTTTTTACCCGATAGACACAATATAAAAAGCAAAGACTGATGTATTTTACACTAGGTAATAGGTATAAGAATACACTCCATCTTAGAGAATAGAACAGAACAGAATGCCTTTTAGAAATATATTCAATGAGCCAACCATGCATTCACCTATCCTGGTCAGGGCTGTGGCTAAAATGAACTTCTTTTCTATTGAAAAATTCATATTATCAGAGTATGCATGATATTTTCACAAGATACATCTAATAATCACAAATTGTAACAGCAATATGTGAAAGGAGGTGACTGGGATTTTGGACATTAGAACAAGGCAGCGACAAGGTTCACTAGGCTTGAAACAGATCTATGCTATTATTCTTACAAGAGGATCCATCCCACATGTATAATGTAGTCAGCCATTGTCTCCACAAGCAGTAGCTCTCATTTGAACCATCCCATGAATCTTTTATGTTAATGAGTTTCTTATGACTGTATGACAACAGCTTAAAATAAACAGCATCTCAATAATTAGTCTCTTGCTGTCCAAAAACAACCATCACCTGATTTTGCAGAATTTATCTTTCGTCATTTACCGCCCTGTTTTAACAAAACAAACAAAAAACATTTCCTCAAACTGGAAATTTATTTACGTTTTTAAATCAAATGAAAAAGTTAAACATCTGATACCCAAATACAGGTAAATAAATAAAAACAAAACAGATGAAAACTGGACAAGAAAAAGAGGATAATAAAACTGAGATGGCATATAAATCTGCTTTTAATATCTGCGATTCATCTTCTTAAACTTTTCATAGTGGTAATCATCAGTAGCCTTTTCATTGGCTGGCCTCTTTCGGTTGGGGGGTGTCTCTGTGGGAATCAAACGCCACGTCAGTGTTAGTATGAGCACCGGCCGGCTGCAGAGGCGCAGCACAGCTGCCAGGGGCTGGCGGGTCATGCAGGACTCACTCTCTGCTTCTGGCTTTTCAGTGTCTCCCACACGGAGAGGCCGCGCCTTGGGCTCCTCGCGATGTCGTCTCGCTGGCGCGTTAACGTCCTCATGGTAAACTACAACCAAGGGTGAGAAGCGTGCACAAGTCACCAGCTAGAATAAACTCAGACGACACGGCCGCATTACAACATTTCACTAGTTTCTCTGCGTGACTCTTACTTACAGCGGTTGTGCTGGACGTAATTGACGGCGATGTTGGTGGGCACGAACGAGGTGCCGCTGTCTTTCTTCTTGTTCCTCTGTTCGGCTATGAGCCGAGCTTTAGCTTCCTCTGTGTAGATGATGTTTTTTATCTTGGCGCTTAAAAGAGTTAGAAGAAATAAACTGTCAGCTATGACACAATGATTCAATACGAGCACATTTCCCGTCACCATAACGTCTACATACACACGCTGAATGTGGTGCTTTACGTTCCATCAAACTCACTCTATGCCCAAGTCCACCTCTGGGATTCCGCTCAGCATCTGGTTGGAGAGCATCTCCTCCGTCTTCTTGGCTGAGGCCACGCGGATGTTCTCTGGCAGCTCGTAAAGGAGGTCTTCTGCATTCTTGGCTTTGATCTTTTGCTCCTCTGTCTCTATCATCCCTTTCTTTTTCTTCAGCTCCGTCTCAATGTATTTCATCCTGGTAGAAAAAGATAGTGGTAGATTAAGAATCTGCAGAAAACAAGACATTACCGTGTCGTCTTTCAATTGTTGAAATAATCTTAGCACAATAACTGCAGTTGTAACCTTCCTAATATAAATAGCATGTTGAATAAATCAATTCGAGATAGGGTGCAGATTTCACCATATTAGAGATTTGATTCAAAGTTTAAAATACCCATTCTTGCACTTTGTTTCTTTAATTAGTTTCAGTCACAACAAAATTGTTACCAGCAACTGCAGTAATAAGATGCTAAATCTTAATAAACATTTTCTTCAGAATTATATTAGCAAAACAATTAGCTTCAACTTTTATCCAGAAATATGCATAAAATTCTAAACCAAACACGCTCAAATCGTACAGATAATGATAGAGTATGAAAAGAAAGTGTTGCACTGTGGTTAAATATCATTTTAAAAATGATAAAGCTTCCTCCAAGTTTAAAGGGGTACAAACCACAAAATTAAAGACGTACATATCAGCATCTTCATCTCTTCGATTGGTCTCAGCCGAAAAAGATGTTCCCAGATTAAGATCAGTTTCATCCTGGGTCCTGAAGAATCAATCACAAACAAACATCATTTAAGCTCCCCTAACAAATAATACAATCCAGGTGACACTACCTGAATATAATTCTCCATTGAAAATACTGTTTGTTCCCATTTGGAAATTTCCATTCTTACATGTCTCTGTTTCGGTCTTTAACCTTTTTCATATCAACAACACCTCCTGTCTTGAGTTTAAAAGGATCATCCTGGAAAAACAAACAAAAAAAAAAACTTATTTTTTATTTGTTTATAGAGGCTGTCATCAGATTTATAGGCAAGTGTGAACAATTGTAGTAGTAATAATAATAATAATAATAATAATAATAATAATAATAATACAGTACACAATAATAAAGATACCGTAATAATAAAAGTACATCTGGCACTGTACTGTACCTTGAGCCGACAAACTGCTGAAACTGAGTAATGTTTTCACGAGCATCACAAAGTAGCACATATTTGTTATTATAAACCATTGTATTCAACTTTATTTTTCTAATTTAATTTTTAACATATCAGGCTTTATAGCAGTCCATTTGTAAGTGTGAGTTGTCTGTTAGTCTGAAGTATCTTTGTTAGGGTCACAGGATGAGGCCAAAAGGAAAAACAGATTTATCATTTCTAGTGATACACCATATTATGGCATATCTGTTTAATTTTTGGGCAGCTTTACATAAAACTGGTTTAAAAAGCACTGTGACCTTCACCAGAATACGTAGTGCAAAGAGATGAGATTAATACACGGCGCAAAACCCACCTCAATCTCAGCTTCTGGTGGCAGTTTCTCACCAACCAGCAATGATACTATACTGAAATAAAGAATCAGAAATTTGTCAAATTATGACACGTAACAAAAAACCTTAATATGAAATGTAAGGTTTCCTTAGAACCATTTACCTGAGGTGTAAAATATAAGGATTAACTATTATTACAGTTTCTATACTAAGAATCAGACGGCTTGGCTCTTGCCATTTTTCACAGACTTTATGCTGATTTAAAAAAAGCAGTATTTCAGTATACATAAACCAGGTTGGAACCTAATTAGTTCACGGATATGCAGAAGTTTACGAGGGTTTCTCTGCCACTGGTGGCTGAGTTATTTATATTTATTTTATTTAACAAAATTACCTCACGCCGCTTTGTCTCTTACGTAAACTCTGAATTTCTTTGACCTCATCCACTTTAGACCTGTGTGAAATACGGAATACAAATGAGAAAATGAAATTACAACGCATAAGGCACAAGCCATTCCTGAAGCAAACATACCTTCCTGAAACACAACAGAAGCGTGGCATTGTTTACATTCGCGTTTAACCTCAAAATAATTTTGGTTTCCACTTGCTGAATGTTTTTAATTAGTTAGCAATACACAATTACATAAATACTGTATATCCATCAGACATTTTAACACGATCCAGTAAACTACTATGAGAAACCATGAAACTAACGAGATAACTAACTAGCCACCTGACTTCGGCAGTTATCTCCTCATCCTCCTCGTCATCCGAGTCGGCTTTCCTTCTCCTGAAATTCTTTGAAGGCGGCATTATTACGGTACAATTCCTTATGTAAAGATTAATTTCTTTACAATCTATAATTTGTGGGTCTTTAGCGCAACGATGATTTGTCACGTGATTCAGCAACAGCGCCTACTCAGTAGATTAAGCGGAAGTTCCTATTGAGAATTATTCATAAGCCGGACATGACGTGTAGCAATGCGTATGGGACCGCAAATAAAATCGTTTTCTCTCACGTATCCGTTGTCTGTTTTGTGTTTTGTGTCACTTTCTTACAAATTTTAGCTTTCTGAAATCATGCTTGTTACATTTGGTTTGGAAGATGTAGCAAATGCTACGGGATTCTATGTCTGTTTAAAGTATAACCATAATAGTATTTACTAGTGTCTAGCAAACATAATAATAATCCATGATATGAATACCATCCTTGTTTCTAACTATCTTTGTTCCTTTATAATTCACGTAGATGCATTGTGTATCACGATCACAAAATCGAAGGCGCTCCGCTGTCTGTGAATGCAGCTAACTGACTATTCGGGGACCGGAAACACAACAAAGCTGACGCAAACCGTGTTGTAAATAATTGGACAGGGGCAGGGATCTCTCCGTGGCATCAACTGGGTCTCTCTTCCTCATTTCTGACCGTCAAAATGAATATTTCCGAACACCGACTTTTCATTACGTGGAGGAGGTGAATACGTCTCTGAATTGAGGATTTGCTGTGCATACGTGCGTGCAGTGTCATCCTCGTTTACTGGCGAATGCACCTACCCAGTTGTTAAGAAGTAAAAACGGGGCCTGTTTATCTGCAGAATGCGTTATCATATTCAATGCAGGCTGGGTAAAATCCAAGAGTAACGACGTATCGTTTAATCAAGGTGTGTCGTGACTGCCATTGCTGTCATTTGACTGAATCTGATTATTGATAGATGGAGTTAACAGGTATTATCATAATTCTGTTGCTGAACAGAAAGGTGGCTAAAAGTTATTTCTAAGTATGACGTTGCACAGCATTGTGATGCGGGTTATTTGTATGAGTTCCTATGTGGACAAAGTAAACGCTACGTTGTGATATTTTGTGCGACCAAATGTTACGTTTATTGCATCTCAGGCACCGACATTGACGTTTGCTCGTACTGTAATCTTTTTTTCTGGATTGTGTTTATGATAACCGGGATTACTCTCAGGAACGACATGTAAACAAAGGGTGGGAATATATTTCCCATACTTTTCCGTATGAGATGGCGTGTTCAGTGTAGTCTTTCTGCGGTGTTATGCTTTCATGAAACAGCATTTTCTTTGGCTTCCGTAGTGAAGATCTACATGACAGGTCTTGGCAAGCGTACAGCATATGCATCCCAAAAACTTCTATATGGTTACTTTGTTTGTAATAGGACAAATGAGAGTGATTATGTATTTATTTTAGAATATATAAATTATGAGCACCTCTATGAACGTTTATCTGTGAACGTGAGGTTGATTTCTCCAGAATATTAAATAAGTATATTGCTTGTACGATTTTGTTTGTTCATGGCAATTCTTATATTTTATTACTATGATATTTTTAATCTGCAGGTAAAACAAACGCTAGAAAGATGACAAACCAGGCAGAGCTTTGCCCTCATCTAGACTCCATTGGAGAGGTTACCAAGGAGGAACTTCTACAGAAGTCAAAGGTATGGGTGTTTTAATTTCTTAATGTACAGTTATCACATTTTTAAATGTACAATTATTGTTTTAATTGCCTTCTTAACAGTAATGTGCTATAGATAATCGACATTTTAGCGATGCATTTTTAATGATTTGTTGATAATATGAACAGTAAAAAATGTGGCAAAATGTGAAATATATTACAATGGAAATACTGAGTATGTTTTTAAAATGTGTAAAGGGTTTATGCACCACTAGTTCTAGAGGTGTGTCGCTCATATGCTTTAATGCCCCTGTCCAGATGGGCATAGGTTTGAATCCCAGGGCAGGTAGGGTAATCAAATCACATTAACTGCAAAATCAAACCAAATAAGTCCTATGCACCTTGTTCAAATGGTAAATAAATATCTTACCTTAAAGAAGTTTTCAATACAAATGAAAAGCCAGCTTATCGTATGAAAAATACACAGTGTATTGTTTTGAATGATTTTGTAAGGTAATTGTGGTCTTTGCTTGTCTGTGTTGCACTAAAGGGCACATGTCAGTCATGCGGTGCGGTGGGCCCCAACCTTTGGGCTTGTCTGCAGGTAAGGATGGGCAGCTTTTCTGCATTATCTGGAATCTGCTCCTTTCTGTTAATGGAAGTTTTTCCTGAATTCATTAATCACCCATAAAAATATTTCATGAAGAAAACAGATATCTAAATGCTAATCCTCTTTCTTCTGCATCCATCAGCATTGCCTTTATTGTTGCTGTGTGCATTTTTAAATCCGTAAGGAAATGATGAATACGGTATTAATTCAGTGAGGTCATGGAGTGATACTAAGCAGTGTGCACCCCTGTTTCCATTTAGAAGGACTGTTCATATGTTGGCTGCGGGGAGTCCTATTCAGATCATAGCACCTTACATGCACAGGTAAGTCTGCCACTACCTGCCCTCTGTACTGTGATATATTTTTCTTAATTAACTTGAGATATACCTATCTATTTTTTTTTTCAGATTTATGCTATGGTTCTTTTATTTCATCACAGGTGAAGGTCTAGCCAGATTTAGTGTTGGAAAAAGTGCTGCACGATCTTTTTTTTGGATTGTACATACTACACATTAATTTATTTTCACTTGTATTTGTTTATTTCCTTAATGTTGTTCTACAGGATGTTCTGTAGGAAGTACTGTGTACTTTTAAAATACTTGTCTGCACTACCTGTGCTGTCTTTGCACTTTGTCTTATTTTGCGGTATGTTTGTTTATCTGAACCTTTCCTACGTACCTTGCTGCTCAATATACAGGAATCTTATTTAAAGAGATCGGTCTCAGGGAATATTTGATGTGTTCATGTATGTGATTTTCACTGCTTTACATTGAATACTGCTGGTGTTCTTGTGTTGTTTAGGCGAAAAAGCACAATCTGACGGTCAACCTGACCACCTTCCGGATTTGGTGCTATGTCTGCGAGAGGGAGGTCTTCTTGGAGCAGAGGCCTGTTTTACCAGCACCAGACAGCCACCCCTGCAAACCTCTGGAGCAGGTATGACCTCACCCAGTGTTGGCAGAGTCTCCGTCACACCAGTGCTGCATCTCCTACGCCATTCCTACTCTCTGTTATTCCAGTATTGGTTCTGGAACAGTCATTACTCTGCATGACTTTATTATATATAATTTATATCATATTACACTTTGCTGTGTAGAGTCACAGGGTGAGATTATTATAAAATGCTGCGATCTGTGGTGGGCGGGCTGCTTTGGACAGAGCTATATGTTTTTCTTTTTGTGTTTTTTTTATCGCCTTTTGAATTTCCCAGGAGTCTGTGCTGCAGAAAGGAAGCCACCCACTAAAGGCTGTGCCCATAGCCGTGGCTGACGAGGAGTCTGAGTCAGAGGAAGATGAGCTAAAGCCTCGAGGTAAAACGTCCTCAGTCCTGCTTGCGGGTGCCACTGTCGTGGGCAGCTGCATACCGGCCATGATGTCTAGGGCAGAACAACTAGCGGATGAGCTCACTGGATTAGCGATCTCTGCCCATGTCCAAAAGGTTGTGAGTTTAAATCCCATATCTGCCAGAGTTGGGCTCTTGTACAAGCCCTTAATCCCAGTTGCTTCCGGAGTGGTGGCAGACCCCAATCCATCACTGTGCATTGGCTGACCCCAATACAACGCTGTGCACTAAAGTGTTTGCTAAATAAATGAATATTAATGTAATCAGGCTGCCAATTTATTGATATTTCTTTCTGGCAAAGGGCTCACTGGCATGAAGAACATCGGCAACTCGTGCTACATGAATGCAGCTCTGCAGGCTCTCTCCAATTGGTGAGCTGGCCTCTCTCCCTGTCCCTAGTTAGCCTCTTCAGTCTGGCTATTTAGATCTGTGGTCATCTGAGGACAACATGCTGAAGTGGGCTGCAGGGTATTATGGGAAGGTTGGACTAGTGGCTCATGAAGATGTCGTGTTTTTCTCCATACCTGCAAAGTCCACCACTCACCCAGTTTTTCCTGGAATGCGGTGGTCTGGTCCGAACCGACAAGAAACCTGCCTTGTGTAAAAGCTACCAAAAACTCATCTCTGAGCTGTGGCACAAGAAAAGGTATTGAATTTTTGACTTTCAGTTTTTGATTTTTTTTTCTGATAACCCACACAATGATCTCCCACGTGCACTGAGTAGTGGAGAGCTGTTGGCTTGCTGTCACTCTGGCTGTTAATTTTAATGTCTATATATGACTGGGCACCAAATAAACAGCATTTAACATAACTGTTATTTTTTAAAAAAACATGCAGTGGCGTGAGTGACCATTGAACCGTTTAGTCAATCCATGAAAATCCCATAGTTTCAGAACGCAAGCAAATCCAAGTCGGGGTGAAATGTAACTGTGTCTCTCTGACTCCCAACAGGCCAAGTTATGTGGTCCCCACCAGCCTGTCCCATGGCATCAAGCTGGTAAACCCCATGTTCCGAGGCTACGCTCAGCAGGTGGGGAGCTTCTCCAGCAGGCAGTGACCCTGTCGCCGTTTTATCCGAGGCCTGTTACATCTCCCCATGGAATCACGCTTGAATATTTTGGAAGAAATTAAATGTGACAAAGGGAATGTAATGCAGCAGAAGAATGTTTTGTTTGAATGTTTTACGATCGACTAAAAATTGTTACAATATAAAAACAGTGTAATCTCTTTGTTGGCCCGTTAATCGCCTGAAGGGCGATTTTGCCAGTAGAGTGTTAGTTGCTCTGTGTGATGTTTGCAGGTGACCTCATATGCATGACTTGTTGCTCTCTCATCTAATAGCTTATAATGATATACAGATCCTCTCTTTGCTGGGGTTTGATTTACGATATTTCGATGTTATGGTGGTGTGATAGTGATGCATTGATGCATTGAGTTCCCAGGCTAGAAATATGACACAGGATACTTTCTGCTGATGCCAGGCGATGGCAGCATCCACACATCCACGCTTCCAGTCTTTGTAGCCATCGGCAGCGTAAACATTTTATACAGAGTTTAACAAGACATTTTACAATGTCCATTATATCTACTAAATGCCAAAGTGTGTCATATCTAGCACTGACACTGTTAATTATATGAATAATCAGGTAATGTATTGATTTAATCAGACAAGTCACAGAGTAAACCATAATATAATATAATATAGATTGTAATTGGTGTACGCTCAGTCACACATATGGAGGCATTTCAATTAAATTTAATGTTTTTAGTAGAAATGCACCGATCAAATATTTAGATTGGTATCGGTGCCGATTCAGAACTGTTACATGGATTGGGTTTCAGCCATTTGTGATGGATCCACATCCGAAACTTATTTAGTTTTTGGCAGTCTGTAAAAAAAAAAATGCTACCCTGGGCACCACTATGCCACCCTGATGAGCTTTCATGGTTGGCATTGTTAATATCAACATGGCATTTCATGAACATGCAGTAATGATAATAATAATTATTATTCTCTGAGAGGGCTAAATGGTGCATATTTATGGCTATCCTTGCATTATTGGGTGAGTTCGTCAAACCCATCTTGTTTTAAGATGTATGTGCACTATAGTTGTTCTTTGGTGATATTTTAAGTTTGGGGAAGTTGGTGGTGCGGAAGGCAGTGTTATCGTTCGGCACCCAGAGGGTTGCCAATTTGAGCCCCGCTTCCTCCTAACCCCATTAAAGTGTCTTTGAGCAAGACGCTGAACCCAAAATTGCTCCCAGTGCGCAGTTTGGCACCTTGCATGGCAGCCTCCGCCACCGGTGTGTGATTGTGTGTATGGATGGGTGAATGTGAGGCATAAAGTGTAAAGCGCTTTGAGTACTCCGTAGAGTAGAGAAGCGCTATATAAATACGGTCCATTTGCCGTTTAAGTAATTGAGAAGAAAAAATTAAATGGATGCTTTTTAATAATCGAGTTGTTGAGTGATGCTGACAGCTCTGGTCGAATCATATTCATCTTGCCATATCTTCAGCTTAGAACAGGTTCGTGCCAGTAACCCGTGGAAAGCTGAGGAGCCCATGTGTTCTGCTTTGCTGCCCTCTGATGGTCGCACTTTGCACTGCAGGACACCCAGGAGTTTCTGCGGTGCTTGATGGACCAGCTGCATGAGGAGTTGAAGGAGCCCCTGATGGAGTTTGGGGCGGGGGATAGTGGGGACGGGGACCAGCAGCGGGAAGGGGACCGCAGTCCCTCTGAGGACGAGTTCCTGTCCTGCGAGTCGGGCTCCAGCAGCGACCGAGGCGAGGCTCTGGAGGCCAGGGGCCCCGGCGAGGCCGAGCTGCTCATTCAAGATGAGTGCGGGGGCTGCGGGGGCCCTGGGGGGAGCATTTCTGAGAAGGAGAGGTTGAAGGATCGCCGGGTGTCCAGCTCACCACTCCACAGCGGCTTGCGGGAGATGGACGAGGACGCCGATGTGGACACCACGGCTGAGAACGCAAGCCACGCCCAGGTGGCAGAGGAAGATGTGCCAGCTAACGCCAGCCTGAACCACGCACAGAGCGCCCCCGGTAGGTGACCAGAGGAACTGGAAGAGATGCTTCAACATCATTCTCCTACAGCTCATGGACTTTGCACAGAAGTGCATCCCAGTCCAGTCCAGTCCTCGGGAGCCTCGACGGCCTGCATCTGTGCTGGCTCCCATCTCTCAGCACATCTGCACTGGGCAGGTGTTCCTCATGGTTCGGTTTTTCCTCGTTTGTTGGGTACGGGCCTGTGGCCTGTATGGAGGTCCCTGAAGACTGGACTGAAGAACACTGTAATACAGTAATGTTGCAGTTCTGCTAAAGCTGATGCAAAAGCATCATATTGGAGCTGGGTGATGCAGAGAAGCACAGATTAACCCATAGCCGTCCACCTACACAAGGCAGTATTCACATTGCACTTGGGCAGCCTGGGAATCACCCAGAAGCAGCTAGAGTCTAGGGTCTTGTAGCCAGAGGTTTGTTCGGATGTGGTAGGCATGCTGGATGGATGGATGAATGCATTGATTATGTGGTTTAAGAGTGTTTAACTAGAGTGATTAATAGTTATTTACAAAAGAAATGATTAAATTGTTATGCATAAGGTAATAGTAGTAGTACATAGTAGTGCTGTCTCACTTCAGAAAATGGTTTTGAATCCAGTCACCTGTGTATATGTCCTCTCCGTGTTTATGTGAGTTACCCTGTGAGGTCCAGGTTTCTTTCCCTATGGGTTTCCTGCCATAGTCCCATAGGTCGAGTCATATGGGTGACTCTAACCGCTGTGATTTGTGAGGGATGTGTGTATTCAGTCTGAGAAGTCGCCTCCCTCAGTTAAGCAGTTCTGAGCGTAACCTGGCCGTCTGTGATGTTGGGCATCGCTGCTCTACACGTGGAAGGTCTCCAGTCTTCCCTCTGGCTCCTCACTCCATTTGGACGTTGTGTCTTCAGGATGCAGCATCACCTTTCGGAGTTTCAGGGCTCTTCTGACCGTTTTTTGCTGCAGAGCCCGACAATGAGACCTCGATGCACTGCAGCGCCTCGCGCCCTTCCAGCCCCTCCCACAGCCCCCCAGACCTGCACTCCAAGCTGTCCAGCAGTCCCCCCCCTCGCTCCAGCCCGCTCCGGTCTGCAGGTGCTTGCTTCTCCCTCAAGAAAGGTTCGGACCTGACCTCCCCATCCACCACCTGCTCTCTTCACATCCCTGCCCGGTTTCATCCGAGGTTTTTATTTTCCCCCACAGCCCAGATTTTGCCAGGTACCAAAAAAAAGAAGCAGCCGCGGTATCGCAGTGTGATCTCCGACATCTTTGACGGCTCCATCCTCAGCCTGGTTCAGTGTCTCACCTGCGACAGGGTCAGTGTGTGCTCTGCTCCTCACTCTGCTCCTCGTTCTGCTCCTCACTCTGCTCCTCGTTCTGCTCCTCGTTCTGCTCCTCACTCTGCTCCTCACTCGGCTCCTCGCTCTGCTCCTCGCTCTGCTCCTGTGCAGCCAGTGGCTCCACTCCATCTGTCTCTTGTTCCATCTCCCCCACCTTCCTCTGCCCAGGTATCCACCACTGTGGAGATGTTCCAGGACCTGTCTCTGCCCATCCCGGGGAAAGAAGACCTGGCCAGGCTCCATTCCTCCATCCACCAGAACCTACCCGCCAAGGCTGGCGCCTGTACGGAGAGCTACGCCTCGCAGGGCTGGATCTCCTACATCATGGACTCCATCCGCAGGTGAGCTGGGCCTCCAGGGATGGTCAGGTCTGCGGGGTGGTGCCCGGTGGCCGGTTCCCCAACCCTCTACCCCTCATTGTGTGTTCAGGTTCGTAGTGTCCTGCATCCCTAGCTGGTTCTGGGGGCCTCTGGTCACTCTGGAGGACTGCCTTGCTGCGTTTTTCGCTGCTGATGAGCTGAAAGGTGAGCAACAAACTCCTGGTATTTTTACTAATTCTGCAGCAGCATAAGAATGGTGAGCTGAAATATATGAACACAACCTGTACAGCCACACCTAATCCACTAATGTCTGTTTGTCGTAGGTGACAACATGTATAGCTGTGAACGATGTAAAAAGTAAGTAGGAATCTATCACTATTGCCCTCTTATGGTAGAAAGGGGTACTGTATTCAACAGAAGAGTCTCAGCGCTCCATATATGGCGATATGCTTCAGCGTCTCATGAGCGAGGCTTTCTGATTATTTCTTATTTGATCCTCCAGACTGAGAAATGGGGTTAAATACTGCAAGGTGCTACGCCTTCCTGAAGTAAGCGTTTCCTCTCCACTCTTCTCTTTTTTTTCCGGCTCATACAGGAAGAACTCACTGTCATGTGAACTGATGTTGGCTTTTGATAATTAGTACATGTTTACTGTTTCTGCTGAATCTTTCAGATTTTATGTATACATCTGAAGCGCTTTCGGCACGAAGTCATGTATTCCTTCAAGATCAATAGCCACGTGTCCTTCCCGCTGGAGGGTCTGGACCTCCGGCCGTTCTTGGCCAAAGATAGCCCCTCGCAGATCACCACCTACGACCTGCTCTCGGTGATTTGTCATCACGGCACTGCGGGAAGTAAGGCTCCTTTGTTTTTCTTATGAATTTGCAGCTCTTACCGGATTGAGCCAATCAGCACGACTCGCTGATTGCGATGTGGCGCTAACGGGGAAATGCCAATTCGTCAGCGCATCTGGGCTGGCTGGTGATTTGGCTAGTACTAGCTGGCTGACTCATGTATGGCACCAAGCAGTTTGCGAAATGAAATGGTGTGTGCATGAGAGGTATATCGGTAATGCGTTACCTGAGGCCGCACAAATACTTAGTAATAACTCAGTTACCACTAAAGTACAAATCAAGAATAAACATAGTTGCTACTTGAGATAAAAAATGTGCCAGGATTTATTAACGATGAACCAACATGTTCATAGAATTTATAGATCTAACAAATGTAGTAAATGCTTGAGATAAAGCACACATCACAATTCATTAATGATTAAATAACATTAGATCAGTGTGTAACTAAGACTTAGTTTGTGGTTAATGAATACATAAGTAATTGCATAATACCATTTGTGCCCCATCGCCTAAAGTGTTCCCGATGTGTTTAATACATATGACAGTAGTAGAGGCTGAGTGGACAGCACTGTCACTTAACACGTCTAACGCTGACGGTTCGAATCCTGGTTTCTCCTTAATTCTTATGTTGGGTTCCAGTGACATGCAGTTTAGGCAGGTGCTGGCAGTTTGTGATTGTGACCTTTTTGGTGCTTGGAATAGGCTTCAGGTTTCACTCACCACACCACTTTGAGAACAGCTGGAAGACAATTGGATGGACAAAGTGATTGTGGGCAGTGATGCTTGAGAGTGTTGGACACAAATATCACGATGAAAATGTCATAAAGTTCACAAGTCTAACACCAGGGGGCAGGATTTCCTGGTGCTACACTGAATTCTGTTGTTTCTTGCTTTTTTATTCTACCCAGGTGGACATTATATTGCCTACTGCCAGAATGTTATCAATGGGCAGTGGTATGAGTTTGATGACCAGTATGTGACTGAGGTCCATGAGACGGTGGTGCAGAATGCAGAGGCCTACGTTCTCTTCTACAGGTAGAGGGCTTCTCTACTGAAAGCAAGGAATTCTGGGTGAATGTATGTGGGTTGTGTCATGCAAATACAGACTGTGAAATATCTCTTGCACAAGAAGCTAGCTTTTTAACGGTTGCTTCTTTTGCATGCCTTTCTAATGACATGGTTTTCTGTGAGATTCCTTCTTTAAAAGCCCTTAAATGGTACTGATACGGAGATGGGCGAAGGTTCGATTCATGCAGTTGATTGCGCACAAATGGGTGCATCTGGACTTAATGCATAATGATACTGATTTTTATTTACTGTGGACCCTTTCACATGGTGGGGAAGAGGTGCATGCCCCCCCCCCACCAGCTGTGAAACCACGTACAATGTTTTGGTTCCCTTGGTGAGCGGAAAGAAGCGAAGAGATATGAGAAATATGACATACTACACCAGAGGCTGCTGTCAACACACCTGGCATCCTGCAGACCAGGACTCAACATTGATTTATGCCTTTAGGAGCTTCTGCACTTTCTGTGTCTTGTGTTTCCCAAAAACTCCCAAAAACAATTTTTATTTAATTTCTTATGTTGACCCTGAAATATATCCTGACTGTGATGGGGAACGTCGGTCGACTGTGTTTGGAGATTTGATTCAGAGAAGTGCTCAAACTTGCACATGTGGCTGAACATTTCTGCACATTGTGTATATTTGTAAATGGTTTACTGACTGTGATTTGTGCAGCGTTTGTTTATGCATTTAAATCGGTTTTGTTGTCTTGTTTTTTTAATTCTTTGTTTTATCGGCGCTTTGACCATGGCTCCGGTCTATCGACATGGCACCGCTTCCCAGCACCCACACCACACCGGAGCCCTTCTACAAACACTCCCTACACTCAGCTCAGCAAACACATTTCTTGAAGCAGCACATTTTGCTAAGCAGCTCAGCAGGAGCCGTTTTCTGACACTATTCACTGGCTATTTAACAAGTGAAGTGACTATTTGTCCCAGAAACGGCAGACTGGCCCCTGACTGCGGAGACGTTGCCGCTTGCGTGCGCAGGTGTGGCGGCTGATAACGTGAGCTCCGATTTTCTGCCTGTGCACCAGGAAGAGCAGCGAGGAGTCGGTGAGGGAGAGGCAGAAGGTGGTGGCGCTGGCCAGCATGAAGGAGCCCAGTCTGCTCCAGTTCTACATCTCCAGGGAGTGGCTCAACAAGTTTAACACCTTCGCTGAGCCCGGTCCCATCACCAACCACACATTCCTGTGTCAGCACGGAGGTGAGAGGCGTCCTCGGCCGCTGGCTCCTGCACACTCTCCGCATCCTGTCCTCCTGTGGCCCTGCCTGCTCCCACCCCCCCAGCCCTATCAGTGTGCTAGTTGGTGTGACAACAAATACTCAGTGTTTCACTTCAGCCTAACACCTACTGCGTCACCTCCTCTTTTGTCTTTCTTTAAACAGGAATTCCCCCCAATAAGTATCACTACATCGACGACCTAGTAGTCATTCTGCCCCAGAATGTTTGGGAATATCTCTACAACAGGTACTTTGATGCTGGCTGAAGCTCATCATTTAATCATAAGATAAGAAGAACTTTATTTATCCCGAGGGACATTCTTTTGTCATACACATGCTCAGTGCAGTAAGAGAGACAGAGATAAACATACAATATATATAGAAATACAATAATAAGAATGTTAGTTTACAATAATATACAATAGGATAGTACAAAAATAATATCAAGTGGCTCGAAATAGAACGATGTATGTATCCTGAGGAAATAAATAGCTTATCTGTGGTGATTTTTAAAGTGTCCTAATATTGTGCAATTGGGTAGGATAGAGTGTAGCAGCATATGAAGGTGAGAAGAAACAAAAACATTGAGCTTGTTATTAGTCCTTGGGAAATCACCTACAGAGTGAGGAGGAGTTGTACAGTACGGTATGAAGGATTTCCTGTGGCGGTTAGTTCTGCATTTAGAGGCGATCAGTCTTTTGCTGCGTGTGCTTCAATGGTCCATCATGGAGGCGTGCATGGGGTGGGAGGGGTTCTCCATAATACAAAGATACAAATAACACATAATACAAATCATCATTATTAGCTTACTCTCTCCCGTTGATCTTTGTGACCATCAGCCTGTCTGCGTCACTTTTCTGGGCTGACTGCCATGTCACTGATAATCACTGCTTTAGATAAAACCCAGTGTGTTAAAGTTTTTTTTTAACACATGATGGGCATCATGCTTAATCGCATATGCATGCAAGGGCATAGGAGAGTTTGCACAACCAGCACAAATGAATAATTTTAAATACAAAGGTCTCTTTGTTGGGGGGATGAATGAAACCAAATGAAATATTGGGAGGTACATGCCCCTCCGCCTAGTTCCTGCAGTTCCTGAGTCATTGTTTTAAAAAAGTAAACATGCAAAACCTTGTGCCTGAGAAGATTTTCATATTAACAATCATAACAAAGAATGTTCTACTGTACACTTGCCGTGTTTTGATCGTGCATATGAATCTCCCCAGGTTCGGAGGGGGTCCAGCTGTGAATCATCTCTACGTGTGTGCCATCTGCCAGGTAGAGATCGAAGCTCTGGTCAAGCGGCGGAAGACAGAGATCGACACGTTCATCAAGGTGACGCACTCGTGCACAGTGGGCGGGGCGTACGTTCATGAAGGTGACGCACTGGTGCACAGTGGCCAGGGCGTACGTTCATCAAGGTGACGCACTCGTGCACAGTGGGCGGGGCGTACGTTCATGAAGGTGACGAACTGGTGCACAGTGGGCGGGGCGTACGTTCATCAAGGTGACGCACTGGTGCACAGTGGGCGGGGCGTACGTTCATCAAGGTGACGCACTGGTGCACAGTGTGCGGGGCGTACGTTCATCAAGGTGACGCACTGGTGCACAGTGGCCGGGGCGTACGTTCATCAAGGTGACGCACTGGT
>JABFDZ020000118.1:15866774-15885060 GCA_019775955.2 Pollimyrus isidori | reverse complement strand
ACGGGGTTATGGACGGTGGCAGGCTGACAAGGGGAGCAGAATGCGGTTACGGACGGAGCTGGGCTGACAGGGGGAGCAGAACGGGGTTACGGATGGTGCCAGGCTGACGGGGGAGCAGAGCGGGGTTATGGACGGCGTCGGGATGACAGGGGAGCAGAACGGGGTTATGGACGGTGCCAGGCTGACGGGTGAGCAGAGCGGGGTTATGGACGGCGTCGGGGCTGACAGGGGGAGCAGAACGGGGTTATGGACGGTGGCAGGCTGACAGGGGGAGCAGAACGGGGTTATGGACGGTGGCAGGCTGACAAGGGGAGCAGAATGCGGTTACGGACGGAGCTGGGCTGACAGGGGGAGCCGAACAAGGTTACGGATGGTGCCAGGCTGACGGGGGGAGCAGAACGGGGTTATGGATGGTGGCAGGCTGACGGGGGAGCAGAACGGGGTTATGGATGGTGGCAGGCTGACGGGGGAGCAGAATGGGGTTACGGATGGAGCTGGGCTGACAGGGGGAGCCGAACGAGGTTACGGATGGTGCCAGGCTGACGGGGGGAGCAGAACGGGGTTATGGACGGCGCCGGGCTGACAGGGGAGCAGAACAGGGTTACGGACAGCCCAACAGATGGGGCAACAGTGCCTGCCGTCATGTTCATAAGCAGACTGATCCTCTGGTCTGCTTCCACCCCAAGGAGCTGGCAGACCATCTGAAACTCTACCAGCTTCACCTGACGAGCGAGCAGGACGTGGAGAATTCTCCAGTTCGGCTTGCAGTTTGGTCTGCTGCTATTACAACACACGTGTACTGAAAATCAAGAAATTTTTGCTGGGCACAAAGTATTTTCCATGATAACTGGGTGAGTGCCTTTTGAAATCAGAAACAACTGCAGTGACCAGTGTAAAACAGATCCCATATAGAGGAGAAATTGATGCAGCTTGTTAATCCACGCAAAATTGCACACGTCCTACAGATATAAACTTTTAAATAGTTACAGAGTAAAAAATCCAGGGATGCATCAGAAAAATGAGTACTCAGACACTGATAAAAGAATTCTATGAATAACTTATCATAATGTGGGAAGATGGATCTACTATTATTGTGCATTAAAATGCAATGGTTCTTCATATCATGAATATTTCCTTATTAATATACCACATGATTTAATAAGCATGTTATTGACAAGTGATGCACATCAATTTCTATACTTGGGGTCTTTTGTGAGATTTACATTTTTTCATTTCAACAAACCATTGTGGATGTAAATTATGGTACAACCCAATATTAAAGTACTGTAAACTTTTTACATCGATGTAAAAAAAATTAAATGATTTGAATTTGTGAAAAATTGTGTTTTTATATTGTGATTTTATAGTCCTACTTATGTTGTAGGTTAGTTCTTATAGGGCCATTTGAAATTTACTGTGTAATCATTAAGAAACAGGCAGGGCATACACAATGTATCCTTTTCCTGTTCCCCTTTTCACTTATGGATTGTTTGTAATGTACCGTAATGATGTGTTTGTAGTTTAATGGTGAAATTGACTAGATGGAATAAATTGATATTGATGATGATAATGTGGTATTTGTATTAAGCCGTCAATTTGCAGCTGACCTTACTGAAGTTTCACATAATGAGAAAAATGTGTAAACACTAAATAAAAAGTAGACGTATAGAGGTGAATCTAAATGAATAATACATGTAATCTGCAACATGTACAATTAGTGGAATACCCCAATTCCTTAAGTTGTAAAAAAATTGCTATATTTATGTGTCGAACCAATGTAAAGATTATATGCAGAAATATATTCAGTGACAAAAAGAAGTTAAGCACCCAGAAGTAATGGTCCGATTTGGATGTAATTTGGTACATGTGCAGACCAGCGATGGGTATGTAAATGTTTCAGTTTGTAAGGAGCTGGCATGTCTAGTCACCAGACACATAGGATGCCTCATAGACGCACTAGACAGCATTACCCGCACTTGATAGAGTTTGATATGGGTCACATTGTGGGTTTCCATGGGCTGGGTGGTCGTACTGTGCAATTGCCCGGCATGTGGGGCATGCAGATGTCACAGTCACCCGACGTTGGAACCAATGGGCACTTGAGGGCACCAAGCATCGCAGACTGACATCCCCATGACATCTGCGCATGCCATGCGGACACAGGTATTGCACTCTCTACAAAACCCCATGTCATCCCGCACCGTGTTTGGACGACTGGCATCAGCCACACAGTCCCATGTGCAGGCTGCCAGTGGCAGTAGACCAATCTGGTGGGGACCCATGGGGTATAACTTCAGGTTATATCTGGTAGTGATTTTACAGATCCTGACAGCACAGCGGGATGTCAGTGACGTCCTGCATCTGCATGCCTTACCCCTCCTGAGATAGCACCCTGGTACAGCCTTACAATAAGACAACACACGTCCACACATGGCACGTATGTCTATGGGCTGCCGGCGTCCTGATCAGACATGAGACCAGCAGTGTGCCTATACTGCCAATCATGTTGTCCATTTGATCTGATATTATAATCATTGCAATACAGTCACATGACCTTTCACCACAAAACAGATTTGTCTCATTTCCATCACGTTTGGGTGCTTAGCTTTTTTTTCGTCGCTGAGCATATGTTAAAATTAAGGACAAACCATAATCATATGACACATGTACAGTGTTTACTATTGAATTTACTATTTAGGAAGATGATTCAAAAGGGAAATAATGCATGAATTTCTGTGTATAAAAACAGCTCATTTCACCTTTTGTCTTCTCCAGCTTGTTTTCTCGGCTGTCATACTTGGTGCGGACAAGCTGCCCATCTAAGCCCCTACTGAGGCTGCTTAGTCTGAAGACGTAGAGCCGGGCATCTTTCCCTGGGGAAGGGGGCAGGAGGATTGATCACATAGGGGACTGGCATGATGTGCCATACTGAGTTACACTCAATGTCATCTGTATGCAACAACACGTTTTTATATGACAGCTTAACCCTTATTTTCCCAGCCATTCTCTCCATGACGGTGTGCAGCTCAGGCACTTAGGACTCTGTACCTATGATCAGAAGGTTGCTGATGCTACCATTGGGCCCTTGAGCAACATCTTGAACCTCTAATTGTTTTAGAGGCTGTGAACACCCCCCCCCCTCCCAAGCTTGCCCTGAGCTTTATATGTGTGACATGGGGGGCAAGTTGGAATAGGAGGGTCAATCAAGTATCAGTATTCCATTCATGATGATTTTAATAATTACCCGTTGATACCATAAATATAGTTTTGGATGCCGTGTGAACCCCCATGTCATACGACGGTCTGCTGGCATACACTGCAAGATCAGCAGCAAGTGCCCCCACACCAAAGAGCTACTGACATGAAGTCAACTGTCTGCCCTACCCCCCAAGCTGAGGTGGAATGGTGAGTTAGAACATGCAGCTGTGGTGCTGTGACTCTTTACATTGTCAAGGGGAAATGCACAACGTAGCAGACGGAGAAACCATCCACCTAGTGACTGTTCATGAAGCACTACCCAGCCGTCAAACTAAAGAATACTTAATAAAAACAAAAATCAAGGGGACAACCTCATTTTCAGAGAAAGCATTAGAAGAGTAATCATTATGAGTCTTATGCTTATATACATGTATAAATCATTTGACAACACAGTCCATCACACTGCACTGATACACATACAAAAATGTACTTCTACAATGAATGTGTGTGATGACACATGCATTCCCAGAACTGTCTCTCTTACTGTTCAACGCTCCAAGAGGCCATTACCCTGCATGTGATTGCCTGAATATTCTTTTCCTAGGCAATATTTATTTGATGAAATTATAGTGCAGTTCTTCACTGCATATTTTCCGATACTCATTAGCCACACACGCTATTTGCTAAAGACTCAACTTGATAAAGTATCCCCATTTGTATACTGGTGAGGGACTAATATAGGATCATGGAAACGGCTTCATGTGTGGCTGTGGCTACGGCACCCCCAATCAGAATCTGCTTTTATTCGCCAAGTGTGCTGGGACACACAAGGAATTTGTTTCTGGCAGCTTGAGACTCTCTCGTACACAGACACTAAGCAACACTGTACAAACGATAAATTACACTACGCAAGAAATACAAATGTGAAAAATTATAAATATACACACGTGGGTAACACTGTGCAATTTTGAGGTGTGAGGTAGAGTGCAATGTAGAGTGCAAACGTGGGGGGGAATTGACAAAGGGGGAAAGTGACACAGCTTAGCTGTTTATGAGGGCGATGGCCTGAGGGAAGGAGCTGCTCCTGTGTCTGGTGGTGTTTGTATACAGAGTTCTGTAGCACCTGCCAGAGGGGAGGAGCTGGAAGAGACTGTGTCCAGGGTGTGTTGGATCTGAAATGATTTTGTCTGCATGTGACCTGTTTGTGCTCAAGTGGTGTAGTGGTCGGAGTTGTCCAGTTATATGTATGGCCGTTCAACATCTCCATTATTTTCAGATTATTAACGCCAGACAGTTTCAGGTGGTGCAGTGATGACTCTCATTATCATACTTTTTGACATAATATAAGGACTTCAATTCCAGTGATGGATTCACTGATTATACCCGGCTAGACTGAGAGGGCAATAGCTCTATTCTTCATATCTGGTAACAGCCATATTAGGGTCATGGATGTTAATGTTTTCTGGATATCTTTTATCACCATGACGTGGTACTTCAGAAGATGCCAGAGATACAGTACACATGACCAATCTCCGCCAAGCCTGTGGTAAACATTAGTGAGACCTGTCAGATTACCAGCTCATGGTTCACATACAAGCTTATGAAGAATATTCGTCAATACTATAATGCTATATGACTGTCATTAGAAGATGCTGTAATGCATTATTCATTCTTATACCGATCATTATAATGCATTAGGTGGGTAACTATAGTGCATCATAAATGGCAGCTTTAAGGAAAGTGATAGCATTTTTTTACCCTTCCAGCTGTACCTGCTTTGTCCTGATCATATCTTCTAACTACCTGTTTGATTTCTCCTGTTTATATGTTTTTTCTCGAGCTGATGCCTGCTTTGCTTTTCCTGAAGAATAGACCTCAATAAACCTTCATTCGCCACAGAATCCCCATGTCTCATGGAATTGTTCTTCATAAACTTGCAAATTATAGATCCCAAGGCAGTGTACTGTTATAACCACATTCTATAAATGGACATGGGGAAATGTTTGCTTAGGGAGAGCATTGTGCGAAATGAAACACAGAACTGCAGATGCAAAAATGATGTTGCATTTTGTTCTACATTGGAGCAGGAATATACTTCCATACTGCTGGAAGTATAGACAAGTTGATTGGAGCCAATGGACAAAAACCACAGGCAAAGGGCAGGACGCCACATGGAAAAGGCAGCTGCTCTGGGACCTTCTTCATCTGACTGCAGAAATACCAGTACATTCACTTTTATCGACCGCCACCTGACAAAGCTGACAAAAGGTGACACACGAAAAAGAATGAACAGGGTTTGATCTGAAGCAGCCCAATGATAATATCTTTCTGTGGAAATGAATGAAGTCTGTAAGGACAGAGGTGTGAGGCGACACCTGGGATGTTTGGGGAACCTGTGTGCTAGCCTTGGAGCTGCCCGGAGTCACTCGCTGTACTTTATTGTGTTCTGCCAAAATCTAATAATTCTGTAAAAAATCTCTGGTACTTTTGTCTATGACAGTTTGTGTTTAAGGCCACAAAGTTTAAAACTTATTTGAAATAAAATAACCCCAAACGTGGGCCAAATTCAGGGAAAAAGATACGTAAATAGACTATAAAATACTTATTTCTCTCTATTCAAGTAAAACAACAGGAAATGTAACCGTTACATTTGGCTGTGATGTTTTCAGTAGGCGTGCAGCCTTTCCAAGTCACACCCTGTCATTAACATTTTAGTGTGCAGCCATTGCCATGGGCTGGGAAATGAGTGATACTGGCTGTTACTCGTATTACTAAGTACTTGTTAGACATGCGATAAAATAAGGTCACCAGGGAACACAGTGCTTAATGGCTATAAGAACAGAAACAGTTGTAATTCTGAGAATGATACTTAACATCAATTTTCAGGAAGTAAAATATAGCTATACACAAATGGACAGACTTTATGTTGCATGTTACCCAAATGTGTCAGTTAATCATCATCACTGTATTTATCATTTATCCATGGTGATTTACAAGTTTTACAGAACAGTAATAAAATCATGCTCTGCATAATGATGACGATTGTGAGCTTCGATTCAACTCGACGACTAAATATTTTTCATGAAAAATGCAAAAAATTAATAACTGTTATTAATATTAACATTAAATTATCTTAATATTAATAACATTAATATTAATATTAATTAAAATTAGAACCTGAGAAATCTGTTATTTTTATGAGTAAAATTCTATTATGCATGCTCACTATCTATGGTGTGGTCTGCAGGGCCACAAGTTCCATAAAATTATAATGCTGACAGGTGAACACCAACAGATAACCATCATCTGGGCAAACAGAAACTCTGACAGCTAACACACATATTAGCACTCTGGAAACATCCTCTTACCCTTGTCTGCCCTAGTGATTAGAAGATCCTGAGGTTCAATAACATGCATCTGTTTGACCACCATGGTTCTGTCAAATGCCTGCACAGGAGGTGATGGCGTGTCTGTGAAAATCAGAAAGGCAGCGACTCACACAATCATCGCTTTTAGTCTGTAGACAGAACAGCCACCCAGTAGCTACAATTTAGACTGAGGAGAGTTTAACATGTTTGGTGCACTGATATAACAAGAAGTTACCGTGCATTTTAACCTCTATACCGCAAATGAAATGTGAATTAGCATATAAATGTTAAAATACACGTTAATTTGGTGTCATCTGGGTGCAAATGCACATGCTGTTACAACAATCGATTGCCGCACATATTGCTTTTAAAGGGGAAAGTGTACTTGCGTACCAGTTATGTCAATCCCTGATTATATGGTTCATTTTGATAGTCAATGTATTGCTAAATTAATAAAACAGCTACTGTAACATCCTCATGAAATATTTTTAAGGGCAAACAGCTGATACTGAGCCATGTTACTATAGTATTTGACATAAAATTTAAATGCACATGAGAGATAAATCAGCTATGTGTGGATGTAATAAAAATCCTAGTTCACTGCAGTAAAAATGAATATCAAAACTACTAAATGGTTTTCTGACCATCTGATCCATTTCGTGCTGCAGGATCATTACATGTACCAGCGGCAAAGCTGTGAAGTGAGTGAACACAGTGAATTAAAATTAGCTCTGTGATGGGAAATTGGTGGGAGATTAATACACCAAAGCAGAAAAAATGAATCATCATAGAGAGGGAGGTCTGTAAAATATGCCCAAAGGCGCATACTTGCGTTTATAATATGTGTCAGACTTGTTACTAGTAGGTAACAATGTAAATATAGGTGAATAACATGCACACCTGAGTTCAGAGCAGTGGGATCCTGACCTGAAAAACAACAGTTTTGAAATATTAATTCATAACAAACCACACGTGTGTAGCTCATTATCTGAATTGTAGGCCTGGCTGCTTACTGTCCAACAACAGAACTCCCGCAGTGTCAGTAGCGATGAGCACAGACTGACCCCAGGAGTCACTGCACACAACCTCATGTGGAAAACTGCTGTAGAAGGACTGAGGCTCCCAGGGCTGAAATAAAAACACAGGATTACTGTAAAGGGCGCAGAAAAAAAATGAGAAATGCACACAAGCAAACTCAAACTGAAGGTCGCACTCTATATATCGTCTGAGCCAGACAAAACGCAAACTCCTTAACGATGCATTTCTGTCATTTTTTGAGAATACTGCACTTGTTTTGGTACTTTAATAGCTATTAATTGCTTTTTTGGCTATTTTTTATTTGCCTGTTGAGGCTCTTATTTCATCGTCTCATGCCTTTGCACTTCCACATGTGCCACATGAAGCAGAGCAGCATGTGCAGTGAGCAGCTGAGCGTCGCAGTGGCCACTCTACAGTGCGAGAGGCTGGCGTGCCCATTAACCATGCTTCTGCTCCCATGTGAGCCAGCAGCACCGCAGAACACATGCAGGGCAAGGGAGCCTGGCGTTGCTTAAACATCACAGGAGCATTTCAAAGTTGCTCGGCAAAGTCAATTAAAATCGGAACGGGCAGGCCTGCATTCCTGCTTCATGCCAGTAAACAAATCACAGAGATACGACCTCTCACAAAACAAAAATTATCAAGGATTAATTATAAGAAGAAAAACATAGAATAAGGCTCTAAATCTACTTGAAAAAGTTAAATATATTATGGGAGGAGAGGGTGGAAAGGTGTTTTCGAAGGGTACTCAGCAGCAACAAGTGCATGGCACAATCAAAGAGGCCACAGATATTGTAACAAGGTCTGTCTCTATGTTCATGTAAGCCATACACGTCATTAAGAAAAAGATGGAAATCATTATTATAACAAGCTAGTCTGTAAGATTTTTTTTAATTGATCTTTGACACTACAGTTTTATCTGTTATTAATTTTGCGTACTGAATAGAGCTGCATTTTCAGTCAAACGTAGCCATGTAAATATATTATAAAGGTAATGACATTCAGCCTTTTTAGAATGAAATGTGCAAAGTCTACATCATTAAAGAGGCACAGTTGTCATGCGGATCTCAGGCGAAGACAGACCAAGACATCCAAAGCATCCAGGCATCACCGGGACACAGCCAGGCATCACCTGCTGTGTGCTGTCCATGCACACACTGGAACCTGGCATAAGCAGCATACAGTACCTCCTTTCTGTACAACCCTGTGGTGACAAGACTAGTAGGGGCATCTCCTCTCACGATGGTCTTCAGCTTCAGTGCCTGTCCAAAGAGTCACAGTGCTGGTGCTTAGTAACACAGTAATATTTCATCCATCCATTTTCCAACCTTCTTATCCTACTGGGTCAACCCTGTGAGTCCGGAGCCTATCCCGGAAGCAATGGGCACGAGGCAGGGAACTACCCTAGATCGGGGGGCCAGCTCATTACAGGGCACAGTCACACACCATTCACTCACACATGCACACCTATGGGCAATTTGGCAACTCCAACCAGCCTCAGTTTTTGGACTGTGGTGGGAATCCAGAGTACCCGGAGGAAACCCCACGACGACACGGGGAGAACATGCAAACTCCACACACGTAACTCAGGCGGAGACAGAGGTGTAAGGCAACAGTGCTAACCACTGCACCACCATGTCACCCCATAGTAATATTCTAAAATATTCTGGCACAACCTCACAATAATGTAAAACACTTAAAGCCATGTTTTTAGTAATATATTAACACATTCATAATGTGTTATAATGCATTCATAAAGCATTATAAACATGGCTATAAAGATCACAAGCCATAATGCATTTTGGCTGTATTTATTTTGCATAATGAATGCCCTATGAAGTTCTCATCTATAATGCACTATAGATGCCTTTATAATGCAGGAAAGAGCATCCTTAATGCTTATACAGTACCAACCATTATAATGCATATCTCTTACTAAAAGATCTTTAAATGTTCCAGAAGCTTCTGAAACAACTCCATTGGTGTATATTGCTTGCTGTCACTTCTTGATCGTTCCGATCCTCATGTGTGCCACACCCCCTTGTTTACCTCATGTGGAGTCCTCTTGTTATCAGCTGGTTGTAGCTGTGTTTAATTAGTTTGGTGTATTTAAGTGCGTGTCAGTAGATGCTTTGTCAGTCTGGTCATTAATGTTGTGATGTCAGTCCTGCTTGTTGCTCTGTGTTCCCGAATGTGTTCTCCCCAAATAAGTATCCCTTGTTCCCCTGGAGTCCTGTGCCTGCACTTTATAACACTTGCCCTCAGTTCCTGAAAGGTGCATAGAGCTGAATAAGTGAGAGGAAGGACACACACCCTTCTCTGCAGGTCATGCCGCTCACCTGCCCTATCCTGACAAACTCAGCCTGCCTCGCCTCTTCCTTCTTACGGGCAGACTTTGGTGACTCAGGCAGGACGTCACTGAATGACCGCCGGTTCAGCATGTTCTGGGGAGAGAAGGGAACCTGCAGGGGGAGAAAAGCAAAAATGGAAAAGGGTTCAGCATAGGCCAGTGGCAGCAAGAAATGGCACAGTTCTTGGACAATCCGGAACCAGATCCCGCTGCCAGCAAGCATGGTCAAGGAGCACTTTACCCCTAGCTGAAGCATAGCTGAAGCCTGGATCTTTCTGTTGTCCTAAGCAATGTCTCATAAACGATGTAACAAGATGAGACACATGCAGTGTGGCACTATCGGCTGGCCCTTGTGACTGTAACCCGTTACTTTAAACCATGCAGAACGCCGAGCAGACACTGCAGGGCAAACTCTCCAGGGTGAGCATCACAGGGTACACAATGCAGGGCAGACACCACAGGGCAAACACAGCAGGGCAGATACTGCATAGCAGATACTGCAGGGCAGACACTCCAGGGCAGATTTTGCAGGAGACAGACACTGCAGGAAGCCCTCAGAGGGTGGCCTGGCCTTGAATCTGGCAAATACCTTGTAGAGGTCCGGCATGAGGTCCTGGTACAGCGATCGGATCAGCATGTCTAGTGTCCGCTGCCGCTTCTGTGCAAACGTCGGCGTCTCCAGGGTGGCCTTTTCTCCATTAATTACTGTGCAGAAGGAGACAGAGCCCATTGCCAAGGGCCGGCCGCTTGTTCTATAAGCACTTCCCTGCCTACACGCTTATCCATCTGCAAAAACAGAGCAGCTCTGCTGGAGCGGGGCGTCATTACTTACATTTTACTAGCAAAAAGTCCCTGAATTCTTGGTGGTCTGTAAACACTGGAGGGGAGGGAAGTGGGGGTCCAAAAAGCGGCACGCTCTCCTCTGAGAATATCTTCAACCTGTTACACGTCAGAGCAGAGGCACTCAGACTGAGCACCGAATAGGTGCAGCGGGAGAAGCAGGCAAAAGCGGCGGATTTAGCTACCTACCTGTAACTGTCATTCTGACTGTTATATCGAACTAAGGCAAAAATATCTACAGGCGGCATTAAGGGCAAACAGCAGGAGACCAACGCCTGAATAAATTGTCAATATTGCTACAGTAAGTCACGCCAAAACGTGCAGCTTTGGAAGTGAGCTCTTGTCGGATGTAGTAGCTTCTGCCTGAAGGATACGCGTGAAATGGGATCTGATCATGGATGGCTTGAACGATGGGGAAGCGTCGTCCCCTTCTTGGAACACGATCGTGACAATGTCGTTCCCGATGTGTCTCTTCCGCTCCACCTGTGACAGCATGCACACACACAGGCACACAGAGACAGGCACACAGAGACAGCCACACAGAGACAGGCACACAGACACAGGCACACAGAGACAGCCACACAGAGACAGGCACACAGAGACAGGCACACAGACAGGCACACACATAGGCACACAGAGACAGGCACACAGACAGGCACACAGACAGAGCCACACAGAGACAGGCACACAGAGACAGGCACACAGACACAGCCACACACAGACAGCCACACAGAGACAGGCACACAGAGACAGGCACACAGACAGGCACACACACAGGCACACAGAGACAGGCACACAGAGACAGGCACACAGACAGGCACACAGAGACAGGCACACAGACACAGGCACACAGAGACAGCCACACAGACACAGCCACACAGAGACAGGCACACAGACAGGCACACACACAGGCACACAGAGACAGGCACACAGAGACAGGCACACAGACACAGGCACACAGAGACAGGCACACAGAGACAGGCACACAGACACAGGCACACAGAGACAGGCACACAGACACAGCCACACAGACAGGGCCACACACAGACAGGCACACAGAGACAGGCACACAGACACAGCCACACAGACACAGCCACACAGAGACAGGCACACAGACAGGCACACAGACAGGCACACAGACACAGGCACACAGAGACAGGCACACAGACACAGCCACACAGAGACAGGCACACAGACACAGGCACACAGAGACAGGCACACAGACACAGCCACACAGACAGAGCCACACACAGACAGGCACACAGAGACAGCCACACAGACAGAGCCACACACAGACAGGCACACAGAGACAGGCACACAGACACAGCCACACAGACAGAGCCACACAGAAACAGAGAGCAAGAAAATTACATATAAATCTGTGCAAAAGAAAAAGTAAAATTATAGCACCAGAAAAAAGACATTCAAGCAAATATGTCATATCTAAAGCAATTAACTGACTGTATTTTCTAACAGTACGTGCAAACATTTGATGGTATTGCAATATGTACAAAGTACAGAGCCATTTAAAACAAACATTTTTAAAGGGTATTAAACTAAACTCCCTGGGAAAAAAATAATTTCCAGTTCAAATGAAAGGGGCTGGAATGTCATCTCTGCTGTTCTTTGGCAGAGACATAGTCTGCCAACACAAATAATATGTAATTACAAAAGGGACTTTTTCAGTGAATGTTGAATTTCAATTAGTACTGCATTAGGCAACAATCCCATTGATAGAACATAAATAAAATAAATTATTATTCATAATAAGGGAAGGTCTTGGCACTCCTTGAGATAACAGGCTGATTCTAGGTCTGTTCTTCATTTTATTTAAACAAATCAATATGAGTTACAGTTCATATCCTGAAAAGGCAGGCTACAGGAAACTTAAGATTTCTTATTGACTTCATAAGCTTATTCTACACATCCCACAGCTGTTTATACCCTACATCAGGTTGTCTGACCTTTATTTATACGGTTATTTATTAATTGCACATAATTTACTGGGAAATAAAAGGATTCTGATTTGACAGTCCAACTCTAAGCAATGCCGCCAAATGCAATTCCCCTATTGGCTGTTCTGTCTCGTTGAGGGTGTTTCTGAATTCATTGCTATGTGCACTATGGTGTATGTATATTTAAGGCCAACACAAAGACAGCGAAGGTAGATGAATTTCTGGAGTGAGTGATATACTTCAGCTCCCCTAAATCACTGTTTCCCGATCTGCTCCTCAGGGCCCCACAGACGTTTTTGCTACCAGTGGGTTCTCAAGGATGGGCGGGGGAGGGATGCCAAGTCTGTGGTCCAGACAAAGGTGGATAGTTCAAAAATCCTGACCAAGATTTTGTTTCAAACAACCAATTGAGTATAAAGTCAGAGTTACAGAATACTCAACTGTTTGGTTGAAACAAAATATTGGTCTGGATTTGTACTTTCTAGACCTGAACTATCTGCCACTGATACAGGCAGCCCCTTGTATCCATGCATTTGGGTTGGTTCAAAGACACTCCTGTGATTAGAAGGATCTGCCATATGGCTGGGTTAAGATAGAGTGAAAACGTGGAAACATCAAAAAAAATGTTGAGTGATTATTGAAAAATTATTCTTTGGCAACGAAAGGAGATTGGCCTTTTCAGGACTGCATTCCACAAGTTCTGTACTGCACAATGAAAGTATGCAATGGAATAAAATTCCAGCTTATGTCAACAACTCAAATCAATGTAACTCAAAAGCAATCCAATAAAGACCTCTGAAATAAAATCCCTCACAGAAAGCCTCATGCTGTCCAATTGAGTTGCAATGTTACGCATAATCAGTGGAATCAGGCTAGCAACAGTGACTCACACTGGTAACCATGACCACGAGGGGACAGACTCCCTTGTAGCGCAGTTTTGTTTTTGCCTGTGCAGCATAGAATTGTGGGTAATCACAAACTCACCTGTTGCTTGTTTTCCTTGGAGTATGGCAACATGGTGGACACGTGGAACATGAGCTCATGACCCTGGTATACGGTGTAAATGGAGTGTATTCCTGTAGTGTCATCTATGAGTAGAACATATGGGAAACACTGTGAAATGAAGACTCCATATGCGAACCGTTTCTGAATTTGACATTTATGAGGCTGTGAGGTACAGGCTCTTACTTTTTGTGTCCAGGCCCCCTCTGTACCCTGCCCATCCTTGTAGTGAAATTGTGTCTCCAAGAAGGTTCAGGAACTTGTTAAAGTTTTCACTTCCGGTTTCTGGATGAAAAGAAAATACCTCTTATCAGCTCTACTATCCATCTATCCATTCATATTTAATAATCCTACAGTAAAGGGATTTTGTTACCACTGAAGTTGGGAATTCCCATTCCCATTACCATTACCTAAATACCAGTCAAACAACTGCACACAGCTGTTTCTGTTATATAATAGCTATGCTATTCACCTCATAGTAAAAGGTTACAATAAAGCAATGAAGTAACACAGCAAATACTGCAATGACCAAGAGAAGTGCGTAACATCTCAGTATTTTCTCAGATTTTGGACTTTTCAAAATAGCCTTATTTTGCTTTACTTGTCTAAAGTGGTCTACAGACATATCTGACAATATTTAAATATACTTGATAAACTGCCCACTGAATATAATAATCCATAAATACAGGACTTACCATTGCTAAACATCTCATCATCTGTGAGCTGCCCGTCTTTGGCATACAGCACACCAAACTTGAAGTTTACAGATCCCTAGAAAAACAGTTTCCATCTGTTTACACTTGAAAAACACCATTTTAACAAAATAGAAAAGGGAGGACAGCAAAATCACAGGGTTATTTCAGATTACGCATATGTCAGTACAAACCCATCCATTTTCCTTAACCACTTTTGCAGTACAAATTTCAGTCAAGTTTCTGGAGCATCTCAGAAACCCAACAAAGTGCTATTTTATCAGGGCTCAGAAACACGGAAGATGTACCACAAGAGGAAACCAAAGTGCTCAAAATAAATGTAAGCAAACACAGGGCAAACTCTACACATAGTACAGGAGTTGATCCAAAAATCAATTTCCTTCTATACTCTACTTTTCTGTGCTGTGCTGTGCTGTACTGTACTGTGGAGTGCTGTGCTGTGAGATCATCTCCCCTTGGCCTAATGTCACTGGGAACTTTTTAGGTATTTCACTCATCACTGTGTCACTGTGATCAAAACCACAACATCACAATGCAAATTGAGAGGATGCTGAGCATTACATTTCAAAAGTGCCTGCACCTTTACTGTTGTTTCACAATTTGTAATTTCAATACAACATCCAAATCTGAACCAAACCAGGAAGTTGATAGGAGACATAAATGCCTCCTAAATAATTTATGCAGACTAAATTTAGAAATGTGAAAGGTTTCGGTGGTAAATCAGACCAAAGAGAAACATTTAGAGTAACACTTTCTGTCAAACTCCCATCTATAATGCACTACAGATAACATCAGAATGTATTATAACGATTTATAACGATGCAGATTTCCCTGCTCAGACACACCTACGAAACCTGCTAATTGGCTAGTGAGCTGAATAAGGTGTGTTCGAGCAGGGAAATCTGCAAACTGTGTCGCAGATTGGCCCCCCAGGACTGGAATTGGGAGACCCTGATGTAGACTATTAAATACTGTTAGGAAGTACAAATTTGGACTTTAAGATATCAGGAAATGTTACCTCTTGTTCCTCCAGCACCAGCAGGTCCTGCCAAGAAATTGTATCATCGTCACTACATTGTTACTGACAGTTTGTTCCGGATACATTTCAGTGGTTTCCCTGTTTATTGCCTGCATCTGTTAGTGATACATTTGCTATAGCCACTGCTGTACAGATTTATTCCCCATCAAATTGCATGTGATCAGTAATAACCACATGTGAATACAGAAATGCAGTGACTCTTCAGCATCAGACAGATGAAGGTGACGTCAGGCCAGCCTGAGCCTCACCTTCTGGATCTCTGGGTTGAGTATCTCCCTGGGGGCCTTCTCAAACCTGTCAAGATTCATGGCACTATGAAGGAAAACAGGGGAATCAGAGTGAGAGTCGGAGTAGACATTCACAGAATCCCGAGGCAGAGGATCTGGCCGGTGAGTCAGGAATGGCTTTCTCTGCTGCCTGTGGGTGACTATGACCTCACTGAAGTGTTTGTGTGAATGGACACTTGAACCCGATTATTATTTAAGGAACAGGAGGTGAAATGTACAATTACTCCAGTTAGCTAGAACTGGCTAGAGATTTATTTGCCTATAAAACATCCTTAAAATATAAATAGTATGACATAGGTGAGAACAGACAAGAGTTTCAAGTAATAAAACTAAATGCTGTCTGCATGACAACAGTATTTTTCCCTGTCCCCCTCCAGTCCCTAGTTCTCCCACACACCCCAAGCTCTAGCCCCTCTACACATGTTGTTATTTGGTATATGTTATTTTGTAAAATCAATTACCAATACAATATGTAAAGTACTAACTCTTTCAGGCAAAACGGAAAAATATTATTCTCACCTTAAAATGGACTTGACTGATAGTGTTTTTGTGGGGCTGTAAGGAAGAGAGATCTTGAGAGTACCCTGTAGAAGATGGATGGACAGAATGTATGTTTAGGAACATTCCTTCTCTCATGTCATTGAAGAAACACCCAGGATTTTTGATTCTCAGATAGCCCACAAAATTCCTTTTGACTTTACCACACAGTGATAGTAAATTATGAGACGTTGGAAATAATGCTTTTGGTGATCATTTGTTCCTCCTTTTACGCAACAACACCTTTTGAGGTGCATAATTATAATTTCTCTTCTGCTCTTTCTGAGCATTAAAATTTGGCTTCCTCTCCCGACCCCTGAAAGATAGGCTCCCCCTTTGGGTCTGGTTTGGCTTAGGGCTTCCTCTGCTGCCCCCTGGAGGACGGGCTCCGCCTTTGAGTCTGGTTCCTCCCAAGGTTTCTTCATTCCAGGGAGTTTTCCTTGCTACTGTTGCCTCTAAGCTCACTGGGGGTTTTGGGCGGGGAAAATGTAAAGCACTTTGATATGATGTTATGTTGTGAAAATGTATTATACAAATAAAATTGAATTAAAACATTATCAATAAATAGTATACAGTTACAGAACAGTGTCAGGCATGAGAATGCATGTAAACTATTTATGTTGATTATGTTTAACTTTAAAAGTCCCCCAGGACTTGGGTCCATAGACACTGGGGCCATAGACACCGCTGCATAAGAATCGTGAAGCATTGCCTCAGCAGTGATAAGCCAGGTGTCACTATATACGCGACAGAAATACGATGCAGCTACAAAAACTATGGAACTCGACCTGAGTGTGGTCATGTGATACAGCAGAGTAGCATCACTGAAATATTCACCTTTGGGGGATCCATCTTGATTACCTGCACTGCATGGCTTTTGCAAGATACTGTTTCCTTTTAAATAAGACAACGTGTATCACATTTATAAGGCTTATAAATTCTAAAATTTAAAGATGACTGAAAATTTTATGGTATAAAAATTAAATGCATGCATTTATGGTTCCCTGGATTTATTACTTCTACAAAAATGTGAAAGAAATTGCAGTCATGCAGAATATGGCACATCCCCTCCCTCCGTCCTTGTTTGTTTATCACACATGCAGCTGTGCTTTCATCCTCCTTTTTACATCCATGCTACTGGCAGGGTTTCCACACCAGAAGTAGAGGGGGAGCGTTGCATTTCTCTCTCTCTTTCTCTCTCTCTCATTTCATCTTTCTCTGGGCATCCTCTATAATTATTTGGCGTGAAATGGCAGAAGGGAGAATTAAAGAGGAACTGAAAAACTCCTAAATCACAAGAGTGAACACGCACACCCACTGCAGAGTGGGAGACACGCACAAATAAAGCCCACAGAGCTATACGCACGTGTGTGTGTGAGTCACACAACTCGATATATTAATACATGCATAAAAAGGATGCCGCCCATGTGTTAGCGCTTTCCCTGGGAGCTCCTCTGCTGGCGTACGCCGCTGAACAGACACCAAAGCAGTAATAGCAGTCATGAGAACACGGGCCTCGGAGCTGCTATGCACACTGGGTCACGACACAGAATGCTCCTGACCTGGGAGGACGTATCGCATGTATTTATCTTCAGGTCTCACTTTGGCTTTGTGCCCTTGTGGAGCACAACATACTGACTAATTTCTGATTAACGAAAATTCAGCTCTTCATTCAGCAAGTGTTTTACAATGAGTGGACGTGTTACAGAAGTATTTTTACAGAAACAAAATAACCTGCTATTTGCTAAATTACGTTTATTGGCATAGCAATAGAAAAGTCTCCATGGACAATGATGTTTGCAGATGACATTGTGATTTGCAGTGAGAGCAGGGTGCAGGTAGAAGAAAGGCTGGAGAGGTGGAGATATGCATTGGAGAAAAGATGAAGATTAGTCGCAGCAAGACAGAATACATGTGTGTGAATGAGAGAGACACAAGTGGAACGGTGAAGTTACAGGG
>JABFDZ020000118.1:15844115-15857705 GCA_019775955.2 Pollimyrus isidori | reverse complement strand
GTCCCAACTCATCGTGTACGTCCTCACACATTGACGTCATCAATTGTGATCGGTTCCTAAGATCGGCCAAGTTTAACAAGTACCGATCGAGTCATAAAATGTTTTTATCGGCCGATACCGATCTTCGGCCGATCGATCGGAGCATCCCTACTTATTTCTGCCTCTTTGGCTGCCCTATCAGCCTTTGTCTGGGTGGTACCAGAGACAGACCGGCAGGCCTGAGCAGAGGGTCTGACTCTCCTTTAAGGACCTGCCGCTGATGAACCTTCAAGTGAATCATTTACCACCTTTCCTATTTCCTGTTATGGCACTGAGGAGTGGTGTCCAGTTTCTGATATATCCTAGATCTAGAACCTCCACTATCACCACCCTGACTGTCCCGAACCATCAGGGGACGGCCCCAGAGGAGGGTGTCATATCCCAACCTGGCCACCAGAGGAATCCGGGAGACATATCTTCTTGCTCCAGCTGATCTGTTTACTTGCTGAATTAGGAGAATGCCTACACCAGTGCCTCACCAGTTTCTCTATTTAGTTACACCTATGGACTATGCACATGTTGCTCAGTATTGGAAGTTACGTGCAAGTACTCCTTCGGAAGGGAAAATTTTGTTTATCCTTTGAATCTATTTCCACAGTCCATAAAATGTAAATTTCTACCTGGTGACCTTCTGCCACTTGAAGGCCATGTAACTCCTACTTTAATAAATGCATATCTATGTGAACACAATATACAGTATTACCTCAACTAGTTGTTCAGACACAGGCCAGTGGGCTCCATGTTTTATGATGAGGAATTCTGCATGTGCCCTGACACCTGGCTTGTTGCATCTGGTTTCGATGCACCACACTACAGTCGTCAATACAGTCATCGTAACCATTTTTAAACAGTTAAGCTTTATCATGAGACTCAACACTAAGCGAAAGGTAGGAGGCCCGGAATCTGATGCAGGCTCAATAGAGATGCAGCCTCATGGATTCGCAGTGTGCATGTACGATAGCAAGTAACGCCTCACTATTGCTGAAATATACTGTTTTCTCCGCGCCTGTTATGTCTAATTTAGCCACAGGCTTGCAATTCAGCGCCTGCCATTAAAGGCCATGAAGGCAGGATTCAGGAGTCAGAGGAATGCACTGTCTTTCATCAGTCGCTT
The DNA here is from genome assembly GCA_019775955.2 of Pollimyrus isidori. Taxonomy (NCBI): domain Eukaryota; kingdom Metazoa; phylum Chordata; class Actinopteri; order Osteoglossiformes; family Mormyridae; genus Pollimyrus; species Pollimyrus isidori. The sequence continues at coordinate 15,856,552 of JABFDZ020000118.1, read as the reverse complement.
GCCCTTTTGACAAGATTGACGGGCAATTTTCCATCCGCAACCACCAGCTCACCGAAGCATGATCTTTTAGGGGGAAAAAACACACAAGATGATTGAATATCAAGGTTTCTTTTGTGGTAGAACGATGGCTTGCCTTAGTTTTCCTATGGCACGACAGAAAGACCACAAGTATCCTAACTGTCATGCATATTTCACATTCAGCAAAGGAATTCATCATACTGTAATGCAGGAGCAACATTAATCTGCCCAGCAACAGTGACACACTCTGATATATATAAAAGCAAGAACAGTTTTGCTTTCCTTATATTTTGTTTGTGAGCAAAGGGGAGGCAGGAAAATAGCTTGGGGTAGCATTTTGATAAATCTGTTGCAATAAATTTATTATAATATCATTTTCAAACCAACAAAAATGACACAATAATACAGCATACAGTACGTTAGTGACGGTCACATTGTTACTTGTGGAGTTCGCATGCTGTCCTCATGGGGTGTAAGTTTCCTCTGGCACTGTCTGTTTCTATCCATGGCTCAAAGACAGACACCTAGGCTAAATGCAGTCCACAGGTGCGGTCACGCCAGTGCAAAAAAACCACGTCATCTTGGTAGTGCCAAGCGAAAACGAGCGTGGCATAGGGTTTTGTTTCAAGACAGTGTTGGTGCAGTGATGTTAATAAGGAATAATGTTAACAAGGAATAAGTCATATTCAGTTTGTCGTTAAAGTATGTATTTGAAAACTATTGGTGAAATGAGTTGCGCTCAGTGTAAATTGTAACATTAGCCTTCTAGCCTGATAAGCTAGGTGTGATGCATACTAATTAGCGATAATATGAAATGCACTGCAATATGTTTTACCTTTGAGACCCGTTCAAATGCTCACTGCCCCTCATGCGGCTTTACTCGTGTTTTTACATTCTGACGATCAACCGTTATAAAGAATTGGTTGCCTCCCATTTTGTCCAACAGCCAGTGAAACTAAAAGGTCAGCCCTTCCCACATCGCACCTGATTGGTGGATCTATGGAAAGTCATGGGGACAACCCCACCCCCACTGGACCTAATTGGTTGAGCTATGCAAATTCATGGGGTAATCCCACTCATACTATACCTGATTGGGTGAGCTGCGCAAATTCTTAGGTCAAAATTCAATTAAGCTTAAATCTTCAAAATAAATGTGAGGAATCTGAAAATTTCATGTCGTGCAGCTATAATGGAAGTGAATGAGACGCAAATGTTTTTTTGCGCCAATGTGACTAAACCTAAATTCGGCCAAAGAGTGAGCATGCACGAGACTGACTGACATCCCAGAAGGCATCCCTGGCCTTGTACGCTGTGCTGCCTGTGGTAAATTTCAGGCCACTCAGTTACATGGAGTAATGAATACATTGTAATATAGATGGATTGATAGATGGATGAATTATCAGAGAAAAGAAAACAGCCATATACATCAACTTCCTTTGTCAGGGTTCCCCGGGAACAAGAGGAGACTATGTCAACACAATGCTGAGAGAACACAGAGTGGAAACGCTAAAGCTGACGAAAACTAGGTGGCACTGAGGGGCCTGGTGTTATGGTCTGCTTAACATGGACTTTACAGGACGGCAGCACTAATGCCTCACTCCCCCAGTCCCGCCTGCACTACATGTGGTGAATGCATGTTACACGTGTTATGTTACCTTCCTCCTACCATTCAAAGACACATACTGATGCACACACAATTAATTACGGGTCAATTTATGATATTTTGACTTTACGATAGCAGGCATCACTTTGAATTTTGACATGTTCCCAGCTACAATATGTAATCTAATGATGCCTGGGAGATGACAGCATCCACACAGCCAATGTTTCCAGTGTCTGCAGTTTACAAACGTACACATCTTACACAATGTTTAACAATATACCATTCAGTGTTTTTTCTGTATTTAACCAAATTTTCCCAAGCATTTTATGTGTAATATTACTAATAAATGCCTGAGTATGTGAGATAATCTTAATGTTTCACTTACGATAGACACATTAGAATGTAACCCCATCATAGGTAAGAGACCATTATCATACTCTCAATTTAATTGGTTTTAAGGCAAAGTGCTAGACATAGTTGAATAATTCAGGTCCAGAAAGTAAAACTCCGGACCAAGATTTTGTTTTAACCAACTTGTTGAGTATAAAGAATCTCAGACACAGTGTACTCATCTGGTTGGCTAAAATAAAATCTTGGTCCGGATTTTTACATTCTGGACCTGAACTATCCAGCTTTGGTTCTACAATATAGGATACTTTCCTAATGAATACTGCAGACCCACGGCCTGCTGCAATTACTGTGAAGCTGATAAGACATTTATATTTCTTTGGTAGCTTTGGGTTATCATACATTTCATTCATTTTTCCAAGCCAGCAATTCTAGTTGAACCCTCAAACAAACTCAAAGCGATTCCAGGTTGCAATAGCAAAATAAATGGACAGCTTCTGATCACTGAATACCTGTCAGCCCTATACCCTTCTGCAAGGACATATGCATGCATGACTACGCTGCTCCTGCTAGCCCAGAGCAAGTTGCACATCTCACCAAGCCTGGTCCGCTGCCACCGACTACCAGCTGGAACTTGTACCAAATTCAAGACCCTGGGATTGACATGAGGTAAGTGAAGAACAGCACCATATGTACGATTCCTCATCAAGCCCCACAGCCAGTCCAGATAACTGCGGTCACCCACATCAGGACATCTGACTGTTTCATGACATCATGGTTTTGATCTGTTTATTTTTGGCCTTGGTCCCTGTGTATTTCTAATGCATGCCCTTTCATTACATACATACATTTAGAAGTTTTGATCTGTCAGCTACATCTGTAGGTGTGAACGCTTAGAAAAATCCATCAAAGACATTTTTATTTTCAATATCATCTGCCTCGGCCCACGTTTCTCCAAGTCCTGGTCCGCGCCAGCAAACATTATGTCTTCCCATATGGCAGAAGCTTGTCTGATACATCCTCTCGTCAGCCAGTCGGTGTTTGTCATGCTGAAGGAGCACATAGCTTGCCGTGTGGGCGGTTCGCAGTGCTCGGCACATCCCCAGAAGGGGTCTTACATAGTGTTTTTCCATTCTCTCCCTTCTCCAAAGAAGCCATGTCAGTGTTTTGCCATTTACAGTATAAGTGATGGATGATAAAGTCCCAGTTCAAACCCCTGGCCGAGCTGTGGGACTTTGCCTATGGTCAAAGCCATCTGGGAGCGCCTACTAAAGAATATTATATCCTCTTTTTAAAATAACATACAGTATTTCCTGGATCACTCTTAAGTTTAATACATATGCTTTCAAACTTTTTAGCCTGACTTGTTATACCTTAACATGAATAGATTATGACAGTCAATAAACTTTCAAAATGATTTTTCTTTCAGCAAAAAGAGAAACTGCAGTTGCAGGGCAACTAAAAAAGAACAAGAGAAGAAAAGTAAGAAAGACACTAGTGGCCTGGAAGTGTATCTCCTGGTCTGAGGCACCATGGTGAGTTCGTGCCCCCCAATGAACCAAGGCTACAGTGAGTGTTGGAGGCACCATGGTGAGTCTGCGCCCCAATGAACCAAGGCTACTGTGAGTGTTTGAGGCACCATGGTGAGTCTGTGCCCCGATGAACCAAGGCTACAGTGAGTGTTGGAGGCACCATGGTGAGTCTGTGCCCGAATGAGCCAAGGCTACTGTGAGTGTTTGAGGCACCATGGTGAGTCTGTGCCCCAATGAACCAAGGCTACTGTGAGTGTTTGAGGCACCATGGTGAGTCTGTGCCCCAATGAACCAAAGCTACTGTGAGTTTTAGAGGCACCATGGTGAGTCTGTGCCCCAATGACCCTAGACTACCATGAGCGCTGATGTGTCAAAGCCATTATGCTGGAGATAAGGTGACATGCAGTGCTCCACCCCCTGGGACACTGCATTCCCCACAACACAGGACACTCACTGCAGTGCACTACAGACGTCTTAAACCCCAGAACAGAAACTCACGGCCATTCATGTTGCATACAACCTGCCATTAAAATTTAAGCAAATTAAGTTTAAGTGAATTTTCCCTTGCTGGGCAAATATTTACAAGTCTGAATTATTTTTTCCAGCTTTAAATGTTTGTTGCTTTCTGTGACTGTGAGTCAGTTCTTCTTGGGACATCTACTTACTGTAGTACTGCTTTGTAAATCAGAGAAGCACACGTGGGCGGAGTTAAACATTTAAATAACCGCACCTCACTGGACATCACAGAGCCTCTGCCCTCCACCTAGAGACCAGGAAATGGATCCTGCTGCTAAATCAGTCCTTCTTGTGTGACAGAAGGCTTAACAGCTTATCAATAAGGACCAGTAGAAATCAGGTCCGGAGACACTGGCCTGACAGATAGCCTATTACACTGTGACTTAAAGGCAGCGCTGAATTCTCACGCAGGCTCCCAGGGACGTGATGATAATCAGAGAGTACAGCCCTCATTAGCATGCTGGACACAGGCCCAGCAATGATGGGTGCCGGGTGAGGAGACCAGGGCTGGGGATATGAGGCCTGCCAGAGCTACAGTATGGTGAGTCAGCCATCCCCTCCGCATTGACAAGCTTGCAGTCTCTGCACAAGGCGTGCTTCTCCCGCTTCCCCATGCATTGTTTCTTTCCCACCTTTGTGACAGATTGTCACAAGGGGGCGACCTATCGGATGCCAGTGAAGTACCAAGCCGGCTTGCCTCTACGTGGATGGAATCCTTGCTACAACGATGGGTTTCAGAAAACCGCTACTTTAAAAGAAGCCAAAGATAAACATAGCTGGCACAACAATTTCTGATTTCTTTTTTCTTTACACGCCACAACAATTACAGCATAAATTTAAATGTTTAAAATGTTGCTGTTTGACATTTAATTCCAGATATTGTCGCTGGAAGCATCATGAGCAAGGAAATTAGGAAGTGTTTTCATCACATTAACACTTATTGCTGCTAGTGGCTTCCAGCACATAAGACACATGTTGTAACTAATGAAAAAGCCATGGCCGTGTCCTCTTCCAGATACACTCCACAAACGTCACATCAGATGTGACACTGCATGCCAACAACCCCTACAGCCTGGGAACCTTACTGAAGCCCAGATTCACCAAAGGAACTACCGGGCCTGGGAACTTTACTGAAGCCCAGATTCACCAAAGGAACTACCGGGCCTGGGAACTTTACTGAAGCACAGATAAACCAAAGAAACTACTGGGCCTGGGAACCTTGCTGAAGCTCAGATTCACCAAAGCAACTACCAGGCCTGGGAACATTACTGAAGCCCAGATATACCAAAGGAACCACTGGGCCTGGGAATCTTGCTGAAGCCCAGATATACCAAAGGAACTACCAGGCCTGGGCACCTTCTTGACTCCCAGATTCACCAAAGGAACTACTGGGCCTGGGAACCTTGCTGAAACTCAGATTCACCAAACAAACTACTGGGCCTGGGAACTTTCCTGAAGCCCAGATATACCAAAGGAACTACTGGGCCTGGGATCTTGCTAAAGCCCAGATTCACCAAAGGAACTACCGGGCCTGGGAACCTTACTGAAGCCCAGATATACCAATGGAACTACTGGGCCTGAGAACCTTACTAAGGACCAGATTCACCAAAAGGAACTACCGGACCCAGTTCCAGCCTCCATGCCTATGCTGCCATACAAAAGCTGTACCCGCATGTTTACCAAAACAAAATTTATGTAGAGTCTCATAATTTTTTACCGTTGTGACAAAATATTTTAGTTTGGTGAAGCTAAGTTTGAATAAGTACACTGTCATTTGCCCATCAACTACAGATATGGTTGGTAAATCAATATTCTTTAAAGCCCTATTCCTCAGTTTCAGTGTCAGTGCAGTTACCATGTTCTGCTTTCATGGGGCAGTATGCTAGGTGTCTGCACCCGGCCTGTCACATCACAGGATCCCTCTGTGTTTACATTCAACGTTGGCTACTAATCAGTTGTGAAGTCATTGAGTGCAATGCACTCTGTTCTCATTTTAAGGTAAAGATTGCTACCAGTGTTCTGAAAAGGATGCCACAAGTGTTGGAATTTTAATGAATTAAAACTATAACATTTGATGAAAAAGCAAAGTGGTAAGCTTGGCTCTCTGGGTAGCTGGGGGGGGATGACAGGGTGTCCGCATTTATGCTGAGATGGTCCATGTTGTCATAGTGACTGCCAGGTGTTCTGTTTCCTTGCGCTGAGGTAATGTAACAAACTGCACATGGAGGATTCAGGCCCAACCATAAGCTAACACACACAGTGTGGCTTTGGCCTCTTTGTTAGGCTTCTGTGGTGTGGCCCTCTGAAAGGACTGATGCAGGGATGACAGCTAAAATATTTATATGGACAAAGTTCTTTATTTTTCTCTCTAGGGTTGAGTAGCAGCGCACTGACTCCGACAAGGACATGCAGAACCCACCCCCCCTGCTGGCACCACCCACACACTCCCGGCTTTGATGCTGCTGCTCAGAGATCAAAGTGCAGCTGGGGGGGACCTTGCAAGATGGACACATGTCTGTGGTCCGTCTTAGTGAAGCTATTTGGTTGCCACTGCTGCTGGATGTGATGTCAGGTTACAATAAGCTAAACTCTTCAAGGGCACATTACCATTAAAACACGTCTCGATAAAGAACACGCCGGCAACTTGGTCCTGAAGGCCTAAGGGGTGAGGAGGCTTAAGATCCTCTCCTTCAATGGCGGGCAGCCTCATTAACAAAAGCAGGGAAAACGATGAATTATTCCCCTAACTCTTAATTATAAACCAGATCTTGGGGGCTCAGATTTAATGCAAATCTGCAAAGGATCAAAAGCGAAGAGGAGCACAATCAGCGAAGGAGAAGCAGCCAGATGATGTCTGCAATTTTACTGTTTTAAGCAGAAAGCAGCCATTTCTCTTTACCAGCCCCAGGAAATGGATTGTTGTCCAGTTTGTCATTTTTATTCAGCATTCTGATCTGATCTGAATTCCCATTTTCACACTATTTTTTAACTCATACAGTGAGTCACGCAGCTGCTGCATTCTCCGAATGGTACCTAAGAGGAATCCTGGGTCCCAGGTTCAGCACTACGCCACCGTCTGCCTAAAGAATATCTTCAGTCTCCAGAAGATGCTCCTTTGCACTGACCTCATCAGACGATCCGTTCTCCACGCGGAATCGCCCAGCTCGCTGTATGGCTCCGTCTGCATCACTGGAGATGAGCTGTGGAGAGGAAGCAGAGGATCGTCACCCATGAGGAGCCGAAAACGGGGAAGATTGAGCCGCTCCTGTGGAGTCGTCATGTGATGTTGCTCATGTGGAGTCATCATGAGATGTCGTCATGTGATGTTGCTCATGTGGAGTCATCATGAGATGTAGTCATGTGATGTTGCTCATGTGGAGTCATCATGAAATGCCGTCATGTCATGCCGTCAACGCACCTTGTTTGCACGAAGATTTGAATCCAGTCTAGACAATGTTCATAAATAAGCAAATCAGATTATATAAAACAAAACTAAAAACTAAATAAAAAACAGTCCAACACAACCATCTTTAATAATTGTTCACCCAAAGGTGGGTAGCATGTTGTCTGTGTGTGTAGGTATTGTTCGTGTGATCAGCAGATTTTTGCAGTGGCAACCGCCATTCAGCTGCAGGGCAAAACCCTGGGACAATGTGTCAACTGTACTGTATATGAAAAGATGTATATCATGTATGACATTAGAGCATGCTCTTAAAGCTCTCCATCAGTCACCTTACCATAAAACCAGATTGTTCTGTTACAAAGAGAAATGGCTTCAATAAAAACCAGAAATATACACGTAGGGTCAACAAAGCAACTTTCCGGCTTGTCAAACACATTTGGCAGCGAAATGTGGTCATTTAAAATAGCAATGTAAAAAAAAATCCATACAGACTATATTATTAATGCATTCAATCGACAAATAAATACAACCCTGCTTAGAACTAGCCCTCTGTATTCATGCAAAGCAAAATACATTAATGGGAAATTCAGATATATTTCCCTTCTTAATTTACTTTCTTATTTCACACTTATTGTTGCCTTTCAGTCCCAAAATGGTAGCTTTTTCTGACGATGACTCTCGAGCAACAATAGCAGAGCAGTTAGGATATTTCTTTATAAATGAGAAGATTGAGCTTCCCTTTGAAGTGGCTCGCTCAGCAATAAGCATAAGAGTCATCTGCCTGTAACACGATGTAATCTCTTTTCAATGGTGCGCAGTCACTGCAGAAACATGACATCCCACCTTCAGATGAACGCAGCACACGTTGCTAGGCAACAAAGCAGAGAATTCTCCCCCTTCCCCTATTCTCAGCACTTCCCCTTTCCTTAGCCAAATGTCACCAAATGTGCCACTTACATATAATATCCTTTGCATAGACAGTGTAGTGCAGTGTACAGCTACGGCTATAGTTTGGATGAGGGGGACAGTGGGTGCTGGGAATTACGTCAGCAGATGGGAAGATGGCTCAGAATGGGCAAAAGTGGGAAAGAGACAGAGGAGTGCTGAGATTGGGTGCTGGTAAGGCCGGGGAAGTACTGCCAACTGCACTTGCATGCCACAAGGATACTGTATGTCTCTACGGCACAGCCCAATATGCGGGAGAGAGATGTAACTTACAAATGGCCAGTTACGAGGCACATATCATATGCAAAGACTTCCCCTTTCACAATGCTCTCCTTTATCCCCAATCACAAAGGCTGCAAGAGGTTTCTGCAAGAAATCTATGGGTCCTAAAACAGCTGAACTAGGCACAGGATGCAAACTTAACTGTGGCCAAAGCTGGCAAAAAAAGTGTGACAACTTGCATCAATTGTTAAAAATATGCAGGCATGTGAATAAAAGCGGCGGGGGCGGGGGCCGGGGCATAAGATAAGATAAGATAAGATAATCCTTTATTAGTCCCACAAGTGGGAAATTCTCTTTGTCACAGCAGAAAGTGGACAGTACAAAAGAGCAGAAAAATTGAAAAAATAAAACAGCATACAAACTGAATATAATAAATAAAAACAGAATAAAAAGACTATACCAAAAATTTGAAAACAATTGCATAAAGACTTAAGACTATCAGTCTGAAATAAATATATATAAATATGAATGGGAAGTAATATGGAGGAAGAGCAATGCAAGCCAGCATATTGGAAAAATATAAATAAATATAAATATAATATAAATATAAAGATATATATTTACTGTATATATGTAGAGATAATTGTTATATAAATATATATACACACACACAGATATAAAAAAAAAGAAATTGGTGAGCATATAAACAGAAAATTGCACTTGAAAATATTGCACATACGAAACTGATGATTCAACTTGTGTGTATTAAAGTGTGTTTGTTGTCAGCTGCTAGGACCTTATTATAGAGTCTGATAGCAGTTGGGAGGAAAGACCTTCTGAATCTTTCCTTCCCACATCTCAGATGTAGGAGCCTCCCACTGAATGAACTGCTCAGAGCCATCAGAATCTCTTGCATGGGGTGGGAGATGTTATCCAGCATGGATGATAGCTTAGCCACCATTCTCCTGTCACACTCCACCTCTACCGAGTCCAGAGGCCATCCCAGAACCGAACTGGCTCTCTGGATCAGCCTGTTCAGTCTCTTTCTGTCCCTAGTAGAGATGTTGCCACCCCAGGAGACCACACCATAGAAAATAGCTGACGCCACTACAGAGTTGTAAAAAGTCCTCAGGAGTGGCCCTTGCACTCCAAAAGACCTGAGCCTCCACAGCAGGTACAGCCTGCTCTGCCTTTTTTTGTAAAAAGCATAGCCAGGCTGGGGGCTGGGGCCGGGACATAGCCAGGCTGGGGGCGGGGCATAGCCAGGCTGGGGACGGGGGCCGGGGCATAGCCAGGCTGAGGACGGGGGCCGGGGCATAGCCAGGCTGGGGGCGGGGCATAGAAGAGAATGCAGCGACAAACCAGTCCTAAAAAAACAGTGTCATTTGCAAGGCAGCCCTGTGCTGGTTGTTTTCTCTAACAGCTCTCATTCCCTGATAATTTATGACCCTCCATTGACTTGCAGAGATCCGACAGTCATATTTCACCTCCAATTAACATCCTGTCAGCTAGTGGCGGCGACCAGGGAGAGGTCTGGCTTTAGAAGAAAAGAGGTTAAACACCAAACATTCAACAATTTCCTCATCTGTTGCTGAGGCATTAATGAGTCACAAGAGGTTAAAGGGAGCAAACTGAAAATTCAGCTTCATGGAACAACAACCTTCACTGCTGTTGACTGCAGAGGTGTGAGGAGGTAATTCACTGCTGTCCACTACAGAGGTTTGAGGAGGGAATTCACTGCTGTCCACTACAGAGGTTTGAGGAGGGAATTCACTGCTGTCCACTACAGAGGTTTGAGGAGGTAATTCACTGCTGTCCACTATAGAGGTTTGAGGAGGGAATTCACTGCTGTCCACTACAAAGGTTTGAGGAGGTAATTCACTGCTGTCCACTATAGAGGTTTGAGGAGGGAATTCACTGCTGTCCACTACAGAGGTTTGAAGAGGGAATTTACTGTTGTCCACTACAGAGGTTTGAGGAGGGAATTCACTGCTGTACAGTACATTACATAGATTTGAGGAGAGAATTCACTGGTTTTAAGGCTACTGGGCTTAAAAAATTTCCTCACCTAGTAACTGATTTTTCTAACATGATGCAGCATCACATTATCACGTTTTCTTTGCTAAAAGGAAATGTCATTTCCAATTTCAAAAGTTGCCAGCTTTACCCAAAATTCCTCTTTACATGCTAGGAACCTCCTACGTGATTGCACAGCACCCAAGCCCCTCTGAATGTGTCTCCTCTGGTGTCAATGTCACCGAAGAGGCGACCCCAAGCACCGTATAAAACCACAAAGGGTCACAACTAACTGAGCAGGACTGACAGCTGCTTGACTCAAAAAATCCTGCCCTTAAATACATGCATACCACTGGCAAATTTTTGTTATATGACACTTAGAAATAAATGTCTGCCTCCCCTTCTGTAACAGCCTAGCTGTCCTGCAGTCCCAGCCTTGTATCGTATGATATTCAATTTTCTACAGCAACATGATTCATAACTTTCAGTCCAAGTGCAGCCAGCATTAGGCCTGCAGTCATACACATAGAAGATTATCTATTTATTTGTTTCTGGATATAGATGATATGAAATCAAAAACGTGTGGGAGGACTTCTCTGACATCTCTGCCAGAATCACACGGATCACCCACATACCTGACCTAGTTGAAATTTCCATTTCATAATATTATCCTACTTCATTCATACTATTATTGTACATAATACTATTTTTATATACTAAATTGTTTATATAAGTACATATTAAGCATACAAGCATACATATTAAGCATACAACTGGATACAATAAAAAACGGCATGTTGTTAATCTTAATAATCTTTATTTAAGTTAATGCTTTAGTCAAATAAACATGCAGAATTACTAGTATGCATATTTTTTTTAAATGTAGTAAAAACTTAACTGAAAGCTGCATGTAATGGTGATGATGTTTGGAAAAACAATGTACAACATAAAGACCACAGACAAATTTGTAATCTAATGAAGAATTCTGTTCATAGTTCATCAGCCAGTTAGTTGAGCTCAAATGCTAGTTAGTTCACTATTCAATAAACAAAATAAAAAAGAATGCATAAAAATTGGTAGAATGCTCAATGGTCTATGCTTCTCGGAACTGAACAATATAGAACAGAAAATATCTATTTCTCAGAAGAATTAACTAGTTTAACATTTAAATATAATGTGGTTTTCTATAACAAAGTACTCATTTCATTAACATAATCTATCGTTATCTGGCATCTGAAGCTGGACTGGAAGCTGTCTGGGTTCATCACTGAACAATGTATAAACTGAAATGACGAATGGATGCAAAGAATATAACGCTGCAGATTCTAATGGCATGATAAGGCAGCCTGAGGTAAGCCGAGCCACAAGTTCATCCGTAGTGATGTCTGCCGAAAGAGCTTCCCAGACATCTTTGAGGAGAGAGGGACTCCGCAAGGTAACTGGATAATTTTCTGCTCAGTAAATGACCCCCAAGGACCAGTGTGTAGCTTACCTACATTTTCTAAACTACATCTTGAAACTCATTTTAGTAATCAATGAGCAATAGAATAAAACTTGGTTGGCACAAGATTCAAGATATTAACAGAGGTAGAAATTAGCAGCAGAGGTAGAAAAACTATATATAATTTCAGTGGAAAAATGTGAGTTCAGAAGTCAGTCCTCAAACTATATGACATATACACTCACCTAAAGGATTATTAGGAACACCATACTAATACTGTGTTTGACCCCCTTTCACCTTCAGAACTGCCTTAACATGGCATTGATTCAACAAGGTGCTGAAAGCATTCTTTAGAAATGTTGGCCCATATTGATAGGACAGCATCTTGCAGTT
>JABFDZ020000118.1:15831044-15841712 GCA_019775955.2 Pollimyrus isidori | reverse complement strand
GAATCTACAAATGTAAATGGTCATGAAAATAAAGAAAACACATTGAATGAGAAGGTGTGTCCAAACTTTTGGCCTGTGCTGTATAAAAACCTTGATGGGCAAAGCTGTGATGCAGAACGGTCGACTGTACATCTGGTGGGAGAAATGATGCTTCAGTGTGCACACTGGGTGGGACTACCAGGGCACCCAGTAAGGTGAGCTACAGGAAATGGAATCAGATGGTGACAGTGGAACCACAATCTCACCCACTGTGGGGGGGCGAAGCAGCGTTCCAATCTTACTGCTGCTTGCCAGTGTAATCTCCACAAAAATGCTGCAGTCAAATTGAGGATTTCTTTAATTCAAGGTGAAATATTTTAAATTTTCAAATGCCGACAGTATGAAACAGACGGCTAATTAAACTGTGAAGCAAATCAGTGGGATAAGCCCTTACATTTGAATTGCACTGCTGATCTGCAGTTGGATCCAAACAATTCTGTTTAACCTGAAGCCCAGCCATATGTGAGAAGTTGCTTCACCTCACAGCAGGGACAAAACGCACTTGATGAAAAATTTTTGTAAGTACTCAGCAATACTAAGATGCAATAAAACGATTGAAATGCAGTGCCCTGAGGTCCCTGAGTGCATAAAAATAGCAATGAGGCAACTCATTATTTGGTCCAGGCTGCCCGTATGTGTGTGTCTCTGCTAACCTTGGCTATGCGTGTGTGTCTGTGTGCATGCCTGTGATAACCTTGGCAAAGCATGTGAGTCTGTGTGCATGTTCATACATGTGCATGGTCGTAATCATGATTAATTATTATTAAGTATTAAACAGCTTGCTCTTGCATACATTCATCCAAAACCACTTATCTATTGGAGTGTTTTGGTGGTGGTTTTGAGTCCATCCCAGGAAGCACAGGGTTCGAGGAAGGGCATACCCTAGATGGGATGCCAGATGCACTTATATCCCGTTATATATTTATTTTGCTGCTTTTGCACATCCGGGGAGGTCCAACCACTAACCACCTCTGAAATATCGCACCTATTACAAGGTATTTGGCCAACAAATCTACAAGCCTTCAATGAGCAGCAGCAGGCAGTCAGACCACCGGCGGGTCAGACTCGGTAATCCATCTGACACTAAGCAGGTTCGAGCCTAACCCAGTACTTGGACTAACTAGGTAAACTGGGATGCTGTTGGGAGAGGTGTGGTGTGGCTGACAGCTTAGCCCTTCCTGTGGTCAGTGTGGCCCTCAGTGCTGAGATGGGGACACTGTGCTGTACAAATGGTGACGTTCCTTTGGATTAGATGTAAAACCGAGGCTCTGACTCCCTGGGGTCAAAAAGACCTCTGGGCATCCTTGGAAAGTGCAGGGGTGGTCATGGGTGTAAATTATGGGGGAGGGGAAGTCGTAACCCCCCAATAATCAAAACCAGCCAATACAAATCTCCAATAATCATGTCTTCCCTTAAATGGGAGGAGACCTCACCCACACCCTATGTTATGACTTTAGGAGTGGCTCCCCGACATCCTGGCTAAAACTGCCCAATCTGGCCCTTTCAAATCTTCCCCTGTATCTAACTTGTGAATTCTTCCCTGCCCCTTCCCCACCTTAGCTACCGTGTGGTGAGCGTACTGGCACAGAATGGCTGCCGTCACCTCATCCAGGTGGGGGCTACACAGTGGTGGTGGTTGAAGTGGCTCCCCATTGGTTCTGCAAGGCACTTTGAATGCTTTGAAAAGCACTGTATAAATGTAACATTCGTCTGTTCATACAATCAATCAGATACTGCTGCTATGCAGGCTGAATATGCAACGATTCTCATCTGATTCTTCCATAACATACATATACAATACAGATCATCTACTAAGGGCATGGATTTAAAGCTAGGGGATGGAACCCGGATCCGGGAGTGCCGGTATCTAGCAGGTTTTCCATCCTACCTTGTCTCGGATGAACCACAGTTGATCTCAGGCAGATAGTAACCCAGGTAAAACAGAAAACCTTCTGGATACCGGCACTCCAGGACTGCAGTTGCTTACCACTGATTTAAAGAGCAGTGCACCATTCATGCATCTTTAGGCTTCACTCCAGTTCCTAACAGTGAACACTCTTAAGGAAGCTGGGATGCCCATCGTATGGCGACAGTACAGCGACCAGAGCTCTCTGCTTTCACAAAGAGACAATAAACTGCGGGTGATAAATGGGGAGAGGGGGCAGAAAAAGGAAAAGAGAAAAAAAAAATTCCTCATGGCTTCTACGTGTCCCTCAGGAGCTGCTCCTCGTCTTTTACCCATATAAACACTGCTGATAAGACTAGTAGCAGTAATTACTCTGTCTTCAAGGGTGCCTGTATTACCTGCTGGAGGGGCAGACGGTGTGTGTATGTGGGGGGGGGGTGCCATGGTACTTCAGTAAAACATGGCCTGATTCCATGACAGGGTGACCGATGCACCAATGCACCGGGACTAATGGTTGAGTACTCAGAGACAAACCATAAATTATATCCAAAGCCCACTTTTAACTTTCATGTTCTCTTCACATTAATTTCCTACAGCACACAGTATGTATGTACTCACCAATTATAATTTTGTGGCTCTTGCATTTCTCCCTTTAAGTCAGAGTGACTGCATTCAGCGTAATACCTCAGACTATCAGTATGCAGAATTCTTGAAGGTCGTCTGGTATGGAAGATGTGTAATGATACAGACAAAGAGCCCTTCCCAAGTTTATCTGGGCCCCCTGGCAGCATGATGTCATCTTTATCTGCTACTCAGCATGATGTCATCTTTAGCTGCTACTCAGCATGATGTCATGTGACCAGCTGAATCTGTCAGAGACTGACTATGACAAGCAGGATGATAATTAGCTGCATCAAAGCTTTTCAGCTGAAATATATGAAGCATCTTTAATTCAGTCCTGGAATTTCTCTTCCCCATTAGCAAGAGCATTTTTCCAGCTCACACCTGAGGGACATGTAAATGCAGCCATAAATATCGATAATGAGGGCAAATGTAATGTAGAGTGAACTTAATTGGTCAGCTGCTAATTAGCACCATGCTTAGAACAATGAATTGCAATTACTTTGACTTCTTTCTATTGTCTTACACACTAAATGCAATCTGTATTAAGTGAATTTATGCAACAGTAGCTACTCATCAAACCACAGCAAACTGGAAATTTAGTCAGATATAGGGAATAATAAATTTACCAGTGATCCTACCCAGGCACTTTCAATTGATCAATCAAATCCATACTTGTTAAAAAATCATACATCAACATGAATATTAATTCGGACAAATACTGTTCAGGCAAACTCCTGTTAATTTAAATATCTAGTGGAAGCAACAATATCTTTAGCAATTACCCAGAGACTTAGTTTTGTATTATTCTACGGCAACAAAGAATAAGTACTGTTAAGTGTGGGACAAGAAGAACATTTGACATATTGTTTTGCAGAACTCGCACGTTTGATTGTGCATGTACTCTGTACTTAATTCTGTACTCTGTACTCAATTCTCTACTCTATACTCAAACATTCTTTAGTAAACATTTCTGCACGGACTTCTCTAATTTTTCAGTGTAAAAAGTCTGCATATCAGTCATGCACAATCTGATCCCGTAAGTAAGCAGATAGTCTTAGTACTGTCACACTGAATCCAAAGACTGAACATACCCAGCACATACACATCATATCAATCTGTACATTGTCTGCTAAGCTAAGGACTGCTGCCACCCAAGAAATCACTGCCCGAACTGTAGACAGTAAAGCAGTTCGCTCTTAAAAGTAACATTTTGGAGCAAAGAAGGTAGTAAAATATTGTTGAAACACAAATGGGCCTTCTGGTTAGAAGATGACCAATAATTTCCCCAAGGGCCTTAGCATTAGAAAAAAATGACCTTACATGGCAAAAGAATAAATCAATATTATTGCATCTGCAAACAGATAACTGATGTCAGCAGGGAGGTACAGAAGAGAAAGGCCCTGCTTATGCAGACAC
The DNA here is from genome assembly GCA_019775955.2 of Pollimyrus isidori. NCBI lineage: Eukaryota > Metazoa > Chordata > Actinopteri > Osteoglossiformes > Mormyridae > Pollimyrus > Pollimyrus isidori. The sequence continues at coordinate 15,837,727 of JABFDZ020000118.1, read as the reverse complement.
ACATCTCGGGGTGCAGGTGGCAGAGATGACAGCAGCTCCGGTCATTACTGCTTTGTTACATGTCACATATAGAGAAGCTGCAATAATCAGACATTATTTGTAGCCCAGGAGGTGCCTGGAAGCTCTGGTTATTTTTACAGTCAGCACTCTTTGAGAGCCAGAGTGGAATCTGAAAATACCACAGCAGCCTGAAGCTTCTTCATACTCGAATCTCTGCATTTGTTTACCTCCAGAATATACAGCATGGCAGATTATGTAATCCACTGTGTCTTAATTACACTGTCCATTCATTTTTCCATTAACAATTAATATCAACCATAATTAAACATTATTTCAACCACTGATTTACAAATCAAATTTAAATCTTATGTTTATATAGTTTTAATAATGTTTTGCAAGTAGTTTAATTACATGTGGATATAATTAGACAAAACAGAAAACACAATCAGCTACAAACTGTCAGGAATGACCCCAGGATGCCAGAGGTAATTCACCTTGTACACATCTGCAGGGAGATAAAAGGCTTTTACTTGGGGTTGTGGTGCTACGTTTAACAGAGGTAACAGTGCAGTACCAGCTATAATGAGCAATGCCTGTGCCAGTGCTACAGTACAGAACATCAAAACTATTACCCAACACAGTGAAATGTATTCAGTGGAACATTTAATTACAGGAATATAAATAAGACTGAACAAATGTCAACAAAACTATTACCCAACACAGTAAAAGGTATTCAATGGAATATTTAATTACAGGAAAATAAAGAAGACTGAACAAATGTCAACAAAACTATGACCCAACACAGTAAAAGGTATTCAATGGAACATTTAACTATAGGACAATAAAGAAGATTGAACAAATGTCAACAAAACCTTTTCTTTCACTTGAATGCTGTCCACTGAATTTGTTTTGCTTATACCTAAGTAGTTAACAATTTTGACCTTACAAACTGGGAATGATTTTGCAAAATTCATTTAGACTGAAATTGATGCTTTGGACGTTTCAATTGTTGACTTAGATTAGTTGGTATGCATAGGTTCTAATGTTAGATTGTGTTTTTCGTTCTGAGAATGTATACACTTATTATCCAAAAAATAGCTTTAAACACTCCTTTTGACTACTGAAAACTTCTACAAAGAACTGTATATCTGCCAAAAAGTACCTTGCGTTCAGAAGAAATATAAAAGTCTCTATCTTCCCTCAACATATAAAATAAAATGAAGATTTATCTGCCACTTATGCAAGTACAAGTACAGATTTTGCTTATCCCACTTTCTCTCTTTTGAGGCACACACATTCATATACAGCTGAGTATCCATAGACATACATATATACACATCCATATACAGCTGAGTATCCATACACATCCATATAGACAGATGAGTATCCATAGACATCCATATACAGCTGAGTATCCATACACATCCATATACAGCTGAGTATCCATACACATTCATATTCATACATCCATATACAGCTGAATATCCATACACATACATATAGACAGATGAGTATCCATAGACATCCATATACAGCTGAGTATCCATACACATACATATACACAGATGAGTATCCATACTCAAATAGCAGGTCAAAGAAGCAGAAAATGTTATTTTCACCTAGGGGATCAATCCTGTTAGATAAATTTTAGTAGCCCAGCAGATAACTTGATTGTCCAAAAATGTTGGGAAAGCGTTTTGAGAGCCCGGTGGCCAGGTTTTTCCAACACAACATAAAGACTAAAATCTAATTACTGAACTATACAAGTTATTGAACCTTAACAGAAGTTGACTGTGACCCTATACTGGATAAGTGGTTGTGATGGATAGATAAAGCTAATGATTATGACAGAAAATGAACTGGCTCTCTCTAAGGCATGCCTATTATCTATGTGTCCATCTTCATGCTGCTTGTCGTGGTGAGGGTATTGGGGGCAACATTGAAGAACAGTTTCAAGATTCTTCTGCATCTCCAAAGTCCTCACCCTTTCACAGAAACACTGTGGAGAAACCTCATTTTGGCTGCTTGTAATCACGACCTTGATCTTTCAGTCATTATCTACAGCTGATGATCGCAGGTCAGGACAGGGATATAGACTGGTAAACCACAAGCCTCCCAGATGCCTCTAGTCCCGCTTCATCACAATGGACTTGCCCATTGATGACAAAACTGCAGGCACCTGTCCGCCACTCTCTCTTACCATGACACATGGAAAAGACTCCAAAGGTATTTAACCTCCTTTGCTAAGGGCAGGATCTCCCAAACCTGAAAGCTCCAACTCCACTAGCAATTTCTCATTCGAGGAACATTTATCAAATGCTAAGATTAATGTATGGAAATATTCAGTGTCCAGTTTTCCTGAGGCTCTCAGAACATTCCCTCACTAAGGAAACTATGATTAATAACATAAAAACAAATGAAAGGCAAGATAGAACAACAAGTAACAATTATAAAATAAATATTATATTATAAAACAATATTTTCAACATTAATTGCATTAAAAGGATGGTTAAGATAATAATGTTATTGTGCTGATGTTCCATTCACGTTCCATTAACGTTACGGTAAGAACGTTCTCTGCCAGCTTTGAGAACACCATCACATAATGTTATTTGAAGTTCTGGGAACATTCCCTGTTCTTCGGTGACACAAAGACTAGCACCCCGTCCAGAGTGTCCACTGCCCCGTTTTCTCTGATAGACTAGCATCCCATCCTGGGTGTCCCCTGTTCTGTGCCCTGTGATGCACATAGCTAATTGGCAATGGATGCATGAATGTTCATACAAAGAAATATAATTTCAAAGACATTTCTAGTTAATATTGGTGTTCAACAACAATGTTTTTTTTAACCAAAAATTTTCCTGAAATATGACACTGGGGGGTAGTTTGAGACTTTGAATATTATGGGAATGAAATGGAGTCATGGACTCTTCATTATGCAGACCTACTTAACACAGAGTAGGATGCACTTTTTCCTTCACAACTTCTTTTAGGGTGGCAAATTGTACATTCAGAAAAGCCCTTCTGCTCATTGCCGACGTACTGAGCTGTTATCTTTGCCCTGGTGGCCTTGCTGTTAGCTTTAACATGTCTGGCCATTCTTCTCTGACCTCTCTTATTAATAAGCCAGAGAAATGCCATTGAGTGGATGTTTTTCATTTATGGTGCCATTCTCTGTAAACTGTAGACACTACAATGCAAGATAACCCCTGGAAGGTGGCTGATATGATGGAAGCACCACGTCTGGCAGCAGTATAACAGTAAGAGTAGTGTCTCTCAGGAGCGCTTTAGTTTGGGTCATTTCTAAGTCCTAAGAGGGATGATATCATGTCATACCACAATTGACATAAATACAGTAATTGCTCTTAAAATATTTTGCGCCTTGTGGCTGTTGTTTCCAAGACAGGTTCTGGACCCTGCGACTTTGAATAAGACAAGCGGTAAAAGAAAATGAATGAATGAATGATGATGAATGAATGAGGCTGTCATCACCAGTTGCTGCCATACCATTTTGACAATTACAAAGCCGTGAACGTCTTGTCCTTATGACAGGAATAAGCAGTGAAAGCCTTGCTCTGCATGATTCTGTTCTCATATTTGTACCTTAACACACTTCTCTCACACTCTGAGGTATTCTCCACTGTGTACCATGCTGAACTCTCAGCACATATCACTACACTTACATCATCAGATTATAACAATGACCTTTACCTTGACCCCACCTCTTAGCCCGTGGACCTTGACAGGAGATTTAGAGGAAAACCGGTCTTGGTATGCAAACATGGGAGACACGTGTTTGTTGACTTGGCCAATGCCTGGACTAGACAATGGGAAAGCTGCAAATGAAGTTACGGAAGGTCCTGGTCAATGGCAGGAAAGTGGCAAAGATACTTGCATAGCCCACTGGCCAATCAGGGGCCTCAAACCAAACCCAGACCTTTGCAACAAGTTGTTTATATGTTGTGGGGCAGAGTCCAGGACTGGACGCACAAGCAGTTTCTTAATTTCAGCAGATGAGCATATTACCTTCTATTACTGTATATTGTATCATTTCTGTGACTGAGTATTCTCTCTTATCACTATGTTAACAACGTTCCCCATGCTGAACACTTTATGTTGGTTCAACTTATAATATTTTTGACTTTGTGATGGTACGACAGCAATGCGCATTGAGTAGTCACTAAACTTTGAACTGTGATCTGTTCCCGGGCTATCGATAAGTCGTACGATACTTCCTACTGGTGCCGGACGATGGTAACATCCATTTAGCCATGCTTTCAGTCTGAGAGATTAAACATCTTATACAGTGTTTAACAACATCTTGTTGTTTTTCTGTGCTTGATGAAATATTTACTAATTCAGTGACAGCAGATACTTATTTGCTTATTTATTTATCTTGTATTCATATTCAATTTACAATATTTTCCACTTACGATGTGTTCATCTGAAGGTGACCCCATTGTAAGTCGAGAAGCGTTCATACAGGTAACCTGAGGCTACCGTGTTACTAAAGTAAAGGTATATCTAGTCAGCATTCAGCCCCATTGCCTCTAGCTTTCCAATTAGCCTGCAGAACCAGTGGCAGGCCCTCTAGCAGCAAGGCTACCACTGCCGGGAAACACTGCTATTTGTACGGCTGATATGCTCCTTTAATGAGAATCTTCCCTTCTGCTCTGCACAAGGCACTCCAGCCCCTCCCCGAGCCATGAAATGTACCTTTGGACAAAAGCCACAAAGGGCAGGAGAAAGTGCATGTGTGAAAAGAGCAAGGGAGGAAACAGAGGGTGAACATCCCCTGCAAGGCAGCCTTTCTGGAATGAAAAGGGCAGCACTGGCGATGCTGATGGGGTCGCAGTCGCGGTGGTAATAACGCAGGCTTGGCCGGCCCATCTTGCCTGGGTCCTGTAGCCGGAAAAACGGGACACGAGGCGAAACAGAAGACGATGGCGAGGGTGGGATATTCTACCAAATAGTTTAGTAGTGCAGAGTAGTGCTGCATGGGATACTGGTACTGAATAGGTACCATTGCACTGCTGTTTGAACACTGTTAGGCATTATGTTTCTTTAACACGGTACTAATCAAACTATTACACATATCACCAATGTTAATACCCCTAACTCTAACCATTGAATCAGAACCATAATCTCAATTATGTCTGAACCACTACTGAAACTCGGTTATACCCTATTATACTGTACGCTATATTTCTATGTGAAAGATACATGATTTATATGTTTCGGTTCAGTGAGCCTCCAATCTAGTTCACCCTGTTAAGAATTTCTGCGTAGCTTCATTCAGTTCTGCCAGAAAGTTTTGATTGTTCAGGCTGGAACATTAACCGGATGGACAATAATGATGGGACTGTGACATAGATAAAGCTGTAGCAGTGCAGAAACACTTCAGATTTCCAGCATGTTTTTGATAAGAAGCTGGTGAAAAGTGCATTTAAGACACCAGTTTGCTTCCTTTATTGTCAGACTACTGCCATTTGGATCACACAATGCAAAAAGCGAATAAAAAATACTTGCATGTACTAAACACATCTTTTGTTGGAAAAATAAAGATGCAAAATCAGATATTATTAAAGGAATTTTCCTTCACTTTTTTCTTCATCTGGAAGAGAAATATAAGATGTAGGAAGTAATACAAAAATGATTGCTCAAGATAAGTCATTTGAAAGGTTGCTGTTTCTATATCCTTATATTAAAAGTTTCCAGTAGTCAAAGGATAGTAGTATGATTAGTTTTTATATACCATTCTTCTTAAAAATTATTATCTCAAATGGTTTGTTTGGATAAATAATGCCAGTGCTCAAAGCACTCTTTCAAAGTGAAACACACAATAGATAGATAATAGCTAAATGATGCAAATGGAATTCCATGAAAAATGTAGTCAAACAGAAGTGGAAGATTATTCACATTACCATGAATAGCATCTCAATATTTCATACCCAATAAAGCTTCTCAATGTGGATATTGCCACATTAAGTAGTTTAAAAGAAGCTGCTATGGTGCTGTTAATAAAACATAAAGTTTTACCAACTATCTTCTACAGTGTATGTAGTAAATGAATACAGATTTAGTGAAACCAGTGTTTACCATAGTGGTAACAAATAAAACCCTGCAGGGTGATATCATGTGGATGTAGTGAGTAATGGGGTAAGCAAGACCTTGGGAGCCCTGATAAAGAGCCACAGTTACAAAGTATTCAACTGGTCAGCTTTACAGGTGGCCTGGAACCTATCCTTGGAATGACAGGCAGGCATACACCCTGGATGGGATTCCAGTCCACTGCAGGGGACATACACACTGCATACACACATACACCCTGGATGGGATTCCAGTCCACTGCAGGGGACATACACACTGCATACACACATACAACCTGGATGGGATTCCAGTCCACTGCAGGGGACATACACACTGCAAACACACATACACCCTGGATGGGATTCCAGTCCACTGCAGGGGTCAAACACACTGCATACACACATACACCCTGAATGGGACTCCAGTCCACTGCAGGGGCCATACACACTGCATACACACATACACCCTGGACGGGACTCCAGTCCACTGCAGGGAACATACACACTGCATACACACATACACCCTGGATGGGACTCCAGTCCACTGCAGGGGACATACACACTGCATACACACATACACCCTGGATGGGACTT
>JABFDZ020000118.1:15793347-15811092 GCA_019775955.2 Pollimyrus isidori | reverse complement strand
CGACTGAACGAATCATTCCCACGAGACGACTCGTTCTTCCCGAGTCACATTAAAGATTCGTTCAAAATGAACGAATCATTCAAGAACGACCCATCACTACTAGTGAGGTCAAAACACCCTCACTACTGCAACTAGTGGACATTTTGGCCTATACTACTTCGACTAGTAAGCATTTTAAGCCTTACTAGTTAACTAGTGCCGCAAATTTCAGGCACATACGTTAACAAGTTGATTTAAAAAGCTTGCAACGAGGACTTATTTGGTTTGTGTCCGACGGCGCAAAACCGAAGCATTTAATTGTCATGTTGCTTGTGAATCCGCTACAGTGTTATGGTGCGCTGCGCTAATTTACCCGTGAAAATAAAATCAATTTTCATAAAACACATCGTCCTGAACTGTAAACTTGAATGAATCGATAAAATCGATTTATCTCCCACCGCTAACTGGAATCATGGCACCTAGAAAATGTTTAAGGCAGGGCAGTTAGCATCCCTGCTATCAATTCGGGTCTCTTTTTGCGCAGTTTCAAAACAAATTCACTAGCTTCTTCCAGTGTCATTTTACTCTTTTCTTTGTTCAGCTAATACTCTACGCACGTCACATAGTTACACACAGGAATGTAACAATACACCACAGTACGAAATAATTTATTAATATTAACACAAGATGACGCAATAGGCATAATCTCAGATTTGCTTTGAAATTTTGTTTTTGGATCTTGCAGTCGGTCTGCAGAATAAGGAAAAAAAAGTGCAAGAGGAAAAGAAATGGTTTGAAAAACACTTTTAATGTTAAAATACATGACTAAAAGGAATAAATAGCAGTTTAAGTTTGTTTTCAGTCTTATTTTGTTGAATATATTGTGAGTGTACTGAACCATGGTCCCGAATCGTCTACTGAACCGAATCGTGAGTACACTGCATCGTATTGTTAAACCCCTATTTACACTTTTCTTTTACATAGACTGCATCGTCAAACCCCTCGTTACGCATGTTTTTTTACATAGACTGCATCGTAAAGCCCCTCTTGCATTTTTTATGTAGACTGTACCGTTACACCGCTCGTTACACATTTTCCATGACATATCCAATATAACCAATGATGGATTCTTCAGAGCCCAGAATTAAACATTGCATTTCTCATTTGCTAATTATCTTTCAAGGATTACATACTTAGGTGTGCTGCAGATTCCTTTACATACTATGTAACATAGTGTGATGTTTTAACATTTAAAAGCAATGAAACAGCCGTGTAGCTACTACAGAAGATCACAGCTATGGTAATGCATATTTAGAAACATAAACCTATAATTAGGTGAACAAATTATTAGTATTATTATTGTTGTTTGCAGTGTTCCCTTTGATGGTGAAGTTCTGTTTTTCTATATTGCTAAAGTGTTGCACACAATTTCACTATTTTAAGTGCTTCAAAGGATTGTGGTCTCAGGCTCTGTCATGAAAAACTGCGACAATTCAAAATCCACTGTGACTCCAATGCTGAGTTTACTTTTTTGACTGGTTGTCTCTGTGACCTTTAAATCCCCTCATCAGCTTTCCCAACTAGAATTTAAAAGGCCATCCTTGCTGGAGGGATTTGCAAAGAGCAGGTAAGACGTGCTGTACTGATCAGCTTGCTGTGGGCAGAGTGCGGATTTGGTGGCTTGTTGATATACTTTCATCCAACAGATGGAGCCATTTACTATGGTTTATTGGAACTGCAGGGTTTAGTTTTAGTGATGACCCTAGACTCTCCTGCACACCAGACAACCGTGTATTAAATGATATACACAGCTTGCATAATAGTAACATTTATGTTTTTCTGAATAAATAATTGCGTTTGCACAGCAGACAAACAATATGGAGTCTAAAGTCTTTTGAAACATACCTTGTATTGAGTTATAGTTTTTTGGGGGTTTAGGGTAAATTAATATGTAATCACATCCTTGGAATATAATGTCCTTAAGATTACATCAATGCATAAAAATTACGTCAATGCATGACGGAATATAAATGTAAACTCAGTACTCAAAATATACTGTGCATAAGTACACCATAAATGCCCAGATGAAGGCAGTAGCTTTTCCCACAGCTTACTTGCATATACTATACTACAGTTTTATATCAGATATTGTCCTATATAGATGCATGCCCTTAATATCGAAATGAAGTCTCTCACATACTGTGTAACATAGGGTCAGGCTTGCTTTTCTGTCAAAATGGCACTCTAAAGAACTGACTTTAAAGTCAAACAGGGCCTGGTTTGACTGAGACTGATCGCCGCTCAGCAGGAATGACTTCCCATGCTGTCAGAGTCAAGTCCATACACGCCTCCTGAGCACATGCAGAAACCAACGATGACGTGCCCGCTAACACGCGGCCAGGACACCTCTGGTGCAGGGCCCTGCTCTCCTTACTGACGAGCCCATGGAGGCGTGGACATGCTGGTGTTCACAGGCCAATCTGTTTCTCAGAAGGGGATTGAGGCAGAATGGCATATGCTTGTATGAGGTCTGGCTGGGAGACTGTAGAGAGTGGATCGAAATACTGTACACGCAGTGTTGGGGAGTAGCTAACTGCAATTAGCCACACCACTAACTTTACCCTTCTGAGTAGCTTATTAGTAGCGCAGCGCATGAGCGTATGATAGTTTCCGTCCCAACTTCCAGCAGTGTAAGCATCCCTGCGAGATGCTCATTCATGCATCTCGTGCTCAGGGTACTGTTTGCTGCACTCATAGTACAGTATACATTTGTATCCTGTACATTTGTATATGTTTGTGTGACAATAATGAACTAAGAAAATTACTGTGTAAAATGTTACAGTTATAAAGAAACAAGAAAAACTTTTATTCTAAACATATTCTAAATTGTCCTGAAATTATTAAATTTATTACCATGCCCCCGATGAACGGAATTCCTAATCGGCGGAACCACGTTCACCTAGACCAGCGGCTTGGATAGAGAAGAGTCCGGTTCTGGACCCCACCACGGCCTTTCAGCAGAACTTCAGTGGCGTGTTTGACCACCTCACTGTCGGGAGAAACCTGGAACCTCCACCAGGGAAACAAGTCCGCTATGGACTTTGCATTGGAATTCCGGACCCTTGCCACTGGGCTCTACTGGACGGCTTCATCTCTCCAAGAGCTCTATAGGAGAATCCTCAATCCAGAGCTGAAAGCCAAGCTGGCATGCAGCTGTCGATGGCCTTGGACCCTGAACCCGCTCACATGTGGAGGCTCCCTGTGCCCTGTCCAACTCCAACGCCACGGAGGTGGAGCCCATGCAGTTAGGTCGAGCCCCATTGACCCTGGCAGAACGACAACGCTGGTTGCAGCAACAGCTGTCTCTCTATTGTGGGGAAGCAGGCCACTTAATTTGCTCCTGTCTGACCCGCCCTGCTCAACATTCCTCTTCTCAGCTAGGTGTTCTATGTCCTGTCAACATTTACGCGGCACAAATGATCGTCGCTGCAATAATCTGATCCACCAAGCCTTGGGGGATTCTGGAGCTTCTGGCAATTTCCTGGATCAGGGCTTGGCCACGCGCCACATTATCCCCCTGAAATCCCTAAACAAACCACTCCAGGTGCGTGGCCTGGATGGCTCCCTGCTAGCTGTGGGTCATGTTCTCCATTAGACATGTCTTATTACTTTACAAGTAGGAGTGACCCAGATGGAGAAAATTCGGTTCCTGGTTCTCCCCATTGTTAGAGATGGGCTAATTCTTAACCATCCCTGGCTACAGCAGCATAACCCTCGCATCGACTGGGTCAAAGGGGAGATTGTAGCCTGGTTGTCATCCTGCTTTCCCCATGCCTTTCTCTCTCCTGTCGAGCGTCCTCTGTTAAAGCCCCCTTCCTGATGACTACACCCGCATTCCCTGTGAGTATACAGATTTCTATATACAGATTTTTCGGATGTATTTAACAAATCCCAATCATTCCGGCTGCCATCCCACCGACTGCACTATTGACCTGTAGGAGGGACTACCCTGGCCCAAGGGACATCTGTAGGCCCTCTCTCGCCCCAAGGAGGAAGCCATGCAGACCTACGTCAAAGAAGCACTTTCCCAAGGTGGTATCCACCCATCCACCTCCCCTATCTCCACCAGGTTCTTCTTCCTGAAGAAGGAGGATGGGGGTCTTGAACCTTGCATCAACTACTGAGGTCTGGATGCCATCCCCCGCAAAAGGAACCTAGAATATCTGAAAACCGTCAAGCGACTGAACCCTCAGAAAGCTATATGGGCTCTCTTCCTCACTCGTTTTCTATTCAAGGTGTCCAATATGCCAGGGACCAGGAATATGAAAGTGGATGCGCTATCCCGACCCTTCGATCCCCTTACATACCCTGAGAAGCCCTCCCCCGTTCTGCCAGCCTCCTGCTTTCAGAGACTAATTTTCCTGGGACCTGGACCGCGTGGTGCGAGATCGGCACCAAGATCTGCACCAAAATCAACCAGTGCTTGCAGAGCACGTAAGCTCTTCATTCACGACATGCACCATCACGCCCTCAAGCAGTGGATCCATACTTCTCTTAGTTCTGGTCACCCGGGGATCACCACCACCACCCGCCTGATCGCTCGACGCTACTGGTGGCCGAACTGGAAAGAGGAGGCGGAGGAATTTGTGCTTTCCTGCCCAACGTGTCCGCAACACAAGGCGGTTTGACATCCCTTGGCCATTCGGTGATCTTACAGGGCCATTCGGTGATCTTAACTATTGCTGACTGCTTCTCCAGAATGTGTCAACTTCTCCCACTGCCACCGCTGCCAACTTCTCCCACCGCTGGTTCCAGGAGGCAGGAGCACAGTGAAGGGAAATGGCAAGCAGACAGACACCGACACCCCGGGCCCCCACTGCGTCCCGTTCAGAGGGTTTGGCTTGCTACACAGAACCTCCACCCTCCTCGGTGCTGTAAGCTAGCCCCGCGATATGTCGGACCGTATCGCGTCCTCCAACAGATGGGTCCAGTCACTTATCAGCTCCTTCCACATTTCCCCAGTCTTTCATGGGTCCCTGCTGAAGCCTGTTCGTTATAGCCTTGCTCACTTGCTGGAGACTGGGACTGCCCTCCCCACCCCGGTCCCTTCTCTGTAGGTGACAAGACTTACGCCGTAAGTGCGCCCTGTTGAACTCCTGAGGATGCCTCCCCCCAGTACCTGGTTGACTGGGAGGGTTACGGTCCGGACCTGGATTCCCACTGACGATGTCCTCGACCCGGGGCTGGTAACCTTCTTCCATCTAGCTTACCCAGATAAGCCAGGACCACGGCCGCAGGGACAGCCCCAAATGTCAGGAGGGGGGTTCTGTCACATCCTGACTACGCCCCACGACGAATGGAGCACAATTCCTAATCGGCGGAATCCACCTGGGCCAGCAGCTTTAAAAGGAGTCACCTCGCACTCCTCAGCGCGAGGTATTGTTGATCTCTATGTGACATACTGAGCGATTATTGCTTTGTCTTCTTTGCAGTCCTAGTCCCATCCTCCCGAATTGGTCCCGTTCCTTCCCGCTTACCCGAATCCCGCCCTTGTCCACCTGCTCCACGTCTTGTGACCCCCTTGGCTTGACTTCACCGGCTTTTACGTCTACTGCTTTTATGTTTACTTCTCTGGAGCACCCCCTCCAACTCTGTTTGCCTGGTATGAAAATAAAAGCACTTCCCACAAAAGTCTCCCGTGTGCTCTCTCCTGTGACAATAGACATCATTTAACACGACACATAAGAGCAGAGGCTCCAAATAGGCAGGTAATTGGGTGCCCTTAGCTTCTACAAGTAGCCTTAGTGGTCATTCTCCTCACAAGCATTTGTAGGGTTACTTGAGTCCCCCAACATGACTAGAAGTGCTAAAGTACCCAAATGCATTGTGGAAAAGTCATAAAATTTCTCAATGAATATCCTTTTTTGACCATTTTTCCACAGTGTACAAATAGTTTGAGCATCAGGTGAGGCCTGAGATGTAACTATTCTACTGAGGCTGGGGCTTGAACTTGCAACCTTCCGATCACAGACAAATGCTACCTTACTATTACTAGGACAGGTATCATTCAGGTGATATTGCACTTTAGATATGTTTTTAATGAATGCAACATTCATTGCTATTTTAGATTTTTTTCCAAAATATTTGTTGTATAGAGGCTTTCCAGAATCTACAGCGGAGGCTGGGTTGTTGAGACTACACAATGTTTAATTTCACCTCGGAGGTTTCAGTATCACATTCGACATTCACTGAAAAGTGGGCAATGTCCTGAATCAGTAAGCCATGAATGTAAATAGCTCTGCATTACAGTGATTGATATACCATGTGTCACGCTTATTAGGTCCCGTACATGCAAGCTTGTTCTTGTAATGTGAATTAATTATTAAAAAGAAGAATGTTTAACAGTTATATCAACTGTACGATCAATAGTAAAATGTCTAGATGTAGTCTAGTCAATCCAAGACGGCAATAGTGTTTAACGCAGCACTTACTCAGAGAGACAGTGGCCTCACGCTGCTCCCTCACCCTTGGTTCTGGAAAGTTCATTATATTTTTATGCAATCTCTCTAAGGAACTGGGGGGGGGGGGGCTCTGTGTTTACACAAATGTTAAAGGAAAAGGCATATCAAGGTACGGCAGCTGTGCGAGTTCGCCGTGTGGTGCGCCTAGAACCGCTGGCATTTTAAATACCGGTCAGATAAATACAGGCTGATTCTGCACTGGCCCAGAGCAGATGAGTTTCCTGGTAGGGCCTACGGCTTGCTGTAATATGTAGGTATATATCTTTAAGTTTTAAATAGAAACAGATGTTTCAGCAGAGTCAAGTTTATATGTGCCTGTAATCAAGCAAACTTCTCTGTTATTTATTTTCTTGTCTTTTTTTTCCATCCCCCCGCAAATGAGCCTCTTCACTGCATAGAAAGTGCAGCTGTAGATGATTATGTGGAATAAGGCCTACTCCACCAGCATGATTCTTAAGTGAAACACAACATTAGCAATCAAAATGACCGGGAAGAATGCAAACAAAGGCACAGTTAGTTGGGTTAATTTCCCAAATATCCTTTTCGCCACACAAGAAAAAGCCCACCATACATGTTTTGTTGCTTTAATGATAAGCCAAATGTGTCAAACATTTTTTTTTAAATCTAGGCAGCTATTCCATTGTCCATTAAAAAATACTTTTCATCTTTAGATATATAAGATATGGATGTGCATGCAGTGGTCACTGTGTTTGGTACTCCTATGTAGGACCCCCTTGTGTGTAGAATCTCTTCAAAAATGAACAACGATGTACATGTGAAGATGCCATTTTGCTGATCACTGTTGTACTGAGCTGTCATTTTTGCACTTGTGGCCTTGCTGTTAGCTTTAGACAGTCTGACCATTCTCCTCTGATCTCTCTCGTTTATCAGGAGTATTCAGCCACAGAAATGCCATTGACTGGATGCTTTTTGCTGATTATACAATTCAATGTGAACTATAATAATATTGGCTATTCTCAAGATGATAGAACCACCATGTTGGGCATCAATAATCATGCCATAGGTAAAATCAAAGGCATCATACATTAATGGCGTTCTAACGCATAGTTAGACAATAGGTTGCCCTCTTGCCCCTATTTGCCTGCTATATATGTTTATCTGTAGCCACAGCCCTTCACAGGACTGACCAGTGGCAGAACAATGGTACACTGGGCCCTGGGGCAAAATTGCCTGCCCCATGCCCCACCCCACAAATATTGTACCCACAATCCACTGCAGTAGTTAACAAATTCTACAAACATGCTTTTTTGATTAAATATATGCCTCGACAACATAGTTTGACTACAAAACATTACAAACTATTACATTTCAAAATTGTTTTATGTTTTGCAGCAAATATCTTTGCATTATGACTCCCACGATAATGAGATTGTATACATAAAATGCAAGATATGAAACTATAACATGTCATATAGGAAATATGTGTGATATCAGCAGTATAATGAATGTTGTGCACATGTGAGAAAAGGGCTCAATGTCGCTGGGGGCAGCTGCTCCGCCCATCTCTCCTCCTAGTGGAGGCAGCAGCAAAGAATGATGGAGGTGTTGACATTTTTTTTTTTTAAAAAAAGAGCATCTTGGAGCATCTTTAACCACCAACTTATTCCATGATGATCTATAAAGAAGCCCTACTGTGAGGTCTCCCCCCCCATGGCCATAATAAATGCCAAAACAGTAAAACAACATTATGCACATCTACGTACATGTGCATTGTATCAGACATATTGCATGAATCAGACACATATTACATGTTTTACATGATTGTATCCATGCACTTCATGTTCCTGCTGTGCAAATGATGCAAACAAATTTCCCCTGGATCAATAAAATACATTTACGTGCGATACGCTGTTTGTGGGAGCAGGCTGTTTGCGTTAACAAGCAGATGCATCTACTGAAATGGACACTAAGTGAGCGTCTGCACTGCCTGCCTAATATTTTGTAGGTGAATCATTATTTTAGATCCCATAATTCACTGCATGCCCACACACTTTACACCAAATATCCTGCTTTCTGAAATCTCATCTCTCTGTCTTTGGGACCATTCAGGCCGGCCTTATTGATCAGGAGCGCAGCAGGCAACACATCATGCGGACGGGCGGATCTGTCAGACCGTCTATTTATTCACGCCTGTCCTGGTTCCTGGGATGAATACAGGCTACAGTGCACATGCCTGAGGCGTAGCTCACATCCGGCATAACTACAAACGAGAGTTAAAATTGAGATACCGGCATGATTTAAATATTAATGAGCCACGCTCTTGAGCGGGGAGGCCCGGCGGCGTGGGCGGAGCACTCTCCAGACACCAGCGTGCAGATGGTCTCCTTAAAGGGAGTACGGGGTGTGCAGCAGAATCCCAGCAGCTCTTGGCAGGATGATGCCTGCTAGCCGGAGGCGTGAGGCTCGCATGCAGAGGGGATGATGAGCCGCCTGCATCCAGCTGCCTTCATGGGTACATCCTCCAAGACGGCCTCAAATATCCTCAGCACAAATCAGGCAGGATGAATGAACACCAAGCCGTGCATAGTCACACAGCGGAGGGTGCAAATCAAAGCGCTCTGCAATTACAGTGTGTCATATTACAATTACAATTACAACAAGGCAGTCTTTTCTACATCTCTATTATGATTACGCGTACGGCCTCTTTTCTATATGCTCTGTATGACTACACCCTTTCTCAGGCATCACCCGTGCATTTTCCTGGTCATAAAATGCCGGAATATCCTTATGCATGCAGCACTCAGAGAATATAAAAAGAATGCAATTCTTGACCTCAAAAGGATTTCGTAATTTAGCGAGCATCCAGGTGCACAAACATTTTCACAAAAATAAAGACACATATGCGCACATACTTCCTAATTGCATTCTCCGCCATGTTTACATAAGGGGAGCTGCTAACTAAATCTGTTTACTTTATGTTTAAAAAGACATTTTGGGAGTTCAAACAGCATAGGCTCTGCTAATCCTTAGAAATCCCAGAAAATCCCACCTGCCCTGAGCTTCACGTGCAAACGGCAAACCCAAACATGGGAACACCAATGCAGAGCAGAGCAGACGGTTCTGTTCCATTATATGGGAATGAATTAGCAAGTAACACAACCACAGCTTTTCCTCCTAAAACTGCCTTACACATTATTGTCTGCCACTAATTTAATTATATAATTACAATAGGAAAACAGATTCATATAGTGGCCCTAATTTATCCATATATAGTGTCAATATCATTAATGATCATTTAACTCAAGGGATGATAAATTGATAGAATAAGGGAAAGAAGCCTGAAAATGACCAATGTTCACTCTCAGGGTAACATTTTAAGCAGCATTATATCCTACAATTATGCCAGGGGGACAGCGTGTGACTCAGCCTGTGACAGGAAGGTCACCAGTCCAAGCTCAGCCTCAGCACAAGAGCCACGTCTGTGGGCTCCGGAGCAAGGACCTTACCACCCCAGCTCCATGGGCACCTCTGCCGGTGGCCGGCCTTCGCTGCCAAACTTGCTCTCACCTATGTGTGTGTCTGTGTCATGGAGATCAGCACAGCAACGGTGTAAAGAGATCTATCCCGGGAAGATCAATGCATTGTCATGATTAGCATTATATCTGATATTTTTGTACCAATCGGTCGACTTCATAGCATGACAAATAAACAATGTATTACGCCATATACACATACAGTAAAAGCTTAATGTTTTTATTTGTAATTCACTGTAGTGAAAGTGTAGTCTCTTTCACATGTGTGCGTCTTAACCCACAGGCAAGCACTCAGCCTGCAGCTGGGCGTGGTTCCCTCCAAAACATTTCACGTCAAGATGATGTGCCAGGGTAGTCGGGCTCCATGAACAAACCCCAGGAGGGTCGACCCAGGGAAGCTCTCCGAGGAGCGTATTTTTGGCCCAGATAGACCCCTTAACAGTCCAGTGTTGCTTCACTCATTGACTAAATTAGCTTTGACTTTAATTATGACATCATGTTGTTTTCCGCTATTTTGTCACCAACAAATCAACTAAAGATTTCACACACCAAAACCATAACAAATATCAAAACAAGAATCTGATTTTCACATTTTAACTTTGCTTCCATTTTTCAAATGGCTGCATCTGTACTTAACTAGAGAAATTTAGATGGTAAAAGTATGTTTTATCTTCTTTGTAGCAGCAAAAAAATATAACTAACCGCTGTACTGTTTCATTAACACACTCACCATGTAGACACGTGATAGTGACATGATGACACATAACGCCACTGGACTCAAAGCCCTTACATGGGATTCCCACTTGGGAGTTTAGTTCATTTTACTAAAACATCACATTGCTGTGTAGCTGAATAGCCAAAGCAAAAAAAGTCAATAATTACCATCTCGTAACCATAATGAATCACATCCTTTTAATACTAACCCAGAACATGTGCTTGACTCTACAACTATAAATTCTACTAAATACAATGATGTCAGTCTCTTTTTTCTCATACATCCGCTTTTTATCAAATTAAAATCTAGGAATAGATTAGAACCTTCATCCCAATTCGTCTCACTTTCTTTTTTACAAAGGCATTTCAATGGAATGTAAGTCATCTGACGATTCATTGTGAAAATATTATTTGTTACTTTATTGCAAAACAAACAAAAAAATCCCCCTATAGCCTTATCATTGTATTTACAGCTTGTTAGGCCCATGCATGTAAAAAATGGGGTGATTAGTAAACAGTTTGTCACCTTTTTACAAATTGGCCTGGGTTTCATTTCCACGTTTCAGGGATATTCCGCATTGCCCCGAGTCCACTGTGCCACACCCATTGATAATTGCAGTAAATGTCAAGCCTTTGGCTCATTTGTTAAAAATACAATTATCAAGCCTAAAAGCTGTAGTGAATTTCCCGAGGAAGGATAAAAATAGCAGCCAATATGATGCTACACCCCTAATCCTGCAGAATTGCAAACAGAGGAACACAGTCCAGCCTGTGTCCATGTGTCAGACTGACAGCACAACACAAACACACGTAACCAAGCAATCCTCTTTCATTTCATTGCGTTCCTTTTCAAGACACTGAATATCTTTCTTACGTGTAAACATTTTCTTTCCTGCAGTGACTGATTTGTGATTTAATTCAGTGAGCAATACAGTCAATGCTGTACATTAATAATAAATCTACATATCATTTACAGCATCTTCCATGTTGTGTCCTCATTTAAAGTACAATTTCGTTACCCTGGTTGTCCCCCGCTTCTCTAAATATTAACAGCCAGTAAAGAAACCAGACACGAGTTACACAGCCCTGAATACGTCCAAGTGGATGTCAGCACAATCACGAGCCGAATGAAATTATAACCACGTGTCAAATTGTGTGTGTGTGTGTATAAACTGTTTTATATAACGTCTGCCTACACAAAAGCAAGAAAACATAGCCACAATGACCACAACCCTGCACTCTATCAGTCTAAAAAAGTATTTTTGCAAATTATAAATGGTTAACCAAGCCCATCTATACATGTGTAAGCGTCAAACCAATAACCGCCTTAATATAAAAAAGATACAGAAACCCTGTTAAAAAAAAATCTTTTTATTCTAAAATTTGTAAAGTTTCCACATGCATATAGCGAAACGGTGCTGCCATCTAGCGGCTGTAAGAGAGCTGATCTGACAGAAACGGGATGCAGCTAAAATGGGCGAGATATGATAAAAGAGACTGAAGCGGTGGACATTTACACGTACTAGGCTAAATGCATTTATTTCAGTAAGCTAGAGAAAATCACAGTGCAAAGTGAATATCCCGGGATGACCATATTTTAATCCCACCCGAAGTTTATTACGTGCCTGGCTCTGCATGGAGACCGAAAAGCGCAGATTCTCTTCCCTGTCACAGTTCATACCTCGTCGGCAACCCGCAGCAATAAATGTTATACTAGCCCGCGAGGGATGCGCTTGCCTAAATGCGAGAAATTGTAAAGTGGAGACCGTTTTTCTTCCATTTCATGACCCACAACCAATTTCACTTCCGTTTTACAGTCGAATACACTAATAAATATAACTTAGATATCACAATGTGATTCTTCGTCTTCTAAAGAGTAGATGAATAATACGGGGGAAAAATGTGTTCCATTAATTTCCGAGCTGCCTGCTACCGCCTGTGTAAAACAAACACTTAGTCGTAAGTTAAGGTGTCTGCTCAGCATGTCCCGATTGTGGTAACTGGATTCACGGTGCCGGTGCTGATTGGAAACACGGCTCAGTCAGGCTCAGTAGTAAGAATATACGGCTCACGGAGGAAAGGGTTCAGCTGGTTAAAGGGATCGAAGGTGGATCTGCGAAGAAGCGGCATCGGAACTCCGATCTCGCACAATAAAAGCGACGCTTTCTTTTAAAGCATCGTTTAAGACACTGTCACCCCCCATTACTACGGGAACAGCACCGAATACACACAATTACAATACCGCAATAACATGCAACGAGAAAGTGTTACCGCTGCCGGTCGGTGCATGATGTTCGTTTCCGTCGATTTTTATTCAATGTATTTATATATGTGATTACACAGTCTAGAGGAATTTTAAGAAAGCTGTAGTATATCAAAAGTCAATGTACCTACCTCGTTATTTCGAAGCTGCATCCCTTCCGCAGCATAAGCGCTCTTTTTCTCATAATATTTGACTTCTCTCTGCCGAGGTATATATTAATATCCGAATTCATGAGTGCCGGGCAGTCGATGTACCCAGAAGAGTTAATGTAGGAAAGACGGAAAAAATATCAATAATAAATCTATGGAGGAGCCACAAGAAACTACTCGCA
The DNA here is from genome assembly GCA_019775955.2 of Pollimyrus isidori. Taxonomy (NCBI): domain Eukaryota; kingdom Metazoa; phylum Chordata; class Actinopteri; order Osteoglossiformes; family Mormyridae; genus Pollimyrus; species Pollimyrus isidori. The sequence goes on along the minus strand of JABFDZ020000118.1, from coordinate 15,797,790 downwards.
AGCTACCAGCAACATGGAAAGTGGGCAAGAGTTTCTCCAAAAAAGACCCCCAAAAATCTAAATGTGTTGCATGGTAAGTGTGCAATGTGGACACGCCATCCAGACGGGAAATCTGTAGGATTGCGTCTCAAAGTCAGAATCTAGCACCTGTCCCAGGTCAGTTCCAGGGTTAGAAAATCAGCAATGATCTCCGGTCGCGGAGTCAGTAGTACTGGCAGGGAGGTATAAGGGACCCTGAGCGAGATTCACCACTCCCACAGTCTGCGGGGTCCTAATGTCTACACCGCTGTGAACGAGGACTCGGAAATACCGTGCAAGAACCAAAGCTGCGCTACAACATTCTAGGTACAATTTAGGAATACTCTAACCAGAAAAGCATTTATAAATATTTATAACAACAACAACAACAACAACAACAACAATAATAATAATAATAATAATGATAATAGTCATTATTATTATTATTATTATTATTATTATTATTATTATTATCAGATTCAAGGCCAACTAAAACAATAGGCTACAATATAATAAAACGAATCAAACAAAGGGTAGACCGATATGAACACTTTATTGTGGATGTCCCCCGGTCGTTGTTACAGGATTAAAAGACAAACAATTATCCTGTCAAATGTCAAATTCAAAGAGCCTTCAAAATTAATTAGAAGGCGCTGCATTATGCCAAAGTGCAATAGGCAGGACGTGTTTTTATATGCCCAGTATATTGTAGTGAGTGCTTCATCACGAACTGTAATGCTAAAAGCTTAGTACTCCCGGTGTAATAAATAAAGCCAATTAAATGTGGATGCACACAAATAATAATGGATTAAAACTGCAGTCACCCAAACATAACACCCTCAGTAATGTGGTTTCATAAGATGTTGGGCAAAATTGCATCAGTCAAACGAAATGATGTATTTAAATAACAAAATATGGAGAAACGTTAAAGGAGTTTGCAACTTTATACAGGCTGATATCTTAGTCTGGGCAAAATTGGTAATTCTGATTTTGACTTTAGAATTTCTGCAATTGTATTAGAATTACATTGAAATTTGCAGTTTCAGCGTAATAAGATATTGTGTCTGTATGTCATATTATATACCTCATATATAAGGGTGAGTTTGATTTGATAAAGCTCTTTAAGGCTTGGTCATTCATGCTTAGGCTGTAACATTATTGATTTGCTTCATCAAGACCTTGGTCTAATGCAATATAAATGATATATGCCATTATGTATAGTACTAACCAAAGAGGCAGAAGGGAGATTGCAGGTAGCCTCATACACAGAGGCTCCATGGGACACCATTTGGCACACAGACGCACAGAATCAATACATTTTTCCTGGTGACCCAGAATCACTTAGACAGCTACTCCATAAAAGAGGAATCCAGGTAAAGTGGGATGATTCCCAAAGCCTTTGTGCCTCTGCTGAGGCTGCACAGAACCACCTGAAGGCTGTGATGTCACAAACCCCTGGTTCCACATGGGATCCTTACATTCCTACGCTTTTTGGGTTTTTTAAAACATTGTGAAAATAGTATCAGATGTGCTGTTCGCAGTGGGCTCTGCTAGAGGACATTTACCCAATGAGCTGTGTTCCATGGATTTGTGGGAAGTGGGAGCTGGACGGGGCTTGGCTGGGCTGCTCTGCTGGCATGTTAAACCCGCAGGCCAGAGGCTGCTCCCATCGTAGGCCTTTCCGTCAATATGAGCTCCAGCTTGGCTGCCGTTAACGTGAGAGAGCTGGCAGTGAAGGTCCCGTCTGCACAGTGCGGCACTCTAAGGGCCGTGGAAGCCCTGAGAAATCACTTCCAGGAGTTACTCCAGTATCTATTGGTTACTCTGTTACCTTGCGATTTGAAACCCTTCACCGTGCCATTAGCATGCTGTGTTCTGCATTGAGAACGGAATGAAACCCAAAACAAGGAGAATGGATATACAATTAATTACATCTGAGTTAAAAGCAGGGGCGGCATGGTGGTGCAGTGGTTAGCACTGTTGCCTCACACCTCTGGGACCCGGGTTCGAGTCTCCGACGGGGCTTCCTGTGTCTGATTTTGGATACAGAATGAACGTCTATATTCAGCAGACCTCATATTTTTACATACGTTTCATTATAGGATATCCATTTCCAAACCGCTTATCCTACTGGGTCGCGGGGGGTCAGGAGCCTATCCCAGAAGCAACGGGCACGAGGCAGGAAACAATCCTGGATGGGGGGCCAGCCCATATGGGTAATTTGGCAACTCCAATGTTTTTGGACTGTGGGGGGAAACCAGAGTACTCAGAGGAAACCCCACAACAACATGGGGAGGACATGCAAACTCCTCACACACGAAACCCAGGCGGAGACCTGAACCCGGGTTGCAGAGGGGTGAGGCAACAGTGCTAACCACTGCACCACCATGCCGCCCCCATTTTAGGATATACATACTGTATTTTGCTTTAAGTAGTTTATGTGACATATTGTTTCCTTTTTTAATTTTATAAAATCAAAATGAGTTGCAAGGATAGAACTTTTGCCAAAAGAAGAAAAACATGCAGCTTCTTATGCTGAATTCTGTGCTGGACAGCACAGCACATTTGAAGGTTTACTAATTATCAACAGGGCTGAGGAGTTTAAACTGACAGCTGAGCTGTAAGATGGGGCTACAGGACAGTATTTCTTAAAATTAAAATCATACTGCCATTTACATTGCAGTGGACTTTAATTCATATACGTTTTTCGAATCACTAGAACTCAAATTTCTCAAAAGTCAAAAAACCAGTTTGACCTAGAACTCAGTCTGAATATCAGAAGTAAAACTGTGAACACTGACCTAATATAAATTGTACGTGCCAGGAAATGAGTCATACTATAATCCAATTCTTACTTGAATGCCTTCTTCACAGACTGGATGATTAACCAAGTAAAGCAGCGCAACATTACAGTAACTAACAATAAATAAACCACTAACTTATGTGTACTATTAGAGCATTTATGTCATTTATTTAAACTTTATTTTACCAGGTAAATTAACTGAAAACCAGTTCTCATTGCTTTACGTGATATTCCGGAGAAATAGCAGATTACGTGTCTGCCTGGGCTACAAACGTCATACATGTAACTAGACTCTTCAGCCAATAAGAGCAAAGGCGTGTCATCACAGAGGCGGTTCCAATTTGTACAGCAGGATGAGAGGTCACAATACATCTAACCGTACTGCTTTGTGTCAGGATCAGAGTGCACTGCTTTAAGCAGGGAAGATGGTGGTGCAGAAGGCAGTGCTATTGTTTGGCAACCAGAGGGTTGCCAGTTCAAGCCCTGCTTTCTCCTAACCCCATCAGCGTTTGGGGTTCAGCGTCTTGCTCAAGAACACTTTTCTTGAGCAAGACGCTGAACCCCAAATTGCTCCCAGTGTGCAGGTTGGCACCTTGCATGGCAGCCTCTGCCACCGGTGTGTGGATGGGTGAATGTGAGGCATGAATTGTAAAGTCCTTTGAGTACTCGGAAGAGTAGAAAAGCCCTATATAAATGCAGTCCATTTACCATTTAAGCAAGTCGAACACACCCAATGACCAGACTGAGGAAACAAACTTAAACACATAATACAGAGGACTAATGACAAAAACCAGAAACAGCTGATCAAATAGGGATCCCACATGAGGTTAATGAGGGGGCGTGGCAAATGGACAGAGTGGACAATTGGGGCAGGACAGGGGGTAATATTGGGATAAAAGTTTTATTGTTAAGGAAGTCATTAAGAAAAAAAATGTTCTTCTTGTATTATCCTGTTCATTTTGTGTTTAAATGTTTAAAAAACATATTTTGGTGTAATTTGGGGGGGCCGGGAACCAGTTACAGTAATTAGTTTTCCATTATTTCTTACGGGAAATTTTTTTATCAGAGCTCGAACTTTTTAGGATTCGAACCGGAGTCTGGAACTGATTAAGTTTGAGAACCGAGGTACCACAGTACATACATATACATATATTCCATCCTTCAATATTTATTAATCAGTTATATGGTCACCATGAATCTGAAGCCTCAGGAAGTACAGGGTGATTTAGAGGCACATGTTACAAACAGGATTCCCATGAGTTTGGTTGAAATTCCAATTAACTGGCAAGACCAGCATAGCATTAGCTCTATGCTGGCAATTTTCACCTTTGCAAAAATGGTTTGTTGGTACTCATAGACATTATTATAGGCGATGCGTGCATCACGTACAGTACATGCATAAACAGATAAGGTAAGCAAGATGTTTTTTTGCTTCCTCAAGCGCAAAGATTAAACTTGGCCTACATGGGTTCCCTTCAAAGGTGATTCTGTCCCTACTAGAAAGGCAGTGCTGCAGTGGATCAGACAATGGATGGATGGATGGATGGGTGGATGGATGGATGGATGGGGGGGTGGATGGATGGGTGGGTGGATGGATGGATGGATGAGATCGGAAGAGCGTC
>JABFDZ020000118.1:15768619-15786165 GCA_019775955.2 Pollimyrus isidori | reverse complement strand
CTATCTTTTTATTGTTGTTCAGCCACACGGATATTTTATGGACCTGCTGTTTTGGTATGTTGTACACCTGAGACCGGAGATAGTATCAGGCCTATCAGACTGCGCGATAGGTTATAATGTCCTTGGGCCAGACTCTACCCAGGACTCTAGCTAATAGCAGACCTACCTGATTATAGTGAAGTCTGTTTGCAGGTAAATTTGCTGCAGAAAGTGTGGGCCCTGGGCACTGTGATAGCAGCAACACCAAGGGATCGATGCAGTTTAATTTGACTGACTCATGAGCAGCTAAATATTGATTCATCCTTTAATGTGCACTGTTTTAACTAATGCTCTGTCTCTTAACACCGTATACAGAATAAACCACTTTGTATTAGTTAAGATATTAGTTTCCAGGTAATTGTTTCAGTAATGTTTGTATCTTTAAGCTCATGATGGCAACAAGTTCTGTAAATGCCATGTCTATAAGAATCTATCATTCTTAACACACTATATAAACTCAGCTATATTTATAAAAAGGCATAACATGTTATAGTATATATATATATATATATGTTTATTATATATACTTTTATAATGCAGTACACAGCATCCTTAAGTCTTATACTGACCATTATAATGCATTGTGAGTGTATCTATAGTGCCTAATAGATGAGAGTGCCCTTGGAGCTTAGGAAGTAATCAACACTGTAATGCATTATGACTGTCAATAGAAGTAGGATGTAATGCTTTACTAAATCTTATATGGACCTTTATAAAGCATAATTAAGGAATGTATACTGCATTATACAGTAGGTGATAGCTTCAAATGTTACCCTAATGTTTTATAACCTATGTTTATTCAACCAGTTGTCTCATTATATTCATTGGCAATGGTTACAGATTTTAAGAAAATTTATGAAGGTTTATGAAGACCTGAATGACTGGTCTGATTTTTTCCATTCTTATGAATTACTTACTGTTCCTTTTGGTTTCCTCATACAGCTCTATTGCTATCTCTTTGTAGACAATTTGTTTGGAAAAAGAGAAAGAGATTAAGCCATATGTCAAACAGCATTGTCTTTGATTTATGTGACTGTGTGTGTGCCCTGTGATGGATGGGAGTCCTCCCGGGAGGGGCATGACTCTGAACCCTGTCCTCCCTGGGATAGGTGTCAGATCTAGCACTGGATGAGTGCTTATGAAAGATGCATTGATGATTAGAAAATCTCTGCCGGCCTACAGTGCCACAGTGCCGAGTGGATGAGCTTAGGGAACTTAGTGAATTTTTCCATATATAGTGAGCAAAAGAAAACCCAAATGGTAGTAATAAGTTCTGTAGTGTTGGAAAGGCTCAAAGCACCTTGAGACATGATAACATAGGTCATTCTTTACTTTAACTGAAAGCCTGCATCTTACAAGTGGTCTGTGTTTTGGTTCATGATTATTTGACTATTTGCACCTGTTCAACTAGCAATATTAACTACCTTAATGACTAGCTTTAAATATGTTGTATGGTGCAGAATGCTAGAGAAGTGATGTTGTAGTTGTCACCATCACAGACTAGATTTAGCCGACTAAATCTACAGTACATGCAGCCAAATGAAACTAACTGGTTTAGTCATAGTATAAAACATGCATGTAAACACAAGTGCACACAGATTAGCGCACTTCTGTCCAATTTAGATTCCTGAGGGAAACATCTGTAAAGCTGTCAGTACAGCGTGCCGTTAGGTTTGAATATGCAGTCTTTAGGGACACAGATTTAACTGCTGTAATGCGGAACATTTATATTTTTAAATGGCTTTATATGAAATTTGTCATGAATTAAAATATAAATAAATCCGAAATTTTGTCTCCAACAAAAAACTTGCATATTTACACATGTGTTTACATACATTTACATGTATGTAAGAGTTTTATTACCTTGTAAATAATCTGTAGGGTTTGAAAACTACCATAATGTTTTCATATAGCTCATTTTAGGTTAATAATGGAATAACATAGATTTTCCGTAAAGTGAACATGAGAGTCAGAAAGCATGAGGGTCACATCAGATGCAATTTATAGAGTTAAATTTTTCATCAACAATGATTTAAAAAATCTTTGTTTTCATCAATAAAGGCACCAATACATTTTCGTTGTGTTTTCATCACAAAAAAAAATGTTGTTGATGACTATTTTTTGGCTTAGTCTTAATCACCGCAATCATCACTGCTGAATTACACTGCTGAACACTACTATAGTAACACTGATACTGAGCTTCTGAACTGTAACTGCATTATTCAGCTCTAATAAATGAAATAGCATTGCAGCCAATGTAAAATAAAGAAATCTATATTTAACATCTGCATACTCCTTATGGATCTGAATTTTGCACCTCTGTGATAAAAGGATACAGAGAACATAAGTTCCGGCCATATTAAAGGTCCATGAATATATAGGTTGTCACATATTGTCTTGTTGGCATAGAAACACCCGTGAGCATCTAGGTACTTGATTATTTTTACCTATACTGCAATATCAGTTTGGCTATTTTCAAATACCTTTTTGAAGTTGCAAAGTCTCGTCTTTCATCGTGAGTTGCTGTCAAAGCATTTTACCTTGATTTTTTATTCTCCCTTTGCTTTTGATTTTAACCCTCTGGAGTCTGAGACCTCTCAGCCACTTTCAGGGTAGTTTGACATGCCTTGACATAAATTTCACCTATCTAAAAAACATTTATCCCATGTTATGTGCTTTTATTCCGTACAAACTCAGCACCAACAATCTGAGACCACTTAGAATGTTATTATTATATTTTTTGTTAAAATGAACTTTAAACATGTGTTTTCAAAAACCTATTTTCAGACATGCTGAGAAATTGTAAAAAAACACATTATAGACATTTCTAGCCCAGACTTTTGAGCTCTGAAGCTAGACACAGGGGTTGGCTACACATAGGTGAAAGAGTCATTCTGAAATTTTATGTGGTTTGATAACTAAAGTGTCAGTGTCAGGCCTGGCTCGTGTGAGCCTGGTGTGTGCCACGCCCGCCTCATTACCTTGTGTCACTCCCTGATTGTTATCACCTGTTTCCAGTTCTTTTCGACTTGTCCCATGTATTTAGTCCACGTCTTAGTTAGTCAGTCTCCTGCTTCTTTCACCGTCACCCCGGAGGTCAACCCCGCTGCCCGTCTGCAGGTACCTTTCACAAGCTCCGCTGATGAAATGCCACCAGCACTGGTGGCATATCTGTTCTGGGCAGCGCGTCTAGCCCGTAAAGGAGCCAAACCGTTTTGGGAAGCTATTCCCCGAGTCCCCAGAGCTCGTAAAGCGGCGACACCCCACATAATGGCATCTACCCTGGCAGCCATAATGGACACTCTTAACCTGCTTGTGCCTAACCCGCCTGTGCCTGACCCGCTTGTGCCTGACCCGGGGGTGCCGCCTACTGATGCTGCCATGGCCATGGCTCCTCCTCTGCGGCCGCCCGAGTTCGCCGCTCCTCCTCTGCGGCCGCCCTAGGTCGCCGCGTCTCTTTTGCTGCCTAGGTGCTGACCCAGCCCGTCTCAGCTCCACCCAAGGCTCCTAGGTCTCCACCTACGGCTTCACCTGATGCGACCGTGACTCCTTCACCCATGTCCCATGTCCCCGAGGAGGTCCCGGACTGTGCCATCATTGCTCCTCCTCCCGTGGTGGACTTGGAGGATGAGCTCGAATGGGACCCCTCAGGGATCCAACTACTGGGTCCCCCTGATCCAGGTGGAAACCAGACTCCTCCACTTGTGCCCCTGAGAGGAGGAGCCTGACATGGCCCCTGAGAGTCAATGTCCCGCAAGGGGAGGGGGCATAGATGCTGGGCTGAGGTCCCGCCCGCCCTGCCCCCTGGTTCGCCCTTGCGCGCTTTGGCTGGGGCTCCGGGTTCACATGCGGATCCTCCGGTTCTGGGTCGGCGGTCACCTCCGAGTCCCCCCCCCCGTCCTCGGACTGCGCCTTCCCCGGCGCTGGCTGTGCTGTCGCCGGCTTCCCCCTCCTGTCTGCCTGTGCCGTTCCCTCCTGCTCCCTCCGTGTCCCCGCCTTCCTCTCGCCTACAACCCCTCTGGCCACCACCCATCGCTCGCTTGGGTTCCCCCGAGCTCCCTTTTATCCCCTGTCTGTTCCTTTTTGGTCTCCCTTGTCTGCTCCTCATCCCTTTGTTCCTCCTGTTTCTGCTCCTCGTCACCCTCTGGCTCCTTCATTCGCCCCTTTCCCTTTTGTTCCACCTGTCGGTGTTCCCTCTGTATCTCCTTACCTCGTCTGCCTGTCTGCGTTCCTTGTCCTGTGTTAGGTTTATTCTTGGGTCTTGCCCTTGTGTCTGTTCTGTGTTTCGGTTTTGTTCCCAGTGTCCCGTCAATGTGTTTTGCCTTGTCTTTTCAGGTCCCCATCAGGTCTCCTTTGTCAACTCCCCTGAGGCGTGCCCAGAGTGCGTGCCTTTGGGGGGGGTTCTGTCACGCCCAGCTCGTCTGAGCCTCGTGTGTGCCATGCCCACCTCATTACCTCGTGTTACTCCTTGATTGTTATCACCTGTTTCCTGTTCTTTTTGACTTTATTTTTGTCCCGTGTATTTCGTTCCCGTCTGAGTTAGTCTTGTCAGATCCTTCATTGATGTCTGCTAATGTTTGTCGCCATCTGCTCTGTGAGTCGTAATCAACCCCGTCTTTCTGGTGGTGATTTCCTGCTTACTTGCCGAAAAGTGGTCTTAACAGTTAGAAGTTTAGAGTGACAGTCTTTTTCTCAAAGTAAGTTGCCTATACAATGAATATTGATTAGATAGGTGTCCCCACACATGTAGTAGTTTGCAAACTGTCAACGGCCCCTCAGTTTGTCATTGTACCCTACACCCATCACTTTGGAAAGGTAGTTTATAATGCAAGAAAAGTAGCATCAATAAAATCCCTTTCACAGTTCATTGGAAGATGTTACGTCCTGCGACGTCCGCTCTGTTCCAGCCCCGTGTCTGCCACGCCCACCTCGTTACCTCTTGTGATTGCCTAATGTTTCCACCTGTGTGGCATTGCCGCACGCCTGTCCTGTGCTTCGTCTTTTGTATTTAGGTCTGCGTCTGCGTCTTTTCTGGCACAACGTTGTTTATGTTGGTGTGTGAGGGCAATAAACCCGTTTGTTCCGTCCGCCTGCCTTGGATCTCCCTTTGTGTGTCCTGCACTCACCCGATGATCGCAACAGTATGCCGCGTCTCTGTGAAAACACGCAGCGGCAGGAAGAGAAAGATCGACTTGACCTGCTGCATTCTTGTGTGTTCTTGCTGACTCAACCAGAGGTCCAGAAGGACCCACTGGCCCTGGAGTTTGCTACCCGGGTACTACAGCGGGTACGCCGATACCTCCGGCGCATGCAGCAGCGGCTGGAGGAATCGACTTCACTTTCCGCGGGTGACCAGAGAGGCGGAGAGCGAGCGAAAGCCGGCGAGCAGTCGTCGGCAGCTCCCACGCTCGCGCTGGGCGCCTGTTCTCTCCTCCCGGCCAGGGAGAATGACGCCGTGCTAGAGAGTGCCCCGCTCACCTGGCCTGAGGCAGCCACCGTATGGAACTATGTCCATGGTGAGCCGAAGCCCCTGTGGGAGACAGAGTGCCTGGCGAAGGGGTGGGTTAGCCCAGTGCGCGACCTGATCCCTCGGATCCGGAGGACACTTAAAGGGGCAGGGCCTGCACGTCCTGTGAGGGACCTGCCGCAGCTAGGGTTGCCTGACACGGGCGACGAGGCGCCTCCGCAACCCATTCCGGCACCGCCCAAAGCTGCCCAGCCCGCTGCTGCCAAGCGCGCAGCTGCCACAGCCCATAGCGCAGCTGAACCAGCTGCCACAGCCTAGAGCGCAGCCAAGAGAGCTGCCACAGCCCAGGGCGCAGCCGAGCCAGCTGCCACAGCCCGGAGCGCAGCCGAGCCCGTTGCAGCGGCCATTCCGGAGGTTGCCCCCCTCGCAGCTGCAGCAGCCGCTCCGGAGGCCGCCACGCCTGCGCCCTCACCTGCAGCCGCCGCTCCTGAGGCTGCCACGCCTGCGTCCTCACCCGAGGCAGCTCCTGGGGATCCAGGGATGGCTGCACCGTGTCCTGCCTGGGGCGTGCCCGGAGGGCGACGCCTGCGCCGTCTCCAGCTCCCTCCTCCTGCCCGCCTCCTTTGGGGCCCCCTCTGGCTCATCAGCCGTCTCCGGGCCCCCCTGCTCCCCTGAGGCGCGCTCAGAGGGCGCTGTGCCGGACCCCGGTGGTACCTTCGCCGCCTCCGGCTCCCCCCTCCGTCCTACCTCCGCCGGTGGTCCTTCCGGCTCTTGCCTGGGCCCCTCCGGGGGTCCCTCGACCTGTCCCCGTGGCTGTTCAATACCTGCACCTGGTATTGAATAGCAGAGGCAGTACCAGAACCTGGTGCCGAATAGCAAGAGAAGCACTGGCACCTGGTACTGAATAACATAGGGAGTACCAGCACCTGGCATGGAATAACAATGGGAATACTAGCTCCTGGTACTAAACAATACAGGGAGTACCGACAGCTATTTTCCCAACTTCAAGCATTGGTTATCGTGACGATATTTTGATTTTCTAAAACAATATTATTTTAGATTAATGATTTGGCTGTTGAATCTACAGTATAACCTCCATGATTAAATCAGGTCCTGTGAATTTCTTGTCTCTGCGACAGAATGAATAGTGTGCTTCAATTTCTTTTTGAAGTAGTATACTTTTCCCAGTATAAAATTCAGAGTGGTGGTATTCTGCAGTGTCTTCACTAGGATGGGGTGAAAAAGATCAAAATTTCCAATAGAAATTTCCAATAGTGCAGAAAAGTTGTCACTGGACCTCGTTATTAAATGTGCAAAATATCTTTGAAATAGGTTAATATTTTCACGTTCTGCAACATGATCTAGGTTTTCACCTGTCACATCGATGCACAGATCCGCACTACGTATCATCCATATCATAGCGCAATGTAAAATTGTTCCAATTAAATACGAGAACCCAACTGCGGCGTTGGTCGTCGTCTCCTATCAGCCTGGTCCTTCGGTGGGAAAGGGCTTGTTGGGCACGTTGCCAGGCTGCTTTGGACCCCCGGTACCACTCCTCCACTTCAGGTACGTCTCCAGGTACGGCCTCCTAGGGAAAGAGAGGTGGAGAATATCCCAACACGCACTGAAAGGGGGACCTCCCAGCCTCTGACGTCCACCTCAGCCGGGAGCCTGAACCTCGGGTCAGTGAGGTGAGGGGTGCAGCGACCTGGCTGAAACTGCGAATAAATCGTCGGCAGAAATTAGCAAAACCTAAAAATCTCTGTAGTTCTTTGGTAGTGCGAGGACGCGGCCATTGCTGGATCGCAATTATTTTCTTCTCATCCATGGCTACCTCTCCTGGCCGGACAACGTACCCTAGAAACTGTACCTGGGTTTGATGGAATTCGCATTTATCTCCCTTAGCATAGAGGTTGTACTCACGCAACCTCTGGAGTACCTGACACACATGGGTGATATGCTGGGAGATGGAGGAGGAATAAATCAAAATGTCATCAATGTATACCACCACAAAACGGTTTATCATATCTCGAAAGACAGTGTTCATGAAAGACTGGAAGACAGAAGGACTATTAGCTAATCCATATGGCATAACCTGGTATTCGTATTGTCCAGTGCTGGTGATAGAAGATGTCTTCCATTCGTCGCCCCTTGCGTATCCGTACAAGATTGTAGGCACTACGGAGGTCTAGTTTAGTGAAGACCCGTGCTCTCCGGAGTTGTTCCAAGGCTGATGGGATAAGAGGCAGGGGCCGTTTTACGGTGATAGCATTAAGCGCCCTATAATCAATGCATGGTTGTAAACACTGGGACGACCATGCAGTCAGATCACCTGTCCTCCAGTCGATGTGAGGATTGTGCTTCTGTAGCCAGGGGTGTCCGAGAATTATGGGGTCCTTCGCTTTGGGAAGGATCAGAAAGTCCAGGGTCTCGACATGGAACACACCTACTTGCAGAGTTATCGGACCTGTATGGTGTGTCATTTGCCCTCCTGGGAGTGGTTCCCCACTCACCCCCAGCACCGAGACCGGATTGGAAAACACCATGAGTGGAATCTCAAGTCGGCGTGCTAGTTTGAGGTCCATAAAATTACCAGCAGCCCCGGAGTCTACCAAGGCACATGTGTGGTGTTTCTCTCCAGAACCTGTAACAACAATGGGAACCTGCACCAGTGAACTACCCACGTAAGTAGTGATACCGACCTTCATACGGGCATCAGGTTGAGACGGCCGGATGGGGCAGGTACGCAGAACATGTCCTGCCTCTCCACAATACAGGCAGAGGCCTTGGTTCGTACGGCGGCGTCGTTCGGCTATGGAGAGTGGGGTACGTCCTAACTGCATAGGTTCCGGAGTGTCCTCTGGGACAGCTGGTGGAGTTGGTACGGCTGTCAGGCGTCGGCGTCGGCGTTCTCTGATGCTGTTGTCAATCGTCACAGACAGCCCGATGTACTCCTCAAAGGAGAGGGTGGAACCACGTGAGGCAAGTTCGTCTTGTACCTCCCGGTTTAACGCACGACGGTATAGAATCCGAAAGACCTCCTCTGGCCAACGAAGCCCAGCTGCGATAGTCCGGAACTCCAACGAAAATTCAGCGACTGTGCGAGGTCCCTGTTTTAAATCAATCAGTCTCTCACCCAGGCTGCGTCCAACGGCAGGGTGATTAAATATGCCTTTAAACGCCTGCTGGAATTCGCGCGCTGATTCCAGGAGGGGACTGTCGTCCATCCAAAGCGCGGTAGCCTAGTCCCTTGCACGCCCGGTAAGCAGCGAAATAACAAATCGTACCTTAGCCGTCTCTTCCGTGAAGCGATCAGGATGTTCCTCTATATACAAGCCGCATTGCATCAGGAACGCTTGACAGTGGTCCGGATTGCCGTCATATTTTTCTGGCATGGCGACTGGAAAAGGGGCGCACGCCCGCGGCGGGGAAGGCGGTAAATCCGACTGACCGGCTCGTTGCTCCATGAGTTGGGAGACGAGAGTAGTCAGCTGTTCCACCTGCTGTTGTAGCCTCTGGGTCCATGGTAAGGCGAAGTATTCTGTCGTGCTGTGCAGCCAAGAACAGGCGAACCCCGTAATGCAGGAGACTTCTTTATTAAGAAAGCCGAGTGCAAACAGAACTAGAAGGGGAATCCAAGAGAGTAGTCGTCGGACGGGCGGAGGTCAGTAGCCGGGAGAGTCAGTCCTACACCGAGAGACGAGACGAGGGGATGACGGAGAAAGAGGAGCCGGATCGTCAGGGCAGCAGGGCAGGACGGAGCAGGAGGGCAGGTCAGGTGGGATCGGGCAGGTCGATGAGGGACGAGGAGCAGGCAGGGCAGGCGAAACAGCAGGGCGGAATACGAGAGGCACGCTGATTAAGTGGTGATTGGCCACCACTGTGCTGCCCTGCCCCTGTGGGTGTGACACCAACAATTGGTCAGTGACAATGAGTTAGTGGGAAATGACTCATACAGAAATGTGGCACTCAGGAGCATGCTTACACTGACATACTGGCAATATATACTATACATTAACTATACTGCTTTATCCAGGTCCAATGACAACTTTTCCATACTATTTGAAATTGCTATTAAAAATTTAGATTTTTTTCACCGCACCCTAGTCTTCACCTATCCCGAAACCTGACAATGTTTATATTAAGGGTTAATGCAACCAAAGGTACAAATCTTCAAAGTAATCTATCTGAAGGTCGACACCATCTGTACCTTCCAGGATTGTGGACAGACATAAAACCCCGATGATGATGTTAAATGTGGTGGTCACCTTGGCCCTACAGAATTCCCCTCCGTACATCTTTCTGCACTAAAGAAGGTGTCACTTTAATGAATATGGTTTCATGCCACAGCTGTCATTTTAGCTGAAATGTAACGGTGACCCTCTCATCCAGTCTGAACAGACCCGCTCAGTGGCAGATAGGGGAGGGGTAAAGGCAAGCAATCCCAAAAAAGCATTTTAATGTTGCACCATTGAGTTTTTACCCTCTACCTCTGTGAGTAAAATTGTTATCCTTGACTTAAGATAAAACTCCTGTAAAGTAGCATAATAAGCATAACACTATGAACCTACACCCTAAATACACAAAACACTTACACCCTTAAAAATGTGCACCCTACATATATTAAAACATACAGAAACACCCTACATACATAAAAAAACCACCCTACATACATAAAACTGTCATAAAACACTGCAAAGTACTGACTATAGAAGTCAAATAACATACAACATGATTGACCCTAATTGTGTCCAGCTATTTTCCATCAGTCTGATATGTTCTGTGTATTTAGTTTGCATCTGAGTCCGTTTTCCCCAGATCCGTCATGTTAGATTGTCGCTGCTCTAGGTTTTTCCTGATTTCCCTATTCACTGAATGTTTTTACCTCTGAAATCCACATGAAGGTTTTTATGCAATGTTCATTTTATTTAGACGTGGAATAACATTCACGCTTTGCATGGCCGTGGATTACTGCAGTTGGAACATTTATCCTTGCTCATATATTCATTAACTCATGTGTCATCATAAAACATACTCACAAACGAAATTATCTAGCATTTTAGTCTTTCTATAATATGTAGCTTCTGCTTATTGTTGTACAAATAAGGAATTATTTTATCATTAGAATTTGTTTAGTTTTAATCCATGAATTTCTCTGTAGTCACACCTGATGCAGATCCTGAATGCGAAATGGCTGACTTGAACATTATGAACAGTTTCTGATTAATGTAATGACTCTGCCTAAGTATCATATTGCACCATGTGTTTCGAATGCGTTTCCTACAGTGAGTGGAAAGGTTCACATATTGGACATTTTTGCATATGCTTGCAGTTTTCATCATGCTTTTAGGTTTAAAAAAGATGGAAGAGGAATTGAGTCATTAATGCAAAAAGGACTCATGGTAAATCTCTTGGAAGTGGGGCATAAACCCCAACTGAATCCCAGCTGGAAAAGCACTGTGATTCAGACTGAAAGTGTCCAACATATGTATGTACAAGAGCAAAATGGCCAAAATGTATGACAGCAGCTACAACTACTGAAAAGAAATATCTGTCTATTGTGCTTTGATGGGCCACATTCTACCTGCTTGGCTTTGCTCTCTGGCACACCCTCATGAATTTGATGATAGACCAAGTCAAACCTCCAAGGGCACATCCTATTTCCTATGATTTTGGCTAAAGTGAACATAAGGTGGCTTTTCTTATATTCCCCGTAGAGGAGTGCAGAGGCCCACAGAAGGAGCTTCAGATATTATGTTCTGTTTTAGTCATTAAGTTCTTCAGGACACTCAGTTGTCACACCCAGGTTACCAGCCACTTCAAACATGGTCAGAGTATTATCTTCTGAAGACAGTGATAGCTTCTAAGGAGCAAGATTTTTTTTCTTCACAATATCTATTACTTTTCATCTTTGAACTGGAAAACCCTGCCAGTGTATTCTCTGTACTGTTCTAAACATTTTTTTGAATTATGTCAAGACATGGGTAATGGATTTTTATATTACTATTAAAGCAGAAATAAGCATTTATATTCCATCACCCAGATGTCTTGCTAGACAGTTTAACCAATGACCTCATGGTCTTACTTACTTACATAGCAGATTCTAGTTTAAATATAAGAATGTGTTTCTCTTGAAATGTGTTAGGTGTGGATTGTATGCTATTATCATTTCTGAAACTAAGCCTGACCTTCAGGACCACAGGATCATGTCCAGCAGAAACAGGAGGCTGTTTTATCCTGAAAGCCTCTTTGGTTATTTAGCGTTCACATTGCTGTTGTCTGAGAGCTCTTTCTGAGACACAGTATATCCCATGAATGCAGTGGTTATGTAGTGACCTTAAAAGCTCAAGGGGCAACACTCGTAAACATTACTAGGGATGAGCTGACTTTCAGTCAATTATGTCTTAGTGTTATGGGGACTAATCACATTTGGTCTTGCCAATGAGGTTTTAATTGGATGCAGGCAACTATAAAGCAGAAACAGGTGCTGTGGGTTAGCAGGTGGTTAGAGAGCATGCAAGGTCACTGCGAGGCCGTGGCCAAATATTGCCATTTATTCAAATGAATCACATGGTCCAGAGGCTTGTGTTTGTTCATAAGTAAGAGGCAAGGAGATATGTAGGCCTAACCTTACGGCACCAAGAGGCTCACTGAAGTAGTGGCGGCAGTTTCTTTCATCTTTCAATGTTTGTCTGTAGCCATGAATGACTATAACATTTGCTCTGGACTTTTAAATAAAGTTTCAGCAAACAGAGCATTTACAAAAAGCTGCGTTTGAGAAAATAGCAGCAGAAAATGGTGAAAAGTCAGGCTCTCGGCCATAAAATTGTGAATGCAAAATGTGTTTTCCAAATTAAATATTGTTGTATGACTTATTTACTGAATATATCAATAATATATTGTCATTCAATGATACATGAATCACATGACATAAAATGGATAAATGCATCACATAAAATTAGCAAAAAATGTTGCAATGTATGTATAACACAATATGACACTATAAAAAAATACTTCTTCGGGTTGATGCATTTTCTCAAATACAATCCAAAACAATCCAAAAGTCAACAAATAACAACAGAACATTTTCCTGCCTACAATCTAAAAATGACTGTGTATATATTTATTTATATATTAGAAATACATCAAACCCTTTACTGTATTGTTTCTGGCTTTATTTGTATTTTTTTCTGTAATTTATAAAGCAACAGTTTACAGACAACACTTTATACTTTATCATACAATAATCTCCCTGCTGTAGAACGATTGTCTTTAAAAATAGCTATATGATGCATTTTCAGCTTTTAGCTACAGCACAGTGGAGAGCAGCAGAAAGAGAATCCATCTGCACTGCCTTCAGCTGTGACAACATAATAGCAAAGAAGGGATAAGCACGGCAATTTGAAGCAGTTAAGCAAAGGCTGGGGAGCTGCAGCTCCCTGTGGGTGGTGCAGTGCCGCTCTGCCAGTCCAATGAACTCGGCTCATCTCAAGCACGAGAATAAAAGATCGGCTGATTATCACACACTGCAGGACATCAGGACAGTCGTCACTCCGCATGTTTCATAAATAGCACAAGGGCAAACTGTAATGAAAGATTGACGTAAGATTAGTGTTTATTGACGCAAGTTCTGATGACTGATTGCTTGTGAGTTTGTATTTGTCTGATATCTTTGATAACGTTTCTGAAATGTTTACTTGTGTGCTCATTAAAAGGGATTGGTGCACCAAAGGGTCACTGCCCAGAACGCAGCTCCCAAGTAAATATTTTACCTCTGTGGAAGTGAAAACTGCCAACACATACGACATATGACACTCTAGTCCCAAGAAGACCAGATGAGTGAATATACAACACACTGCAGTATTGATCACAGTCAGTTAGTCTGGGCAAATTCTGTGTTAAAAGACTGCACGTAAATTCTTTCTTTTTAGGTAAAATATACTCATGCTACATCACAGAAAAAGGACACGTTGTTTTTACAGAATTTAGCAGCTTTGTATTAATACCATCAGCATAATAAAGTTCAGTTATTAATGCCTTAGTGTTTTTTACACCCAGTCCATAATGAATATTATTTAACAGATAGCATACGCATGAAGAGCTTCTGTGGAGGGTGAATTCATGGCTGCAGTGGGAAGCACTAAGTAATATTAAACTCCAGGTAAATGCATAGATGTTAAGAGAACTTTAGTCTGCTCCAGTAATTGCTAAGGAATCGCCAATTCAGTAAGTGAATTTAAGCTTGGATTGAAAGAGCATCCCCAAAGTACAGGCTATAATCTGCTATGTTGTTCAGTTTGGGTTGCGGATAAATCACGCTATTTTCCATTTTTATTTTATATTGTCCACTGCTCATCTTCATTCGTAATTTGGAAGGCAATATTTCTGGAGGATTTGAAGCCTAATTGTCATTATAAGCTAGAAGTCTCTCTTCCTTGGTGGCAAGAGTGGAATAATGATGTCTGACATGATACATTCACGATGGCCTTACAGCCAGGTGCTGGCTTTAAACTCTATGTCTCTAGATTGTAGATTAAAATACTGGCTCAGATCAAATAATTAATTCTCAGAATATTTCCCTGGTGTGAAGTTATCACCGGTTGACACATTGCAGTTTTTTTTTTTAAATCTGCAGCAGGAAGTAGTAGTTCTGTTCTTCTCATTATATAAACAGTTTTGTTATTTGAATTTTATTGCATTTTTCATGATTGAGAAGCCAGTGGAAAGTGAGAAACGTTATCTGGCTTATCTCTTCTGGAGGAGAGTGTTGAGTCTTTTTGTTGACTTTATTGACTTTTAGTATAGTTGTATAGCACTGTTTAACCAGTATTGGATGTATGCAGAACATTTTTAAATTGCAGTAAATACTTGCCATCATCTATGCATTCATTCCTCTAAACTGCTTATTCAGTTTGTATCGGTGGCAATACAGAAATCGATTTCAGGAAGCACAGGTGTCATGATCTGCGTCCTCCGTCCCGCTTCAGCCCTGTGTGTTGCCACGCCCACCTCATTCCCGGTTGTGATTCCCTGATGTGATCCACCTGTGGAGGCAATTGCCGCTCGCCCGTCTCGTGATCTGTTCAACTGTATTTAGTCTGTGTTTAGTGTCTTGTCCAGCGTCGCGGCATTGACGTTGTCAGTGTTGATGTTCGTGCTATTAAAAACCCTTTCCCGTCTACTCCTGGAGTGCCTGCTGTTTCATTCGCCTGCACACCCGGCACTCATAACAACAGGAGAGACAGGAGAGATTTTGGAGAGAAGGCCATCATGTCAACTTAATCATTTAAAAATAAATTGAGATCCTTTAAATTCTCTGCTTTTGACATTTGAGGGTGATATCCCATGCAGCCCCGCCCTGTGCCCCCATGCCTGCAGTTCTCTCAGGCCTGGTTCCACACCAGCTCCACCAGTTTGTCTTACCGCAAGTTCCTCCTGTCTTGTTAACCAGCCCCAGCTGCCTTGCATTTTAGTGTCACTTAGTTCTGTGCTCTCCATCTGGTCATTGTGATCTGTCAGCGTCTGCCAACACGACCTGTTCACCTCCATAAACACCCCAACATGGGTTTTCTAGGAAAGCAGCCTGCATTTGGGTCATGTAGTGCTTGCCGTTGGGACAGGTGGATTTATTTATTCGAAATAAGAGGCTAAAAGGATTTCATATGGCATCTGTATTTCAAATGGGATGAATTCAAAGCACATATTCTATGGAAAACAAGGCAAGAAAAAGGTGCATGTTAATAGGGTCTCATCTGTCACAATAAAATGGGCAGAGACGGCATGACACTGACTGCCCAGCCGGCATCTTTCATGCTAAGAGGCTCTTACTGCAACTATAGTATAGTTTTATTAATTTAAATGTGTCCCACTGAACGTTAATGCACCTTCCAAACAGCAGCCTTTTAATGCAATACTACACTAATTAACAATTTAGTTGAAGTGTATACAACCAGTCAAAGAACCAGGATTAAAAGCACAATGACTACTGCATGATTGTTTCTTAGCCACACACCATGTAACAGTGTTTCACTGTTGTGGAGAGCTGTGTTCTTTGCAAAAGGAAAATGAGACAAAATGAAATAATGTACAATTACTATATATAAAAAGGTATAATTCTCATATTTTTCAATAGTATATTTACATTTCACCATATATACGTATTATATTAACATTATCTTTATAATGAAATTAATGATTGTTTGAATTAGAAATATATTTATGTAAATTTATCAGGGCATGAGTAATAGTGCCAATAAATTAATAATGAAAAAAGTGAGATTGCCTTGGCAGAAGGGCTTGAAATGTATTTCTGGGAATTATTCCAGGAGGAAAAGGTTGAGACAGGTGTTCTTAAATATTGAACACTGAACACCTGCAGGGGAAAATGTCAGATTTATATGTAGCCATATTTATATGTAGCCTTTTAACCTTTTAAACACACATAAGCAAAATCGTTACAGTACAGTGGAAAGGACACCCAGCCTAGATAAATCATAAAGAAACCCCTTCCTAGCTGTGCATCTGTACATCTTTTAATGTCATTTGTGTGTTCAACCCCACAATTTCATCATTGTCCATTAACTTTTAATTCATTTGTCTTTAATTGTCTTTCCACTGTTATCTTACCTTATAACTTATCATGAAATGCCACTATAAATAAATTGCATTTACTTTGATTGCATTTAATGTTGATTTTGGACATGATTTTGCAATTTTGCTTTATCCATATTCCCCGTGAAACTATGTGTCAGTGATGATCTTCGTATTGTAATTCAGATGGAATTGTTCTAAGAAATAGTGGCTCTTCTTTGTTCTGATCTGCCATCTCTAGCTGTGGGTAATGTACTGGCCCTGTAAACAAATTTCACTGTATACAAACATCCTAAACAATGAAATAATATATATGTACATTGCACTTGCATATTATTCTATTTCAAGAATTATATGATCCTCAAAGATACATCTGATCCCAACATGTCACACTGAAACACCTCCTGATGTCCTTGTGAGGTGGCATCGCTTATAGATCTGGCTCCTGTTGTGTCGTTGTTCTCCTTATACATAAATAATCTGTTCTCTTTATACATAAATAATCTGGGCCGATATTGCGTAATATCGCGTTGTGGTGGTGTATGGTATTGTGGGTAAACATCTGTTTTGTTTATGCATAAACAGTTAAATGGACTTACTCGGACTGGATTGTTTATACAGCGGCCTGTGGTGCTAAAACACTTGAGCCTTAATCCTATGGAGTACGCAACTCGTTACTCAACATGGCCGTACACAGAACTCCCAGCATGCACTGCTTACTTTGGACCCCGTAGATGCGGTTGACTAAACATGAGATATCATACAGTAAGTACCTTGTGCTTGATGTTTTGTAACCTTACACATCTCTGTATTTTATAAATGCAAGACAAG
This sequence comes from Pollimyrus isidori, assembly GCA_019775955.2. Classification (NCBI taxonomy): domain Eukaryota; kingdom Metazoa; phylum Chordata; class Actinopteri; order Osteoglossiformes; family Mormyridae; genus Pollimyrus; species Pollimyrus isidori. The sequence goes on along the minus strand of JABFDZ020000118.1, from coordinate 15,769,235 downwards.
TCAATCCAACCATCCATTTTCTATCATGGCCTCATATACTACAGGGTCTTGGTTAGAATCACAGGCCGCGAGGTTGCTCCACAGCAGGGCCAAATACAAGACAGACAATTCCGCAATTTAGTAAAAAAAAAAGGAACTGATAGTTTAGTGCAGGAATGGTGTGTTTTTGAAGGACCTGCTTTCATTTGACACATGCACTGTTGTGTGATTGGGAGGAAGAAACTTCAGCTGTCAAATGAGCAGCAAGGCTAACAAGCCACCATGGGGTCTTATTAATATTTAATTAGTGCTAAATGTGGCCGTTTGTGCTAAGCGGTCAGGCGTGCAAAGAAAGCTGCTGAACTTCCTCACACCTTCGAAGAAAACCGCACCCACATCCAGGAATACTTGGGGGGCATTGGGGCAAACGTAGTGAATCTTTGGCTTATTCCGACAAGTAAATTGTAGAAAAGAAAAATAGCCTTAAAAATGCAGGGGGCTCCTGTTGGGGGCCCCCCCCCCCCCCCCGCCGGGGGGGGCCCCCGCGGCGCCGCCCGCCGCGGCGCCGGGCCCGCGCGCGCCGCGCCCGGCCCGCCGGGGCCCGCCGGGCCGGCGGACGCCGCGCGACCCCCCCGGG